>LNAC01000527.1:162525-378528 GCA_002007465.1 Ailurus styani | reverse complement strand
GGGAGCCCCGGGGCCCCGCCGGCCCGCGGAAACTTCCAGCCGCCCCGCCTTGGCCCGTGGCCACACGCCCTCCGCCCCTGCCCCTTCACCTCCTGGGGCGCGGTCTACACCCTCCGCGGCGTCCTCGTCGGTGGCTCCGGGGCTTCGCGCGCCGGGGGACCGGGCGCCAGTGGCTGGAGCTGCTGCTGGCCCCACGGGTACGGGGGAGCCCCGGGCGGCGGCGGCGCGGGCGGCGGCTGCTCCATCTTCCCGGGGCGCTCACGCCGAGGTTCCAGCGCGCAGACCCAAGTGGGACATTCGCTACATTGTTGGCATTCCACGGGCGTCACGTGACCCCGCCTCCCGCGTCACTCTCGGCCGCATACCAGCCCGGGCGGGGCGCCTGCGGCCCTGGCTGCTCGGCGGCCGGCCCGCTCCGCCCCGCCGCCGTTTCCTCCCTCCGGGTCGCGGCTGCCCGCGCCCGCCTCCACCTGCCCGCCGCCTCCCCGCCGACTCTTGCGGACCTTTCTGCCACTTTGTCACCCCCCCCCAGCTGCAGTATTGCCCCATGGGCTGCACTGGTATAAAAGTTGGTAACTGTCGTTAAAGCCACTGTTTTCTTAAGCATCTCACACCAGCCCTGGCGAACAAAGTAAGTTAACAGGCCTGAAGGAGCCACCAAGTAACCAAATAGACGTCAGCTGTTAAAAGGGCGGGCATGAGAAGACAAACAGTTTAATCCACGGAATCAAGTAATAAAGGACGTTCAAATGTATATCCAAAATTAGTTTTAATTTAATCAAACCTCAGTGCTGTGGATATTTTGTTTATGAGAAAAGTTTCATGATGTGCAGAACTAAATAGAAATGTGTACCAACAAGTGAGATTTTGTGATTTGCATTTCCATCTGGGTGTGGTACAAGGGCATATGCAGGGATTGTGCAGAGATCTAAGAAATAGTACCCTGGAAGCCAAATCCTTAATCTACTTCTGGACTCTTCTGACATACTTCCTTCCCCTTACAGTCTGTGGCAGATGATGGTGAGGGCTAATGTTTTAAAAGCCAGTCCAATTTCCTTTTTAACTAATAAACTCTCGTGAAGTTCTTAAATTTTAATGTGAAAAGAAACGGTAATGAAGGTCATTATCTCTGGACATTTTAACAACCTTACCAGTCCCTGGTCTGCCATCCTGTCCACTTTCCTCTAATGCCTACCCAGGCTTTCCGTTCTGCCTTAGCTCTTGCGAAGAATCTTCCTAAATCACCCCCCCCACCACCACCACCGTTTTCTCTCCTCTTTGAACTCTGGTAATTAAACCAATTATTGTGCAGTTAGAGTTCAATTTCATTTTTCAATCTTATCCTGGGCTCTACCCAGGCATTTTTCACGGTGTAAGCCCCCAGTGGATGTTCTGTAATTGAGTCCCTCTTGTGCTCACCTGTGTACCTTTTCACTCATACACTGACCTTACTCTCTCCTCCACAGCCCCAGGACTTCAGGGGCTTCTTTGTGAGTGTTTAAAGGTCCTGTCCTTGCTGTCTTCGAAGATGTAAACATAATTAAATAAAACTTTTTTTTGTCAAAGAAATATTGCAAATAAAAGGAATTTAGTGACTTAAAAATTATGTATAAACCCCCAATAAAATTTTGTAATTATACTGACCATCAAAGCATTGTTTGCAATAGTGAAAAATCAAGAAGAACCTAAAATATCCAGCAATAGTGAATAGTAGGAAAATAAAAGGTAGATACTCAAGTGACGAAAAGGCTAAGTGAATGAACTAGTTCTATACTTTCCATAGGATAAATGATAGAATTCAAATTGTAGAGTGGGAAAAAAAGCCAGTTGCAGAACTATATATACACTATGATACCATATTCATAAGTAAAATGCCATAGAAGCTATACTAATCAATACTTTTATAAGTATAGACATAGAGACTGCAAGAAGATGCACCAAATTCATGATGGCTCTTGCCTATGTAGAAGGAAGGAGGGAATTTAGACTGAGAAGGGTAGAATGAGGACTTCAACTTTACCTCCAATGTTATTTCTTTTATTTAAAAAAGTGATGCAAAACTGTCAAAATCTTAAAATTCGTTGATTCTGCGTGATTAGGCTCAATCCTGTGTGCTGTGTTATTCTTTGTGCCTTTAAAAAAATCTTTTTAAAGTTTTCAAATATCTATATATGAAACAAATTGGAAACAAGTAAATTTCTAAATAGAAGCTTGCTTGGAGGGGCACCTGGGTGTCTTAGCTAAGCGTCTGCCTTCAGCTCAGGTCATAATCCCAGGGTCCTGGGATTGAGCCCCACATTAGGCTTTCTACTCAGTGGGGAGCCTGCTTCTCCCTCTTCCTCTGCTTACCACCCCTCCTGCTTGTGCATGCGTGCTCTCTCTCTCTGTGTGTCAAAGAAATAAATAAAATCCTTAAAAAAAACTTTCTTGGACAAATTGAGACACCTATGCAGGAGAATATTATGAGTAATGGTCATATTTATTGTTATTCTGGATATGTGTATATTGATATGTAATCATTCATTCCTTAGGGTTTTTTTGTTGGGTTTTGTTTTTGTTTTTAAAGATTTTATTTATTTATTTCACAGAGGGAGAGAGGTCACAAGGAGGCAGAGAGGCAGGCAGAGAGAGAGGGGGAAGCAGGCTCCCCGCTGAGCAGGGAGCCCAACACTGGCCGGCCTCGATCCCAGGACCCTGAGACCATGACCTGAGCCGAAACCAGAGGCTTTAACCCACTGAGCCACCCAGGCGCCCTTTGTTGGTTTTTGTTTTGTTTTGTTTTATTTTTTGAGTACTGCTATGAGTCATAGGCTAAACCAGGCACTGGGGATACCATAGAGAGCAAAACCACATGATTTAACCCCTGCCGGAGCTGACAGTCTTATAGATGTGTTCAAAAAAACGCAAGTGGTATCCAATTTTGTAAAATGATACAGTACATATATTTATATTTTAAAATATATATACAAAAAATATATAACATAATATAGAATTTTTAAAAAATATACATATATTGGGATGCCTGAGTGGCTCAGTTGGTTAAGCAGCTGATTTTGGCTCAGGTCATGATCTCAGGGTTCTAGGATCCAGCCCTGCCTCCGGTTCCACAGTCAGCAGGGAGTCTCTCTGCCCTTCCCCTGGCTCTCTCTCCCAGATGAAATCTTTTATTTTTTTTTAAGTCCAGAAAATTATGCAGCCAAATGTTAAAAGTTGTAGTTTCTAGATGTAGTCATTCTGGGTGATTTTTTATTTCTTTATTATTTTTTTATATGTACTTGATTTTTTTATTAAGTTTTTAATTTTAATTCCAGTGTAGTTAGCATCAGTGTTACATTAGTTTCAGGTGTACAATATAGTGATTCAACAATTATATACATTACTCAGTGCTCATCATGACAAATGCACTAGTGAAAGACTTTAGTGAAAGATTTTAGTTTAAAGATTTTATTTATTTATTTGACAGAGAGAAACACAGTGAGAGAGGGACACACAAGCAGGGGGAGTGAGAGAAGGAGAAGCAGGCTTCCTGCAGATTAGGGAGCCTGATGTGGGGCTCAAGGTGGGGCTAGATCCCAGGACTCTAGGATCAGGACTTGAGCCGAAGGCAGATGCTTAACAACTGAGCCACCCAGGTGCCCCATGATAAGTTAATCCTTTTAAATAGAATAATTAACAACAAAAATTATGTCTAATTAAATGATCAACTAAATAAGTACATCCATAAAATGCATCCAGCTAAGAGGAGAAAAGAGAGAACACAACCCAGCTGAGCACAAAACCTACAGCAGTAGCAATGTTACAATGTATAAATTAATTAACACAGTATGTGTAGATATGTATGTGTGTTCTTACTCTATACCAGCTGTTGCCTTAAATCTGTGTATTCTCACTTAATGCTCTGGACAACCATGTTATTAGCCCCATTTTTCTGGAAGAGGACCCTAAAACACAGAGAGCCCCAGTAACCTCAAGATCCAAGAACTGGGATTCAAACCTTGAATGATCTGACTCCAAAGCTTGAAGTCACTGACCTCAAGAATTACAACTACATGATTACAAGGCACTTATAAATAAGGAAACTGAAATCAAATAACTCCCTTATGCTTTGTCTGAGGGAGGAGAAATGGGCTTTGTGCAGTGAGGAAGAGGGGAACTCAAAGATGTGTCTCCAGCACCAACTAGAGCAGAGAGAAGCTGCGGATCCACTCCCTCGTCGGTCCCCTGCAGTTGTGAGGCCAGGATGTTTTCCTGGTTCTCACTGAGGCCCCTGAGGAATATGCCCTAGGACTAACTTCCTGCCCCCCCCCAAGCTTCCAGTGCAAGAAACCTGATTATGGTTCAGCCTCTCTATGCCTTAATGCCTAAAAAGCAGGCTATAGTCCTAAAAGCCCTAAACAGTAGAAGATGAGCTACACTAATTTAATTTGTTTTATACCCTTATATTCTTTCCTCGATTAGATTATAAATTCCACAAGAGCAGGAACCATATTCTTCCCCCAAGACTACATATAAAGAACTTCTTACCTGCTAATTTGAATATGTTGACCGCACTTTAATATCTTAAATATCAAAATGTAATACCACCTTTTTCTTGAAACCAATGACTCTGGGTCCGCCAAAGAAATCTACTGGTTTGCTGTTGTTTGGAGTTTTTGGTTCTGCAAACTTGTAACAACTTCCAGAAAAATAGAAAGAAAGAAAGAGAGAAAGAAAGGAAGGAAGGAAGGAGAGAAGGAAGGAAGGAAAGAAAGAAAAGAAATCCAGAGAAAGAAAAATAGAAAGAGAGAAAGGAAGGAAGGAAGGAAGGAAAGAAAGAAAAGAAATCCAGAGAAAGGGTTAACAATATTGGCTCCAGTAACGGGGGCTCTGTTTCAATGATGAACTCTTTTTTTAACCTTTTTTTGGTAATTGTGATAAAATATACATAATATAAAATTTAGCATTTTAACTAATTCTAAGTGTACAGTTCAGTGCCATTAAGTATGTTCACAATGTTGTACAACCATCACCACTACCCATCTCCAGAATTTTATCATCCTAAACTGAGACTCTTACCATTAAACAAATCCCATTCCTCCTCCCCTTCTTGTTTGTTTGGGGGCTTTTTTGAAGGATTTCCTGGCAGTTAGTTTTGCTTCTGTTAGGTAATCAACTCCATTTTTTTTTTCTCTGCTATTAAGATTCCAGTCTCTAGTAAAATACCATACTTTACTAATTTTCTGCTTTTAATCTGCTGTTGGGTAAGAAAGATTACTTAGCTTATCAAAATTGTATGTAAAGTAAGAGCTAATAGAACTTCTCATTTCTTTTTTTTTTTAATATTTTATTTATTTACTTGAGAGAGATAGAAAGTGAGAGAGAGTATGAGAGGGGAGAATGTCAGAGGGAGAAGCAGACTCTGTGGAGCTGGGAGCCCAATGGGGGACTCGATCCTGGGGCTCCAGGATCATGACCTGAGCCAAAGGCAGTTGCTTAACCAACTGAGCCCCCCCGGGCACCCTAGAACTTCTCATTCCTAAAGGGCTTTCCTCTGCAAGGAAGAGCTAAGACTTTGCGATAGCTATTTCAACTGTTAAAAGGCTTTTGCTTCTTCAGTTTCTGGACATTTCCCAAAGGGTATATATTGTAGAAAGTGAGACTTAGAGACAAGTAGCTTATAATTACTAGAGAGCAGATGAATGACCAGAAATGTTTTATATTTTGTAATTTTTTTTAAGATTTTATTTATTTATTTATTTATTTGACAGAGAGAGAGATAGTGAGAGAGGGAACACAAGTAGGGGGAGTGGGAGAGGGAGAAGCAGGCTTCCCACTGAGCAGGGAGACTGATGTGGGGCTTGATCCCAGGACCATGGGGTCATGACCTGAGCTGAAGGCAGATGCTTAATGACTGAGCCACCTGGGCACCCCTATTTTGTAATTTTTAAAAAGTCCTTATTTAGGGCGCCTGGGTGGCTCAGTGGGTAATGCCTCTGCCTTCAGCTCAGGTCATGGTCTCATGGTCTCAGGGTCCTGGGATCGAGGCCCGCATTGGGCTCTCTGCTCGGCAGGGAGTCTGCTTCTTCCTCTCTCTCTGCCTGCCTCTCTGCCTGCCTGTAATCTCTCTCTCTGTGTCAAATAAATAAATAAAGTCTTTAAAAATAAATAAATAAATAAATAAATAAAAAGTCCTTATTTAATAGGAACCTATTTCATAGGTTCCACCTCTAGGTTTCTTTCCAATTTTTTTCAATTTTGGTAATACACCTGACTTACAATTTACCATCTTGACCATTTTTAAGTGTACAAACTCTTATGTTTCACAATAATGAAAACAGTTATGATACCAGAGGAGCACGTCCCCAATATTTCATCCTTACATGTGTTTTCTAATATTAAAATCATGAGAGAGTAAAATTTTCTCTGATTTTTTTGGTTTATTTCTAATTGCTTTCACCATTTTGGAAAATAGGACTTCGTGGAAAATTTGGTAAAACTCTCTGGGGCGTGTTTAAGAGAAGGCCCAGGGTCCCAGCAAGCCTTCCACAGTGGCCACCTGGCCAGTCTCTGCAGACCTGCCTTTCCAGCCCTCCAACACCATGGACCGCAGCTTCATTCTCCACATAGTCACTCTGCTTCTCAGATGAGTAATAAAGTATGTGATTGCATAAGTTAGAATTGCTCAAGAGTTTAAGAAGATTTGTTCCCAGAAGACCTCAAAGAAATACTGTCAAGATAAAAATCACATTCTGCATTTAGAGAATTCTTATGTTGACACTTTACATTATTAAGAGACGAATTGCTAAAACAAATTTTCTTTTCTTACCACATCCTCCGTTAGCTTACTTTTTATGCTGAGTGAGCTATGACAGCAGCACCAGCTATTTACTTATTTCTCATTACGTTAATAGTTGGCTGCAATTTCTGTTTTATTTGCAGACATGAACAGCATGTTGTTATGTCTGTAACTGAAATAAAAATCCCACTGAATGGGCGCCTGGGTGGCTCAGTGGGTTAAAGCCTCTGCTTTCGGCTCAGGTCATGATCTCAGGCTCCTGGGATCGAGGCCCGCATCGGGCTCTCTGCTCAGCAGGGAGCCTGCTTCCCCTTCTCTCTCTGCCTGCCTCTCTGCCTCCTTGTGATCTCTCTCCCTCTGTGAAATAAATAAATAAATAAATCTTAAAAAAAAAAAAATCCCACTGAAAAGGTCTATATGCTCCTATATGTTCTAAAACCTTCCATTTGAAATTTTATTTCTTTTTTTTTTAAGATTTTATTTACTTGTCAGAGAGCGAGAGAGAGAGAGAGAGAGAGAGAGAGAGAGAGAGAGAGAGAAAGAGAGAGAGTGTGAGCATGCACAAACAGCGGGAGCAGCAGATAGAGTGAGAAGCAAGCTCCCCACTGAGCAAGGAGCCTAATGCGGGGTTCAAACTCAGGACCCTAGGATCATGATCTGAACCAAAGGCAGACATTTAACCGACTGAGCCACCCAGGCATCCTTCAAATTTTTAATTTCACCTTTTACAGTAAATACTGGTAATTCTTGCTTTAGGAAAAGCGAACAGTCTAAGGCTCAAACTCTCCTCTCCACAAAATCAATTTCAATAGTGAAATTAGCATTTTCAAAGGGAACCATTTGAGCTCATCTGAATTGACAAATATTTAATTGGGTAATTGTAAAATAAACATTTTCATGGTCTATTTTTAACTTTAAAATCGACTGCTGAGTGTTTGGTTGTTATTGAACAGTGCTTTTAAGACTTTGTATTTTGTTTTGTTAATCAGATCTGAAAAAAAAACAATTGAGTGTGTTATAGTCAGATGCTTGATAAATGGGTTTTGATAATAAAAACCCTGATGAGATGATGATAACGTGATTTCACATGCAGAAGTGGAAAGAGGCCAGTGACAGACAGCCTGCCAAATATCAAGAGCAAAGGGAAATCTGTAAAAGTCAGGAAGCAGTCATGCAGATTGTATTTGATTAGTTGGTAACTCCAGAGCAAAAAGAGTTTCTTGGTTTGGGGTTAAAACTTGAAAAATGTCCCAGAGCTAATACCCCTCAGAAAGAGGTGAGAGAAAGAACTAAAGTTTGAGGTAAAGATACTTGGAAAGGGAGAAGGGCAGCAGCAAAGTCATGGGAAAGTCTGGTATTTCAGGCATGCGGAGAATGGACAGAATAGAGAGAGAAGGGAGAATGTTAGAGAAATGAGGCCGTGAAGTAAACAGAGAAGTTGGGAAGACCAGATGGTATCGCTCTGTGCTTATGTACTGTCAAATTAATACTTGGGGAGGAGAGAGGAGCTGAAAGAATATTGGGGAGACATCACAGGGGTGAGAGAAAGTTAAGCTGAGCTCAGGCAGAGAGAGGAGATGAGAGGACAACACTCTGGTGGAAAGCATCGCAATGCCCAGCGTTCACACAGCAAAAGAACAGAACAAGGTTTTCGCCTACACTGAAAGAAAAGGTTTTCGCCTACACTCAAAGAAAAACAAGAGCTTGAGTTTGCCTATCTTTTCTCCCTGGTATTTTGCATACACAGGAATTTTGGGTGTGTTCATGGATAAGAAAGTTATAATTTGCATTTGAAAGTCCCACATATTCATCTCCACCCTTCCAACCAATACTAGACATTTTCACATGTGTGGTTTGACAACATTTCAAAGTCAAAGTGGTCTAAAATGGAACACATATATTCACTCAAAAATTTATCGCACATTTACAATAAACTAGTCTTGTCACCCTCTTCGGCAGTACCTAATTTGTTCAACACATTGGGCATTCAGATGTGCTAGGCACCAGGAACAATATACTCAACACAGGTATTCTCGTGGAACTTACAAGTCTAGTGGGAGAGGTAAATAATAATGAGGTAATGCTACAAACATGGAGATTTTGGATTGTGGCTAGTACTTGAAAGGAGACACAACTCTCCATGAGATTTTTAAAAAAGAGGGGATGTGATCTGGTCTAAGAAATCAGGAAGCACTTTAGCTGAGATGTAAAAGATGCCAAGAAATTAACAAGATGGACAGGAAAAGCATTCTAACAGAAAAAACTACCTGTGCATAGGCCCTGTGGGGGAAGGAACATAAGGCACCACTTCAAATACTAGAAGAGACCATTGTTACTGGCATGCAGAAGTAGGGGGTGGGAGATAAAAGGTGAGGATAGAGATGTACGCAGGGGTCAGGCTACACGGGGCCTTGTGTGACACTAGGATTTTAGTCTTTATACTTAGAACAATAGGAAGTCATGAAAGGGTCATGATGGAATGCCATGATCTGATGTGTTTGCAAAAGATCATTCTAAGGGCTGAGTGAAGGATGAGAGGGAGCTGAGAGGAAGGAGGCAAAGACTAGTGGAGGAACCAAGTGGTACAGTTTGGGCTAAGATGGTAGCTTTGGACAAGGAAAAAAGTAGGCGAAATGGAGAAATAACAATGGTATCAACTGTATGGTCCAAGGGAGAAGGAAGTGGCTGTTAGGTTTCTAACTTCTCAAACTGGTGGGCTGTAGTGCCATCCATTGCCCTGAGATCCTGCATTTGGTTTTGGAGCTATGTTTTGGGGTGGAGTGGAGTGAATGGAGGTGTTATGAAGGCAGTTGTAGACACCCATTTGTAGCTCAGAAGAAATCTGATCAGGAGATCCACCCATATACTGCAGGTGGCCACCGAAGCTGAAGAAACTGAAGGTGTTGAGGAATTTGCCCACAGGGACAATGTAGAGGAAGAGGGGGAGGGGACTTGAATGTTGAGGAAATGCAACATTCCATGGTGAGTAGAGCAGGGTGAGCCTGCACAGGAAACAGACAAGCTGCCAGAGAGCTGGAAGTCAATGTGGTTTCATAGAAACAAAGGGAAGAGTGTTTCAGGGAAGGAGGGATCAACAGAGATGCATGCTCCTGAAAAGAGAGAGGAGGTAAAATGAGAACTGAAAAACTTCCATTGGATTTAAAGACCCGGCAGTCATTGGAATCTTAGCGGAGAGCTCTCTCTTGGGAGGCTGAAGAGAGGAGACGTTAGGCAGGAAACATTTGTGATGAGTAAGGTGGCAAAGAAATGAGGAAATGAAAGTAGCTAGAGGAGATGAGGGCTCAAGGGGAGAACTTGTTTTAAATGGGAGAACTCTGCTGCTGTAATAAATTACCACGCAATTAATGGCTTGCAGAAGCACATATTTGTTACCTTACCACCTTGTAGGTCTGCAACACAGGTGAAGAATGGGATGGGAGACCCTAGCATGACTGGTGTCTTTCACCTTTAGACCAATATGGTGGCCTAAATGGGCTCCCCTCCTTTCAGTTTCTGCTTTTTCCCTTTTTCCCATCCATTCTTCATAGCCTGAAGCCACGTTAGTTTTCCTAATACGCAGACTACTTAAAAACCTCCAGGAGCTCCCTACTCCTACTGAACAAAGCCTAGACTCTTTGATAGTTGACAAGCCTTCCATGATGAAGTGAAAAAATGTATTTCCGGGCTTCTCTTGCACCCTTTGACTCTGTGTGTGCATGTGTGCAGGCGTGTGTACCCTAGACCTCCATGCAAATGAAATGGCTATTTCCTGCTTGGAATCTGTCCCCATATCTTGCTCATGCCTTGCCAGGCTTGGCTGTCTACTCCCCACTTTTTCTCCTGGTTGAAATCCTATTCCCATGTGGTAGGTAGCAGAATGCCACCTCCCCACCAAGATATTCATGACTTAATGTCTGAATGTTACTCCCAGGGCAGAAGGGACATTGCAGATGTGATTAAAGTTATAGACATTGAGATGGGAGATTATTTTGTATTATTCTGGTGGGGCCCAGTGTAATTAAAAGGGTCCTTAAAAGTGAAAGAGAACAGAAGGGAAGGTTGGATGTTACAACATGGGAGGGATTTGAGCTGCAGCCGGCTTTGGAGACAGAGGAAGGACCACAATCCAAGGAATGCAGTGGCCTCTAGAAGCTTCGTAAAGCCCTCGATTTACAGCCAGCAAAAAACCAGGAATCTCAGCCCTATCATCACAGAGAACTGAATTCTGCTAACAACCCAAATGGACAGGAAATAGACTCCCCTCCTAGAATCTCTAGGAAAGAATTCAGCCTTGACAACGTCTTGGTGTTAGCCATTGAGCTCCATGTTGGACTTTCAGAACTGTAAGAGAAGACATTTTTGTTGCTCTAAGCCACTAAGTTTGTGGAATTTGTTGTGGCAGGAGGAAACTGCTCCACCCTCCTTCATGGGGTTTCTCCCTCACTAGATACTTTCCAATTCACTGTCTCCAAGAAGCTGTCCTTGACAGTCTAAGTCAGAAATAACCGCTTTCCTTTCTTTTGCACTCCCAGCAGCACTGTGGGGGACTTCTCTCGTGATGAGAAATGGTCTGGTATCCTGGTTACTTGCAGACTTGTCCTAAGTTGCCTGTTAGACTTCTAGCTCCCTGAGGGGAGTAAGCGCTCAGGATTTAAGTGCACATAGCAGCCACCACAGTATTTAGCCCCTTGCCTGGTACCTAGAAGCTGCTCAACAATTGTTTTTGTTTTCCTTTGTTTCATTTTTACAAAATAAACGAAGAAGTGGAAATCTCTATAAAGATGGCAGACATAAAATAACCATAATGTACCCTTCCTCTTGTTCTTTCCCTCATGTTAGATATAATTATCTTGACTTTGAAATTAGAAGCCATTCCTTTACTATTATCAGTAGCCCCAAAGCATTTGAATATTGACTGTTAACAGAAAATATTATTCCCACTACATAATTAATTTCAATTAGTTATATTTCATGGCTTTCCTCAGAAACGGGCCTTGGAACTTCAGGGAATTGATAATAAGTGAGAATGGATAAAGAGACACGTTTACCTCTAAATGGCTGCTGACAAGCAAGGTATTATTTTTTTAATATTGCTGATAATAATCAGTTACATTCACACCAAACAGGATCTGGTTTACTTATGAAGGACTAAGTCTGCATTTTAATGTTTCTTTTCCAGGATGGAATTATGAGGGAGGGAAGAATACAAAATAGTGAATATAAATTATATTTAGACTTAGAAAGAGAAAAATGTGTTTTAAAAGAAAGTTCCCCAGATTAAGGGACATGGTCATGCCCTCTATAACTAACGAACACCATGATGATAATAGCAAAGCAGACAGAACATTTATAGACTACTAAAAATCCTAAGATATGAAGCTACAGTGTCCAAGTAATCACTGTAAAAGCATAAAGCAAGATTCAGATGTTAGAGATGATTGCTCGCTTGACAATGAGTGCATGATTTTAACAGATCCCAGAACTAAATATCTAAGTCAAAAGGTAAATATTTTCTGGACAGTGGAAGCTACACTAAAAAACACAACTCAGAGCTGGACTAACAGATTAATTTCACATTGAGAGATCAGAACGCTGGATTTTGTTTTGACCAAACTTTTGCTAGTTTTTAAGCTTCCACGATACCCCCGCCCCCAGTATGCCTTTATTTAGCAGATAGTATACTACATATTTTTCAAAATGAATATGCGTTAAAGATCTCTGTAGCAAACATTCAATTATTCAAATACTGAACGTAATTAGCTATTGAAATCTATTTTTTTAAGATTTTATTTATTTTTACTTACTTTTGACAGCAAGAGAGACAGCGAGAGAGGGAACACAAGCAGGGGGAGTGGGAGAGGGAGAAGCAGGCCTCCCGCTGAGCAGGGAGGCCAATATGGGGGCTCAGTCCCAGGACTCTGAGATCATGACCCAAGCTGAAGGCAGATGTTCAACAACTGAGCCACCTAGGCACCCCACTACTGAAATCTAGAGAAATTCTAGATAAAATCTGACTAGGATGGGGAAGAAGTGACAGGAAAACAGAAGGAGAAGCCAAACAGTACAACTGGAGCAGAAACTCAGAGAAAGCACACTCAGGAGACAAAGCAGGTGCAGAGGGAAGGGCTGAGCTCCCAGCAGGAAGATAATCAAGGAACTTTGGTGCTCCTGCGACAGACAGGGCTGTTGGATTGAGGCTGCCCACCGTATTACTGTAGAATTGTTCTTGGCGGATTTCTCCAGATAAGTTTTAATGACTAAATGCACTAGAAATACTGGCTGAGCCCAAGTCCTTTTTTTTTTTAAAGACTTTATTTATTTGGCAGAGAGGAAAAGAGAGAGAGAGAGAGAGAGAGAGAGAGAGAGAGAGAGAGAGAGAGAGAGAGAACGAGCAGGAGCAGCAGGAAAGGCAGAAGCAGGCTCACGCTGAGCAGGGAGCCCAACACAGGGCTTGATCCCAGGATCCCAGGATGATGACTTGAGCCAAAGGCAGATGCTTAACTGCTTAAACAACTGAGCCACCCAGTCCTTTTTATTAGTGGGCCCTAAAAGGAGGTCAAATGTAAGGGAGGAGATTCTTTGAAGTCCTCATGGAAAGTAACCAACACTGTATCACCATGTCCCCAGGACAGTGCTGATCCCAAGTGTGGACGCCATGTCTGAGCCCATCCTGAAGCTGCATTTCCTCTGTAACTAATAACCACTGAGTATTTACATTTTAAAGGGAACCCAGGAGATGTAAAGCCTTTAAGATTCAAAGGACATAATCCCTTTAGGTGGAATTTCAAGAATTAGAAATACTTTGTCATTCATTCATTTTTCACATGTATATTGAATTCCAGGCACAGTGCTGGGCATTGAGATCATAATGGTGGTGAGCAAACTCAGAGCAGGACCCTGTCATCATAGAAATTACCACTCTGAGGAGGAGGAGGTGGCCATAAATCCATCATCATAAAAACAAATGCGTGATAAGAAACAGTAGTAAGTGTCACATAATCAAATTCCTCTAACCTGTTGGGCACAGGAGGCAGTCAGGGCTGCCCTTCCTGAGAGAATGACATCTGAGAGCTGAAGGGTGAGTGGGAGGTAACCAGACAAAGGGTAGGGATGGAGTAGGAGCAGCACCCCAGGCCTGGGGACTTGAGAATGTCTCTAAAGTGGGGGGAGGGGAATGCTGTGCTGACGAGTGCCCTGTGAAGATTGTAGCCAGTCTACTCTTGCGGAAGGACCCTATTTTTTTCACCAAACAAACCGCCTTTTGGTGATGCTGATAAGAGTGATTTAGGGGCCACAAAAGTTTACTTGGAGGGGCTAAAGGAGATGTTGGTGACCTAAGTCCCTCTCACGTCCCTCTTCAGCCTCACCAAGAGGCAGAGGGGACTGCCAGGGCAACCTCCCTATCAGGCCCACAAAAATGTTTTAATTTTAACATCTTTTAAAATCAAAAGAAAAATATGAATGTAAAATCAGTTATCCATTATATTTGCCTTTATACACAGTCACAAATATCATTTTCATTTTTTTGGATCAAGAGGCCCAGGAAGGCAGTCTTCACACCACAGCTGCAGGAAGTGTCTGTGGCAGGAGGGTGCAAGGTGGGGAGGTTTGGCAGGCAGGCAGGGCCAGAGTTCTGGGAAGGGTAAGGATGCGGGACTTTATCTACCTTGGAGCAATGGGCAGTCGCCGAGAAAGTCTAAGCTGAGGACTCACATGATTGTAAAAAGATCACTCTGGCCACTGTGGGGAGAGCAAATGGTGGGGCTGGTCCGGAAGGAGCTTAAGCAGTCACAGGCCTCACAGAGGTGAGAGATGAGGTCGCTTCTCAGAGCAGGGCAACAGGGGTTTGCTGAGGCTGCCTAACAAAGTACCACAAACTGGGGGGCTTACACAACAGTATTGTATTGCCTCATGGTGGGGAAGGGTAGAATTCTGAGATCAAGATGTCAACAGAGCCTGTCCCAGCAAGGGCTGTGAGGGAGAATCTGTTCCGGGCCTCCCTACAAGCTCCTGGTAGCTTCAGGTGTTCCTTGGTTTGTTGGTGGTCATTTTCTCCCCATGTCTTCACATGGTCTTCCTCTGTATGTGTCTCCGTTCAAATTTCCCCTTTTTATAAGGACATATAATCATACTGGATTAGGGCCCGACCTGACCACCTCACTTCAACTTGATTACTAGTACGAAGACTCTATCTCTGAATAAGGTCACATCCTGGAGGTACTGTGGGTTAGGACTCCAACATATGAGTTTTGGAGGGACACAACTCAACCCATAACAAAGAGTCAGCAAACTATGGCCCATGGGCCAAATCTAGGCCACTACCTGTTTTTATGTGTCCCCTGAGCTAAGAATGGTGTTTATAACTTTAAATAGGGGAAAAGTCAGATAGATAATATTTTGTGATTCATGATTATTTTATGGATCTATAGTTCAGTGTCCATGAATAAAGCTCTATTGGAACACAACCACACTCATTCATTTATGTATTATCTATAGCTGCTTTTGCCCTACACTAGAGTTGAATAGTTGTGACAGATCCCATACGGCCCATAAAGTCTAAGTATTTGCTATCTGGCTTTATTATAGGGAAAGTTTGCCAACCGTCACCCCAGAGCTACAGCAGTGGGCATGGAAAAACTGGATGGGTATGGGGGCTGGTGAGGAGGCAAGATCGACAAAACTTGGCATTGGGTTACATAGAGGTTGACAAAGAGGGGGATATCAGCCACTCCTGCTTTTCGGGTGCCTCCCCCAGATATTGTCATAGAGCTCAGGATATGCAAAAGCCTCCACAGACCAGCCAGGTAAGTAAAATGACCCTGCGTTTGGACTCCTGTAAGAAATAAAGAACAGGGGCCTGTGGAGAGACGCATGCCTCACATAAAAGTTCACACAGTTGGGATGCCTGGGTGGCTCAGCCGGCTAAGCATCTGCCTTTGGCTTGGGTCGTGATCCCAGGGTCCTGGGATTGAGCCCCACAACGGGATCCCTGCTCAGCAGGGAGCCTGCTTCTCCCTCTCCCTCTGCCTGCCACTCTGCCTACTTGTGCTCACCATCTTGCTGTCAAATAAATCAATAAAATCTTTAAAAAAAAGTTCACAAAGTCAATTTTCGTGAGTACACAATGCTGGTGAAACAGGACATATCTGGAAACCAAGTTCAGGCTGACTTACTGGTTCACGACTCCCACTTGACTTATGAGGCTGGTGCATAGAGTCCAGTTGGGCTCATGGGGAGAAAGGAGGAGCCTCACGTCCATTAAATCCCAGAGTTGCGTCTACCTCTGGGTATAACCAACATCACGTGCACCCCACCTTTTTTCTCTCCTGAAGGGCTTCGGCATTTAGACTTGGAGTTCCTTTCCACCAACCCCTCTGAGCTCCTTTGTTCCCCAGGCCCACCTCTCCCTCCCTTCCTCCCTCAAACCTGATTCAGCCTTCCTGCACCCTGGCCTGTGTGAAGCCAAGGGAGAGAGGACTAAGTCCGCCTCACCTATGAAGAGTTCTCCTCTCGTAAGGAGGCAAAAATGGAGGCAGGTTCATCTCTGGGTTAGAAGAGCACAACAGGCAGGTGCAGGTGTGTGAGGAGGACTGAAAGTGAGGACCAAGGCAACAAGACTCCTAAAAAAGGCCCAGACAGGTGTACCAGGATGCCATTCAGAGGAAGTGGGTTATTTCCAACAGCCTCCCTGAACCTCTGCCTGCCTGGTAGCACTTTCCACCCGTCTGAGATGGGACCCAGGCTGGACACAGATAGGCTCTCTGGGGAAACTGATGCCCAGGGACACTCCACCAGCGAGAACCTGTTCCCAGGCTTCTCTCTGAGTTTTGTCCTCTGGATGCACTTCTGAAGTTCCTGGAAAAGAAAGGTATGAATGAATTACTAAGTGAAGGGGGGAAGGAAGGAGAAACCTTACCCTGCTACTGTCGACTGCACTATGACGGATTATTTTAGTTTTAGCTCATCCTCAGCACTCTAGAACAAGGCTGGCACCTAGGAGGTGATCCATAAATGTGATAGAACAATTGAAAGTAACTACTTTCTAATGGTGTGATTTCAGGTGCCCAGAAATGCCATGTGTATGTTGCATATCTATTTATTTTCCATGTGGTTTTGATCCTTAGTACTTTTTCCCACTCGTTGCTCTGAACGCTTCCATCACCCTGATTTAAAAGAGATCCCCAGGGCGCTTAGGTGGCTCAGTGGGTTAAAGCCTCTGCCTTCGGCTCAGGTCATGATCCCAGGGTCCTGGGATCGAGGCCCCCATCGGGCTCTCTGCTCAGTGGAGTGCCTGCTTCCCCCTGTCTCTCTGCCTGCCTCTCTGCCTACTTGTGATCTGATCTCTCTCTCTCTCTCTCTGTGTCAAATAAATAAATAAATAAAATCTTTAAAAAAAAATAAAATAAAAAAATAAAAGAGCTCCCCATCCTGCCACCTCCTCCACAAAACCTTTCCTGATCCTGGATTGTAAGCCTATAACCTCTGGTCTAGGAGGCAGCTGAGTGCGCTGGAAAGAGCCAGTCTTTGGAGCCAACATATCTGGTTAGTTGTGAGATGTTGACCAATTTCATCAACACTTTTCAGAGCCTTGGTTTCCTCATTTATAAAGCAGGAATTCATATCTATCTCATGGTGTCATAGGATCAAATAACACAATGTATGTGAGCCCCTTGGCATATGATAGGTGGTTGTTGAATAAATAAACTTTTTGTCCCAGGAAAAATTTTGAAGAGCCGGAGCTTACCACATCTCAAAAGAGTGAAAAGAACATCCTAGAAGATGAGGATAATGCCAACAATCTTTTGGTGAATTTTCAGCCTAATGAATCGAATTATTAACATCAAATTTAGGTAGGGAAATGTATTTCTATAGAAGATAATAGCACCGTATGCTACCAATTATAGCCTATAGCTGTGCTTTCTTAGAAATAATGAACAGAAAATCTAAATAAGGCATTTATGATGATTTTGAAGTAAGGCACAGTTGTGACCAACATGCTGTAGACACTGAATTTTTTTTTTTTTGTAAAACTATCTATCTATATTAAACTCCACATGCTGTACATGCTGGGAAAAAAAAAGCACAAAGAATTTGGGGACTTTGAATGGAATTTCCCTAACCTTAGGAAGGAACGCCACAAGTTGAATATCATAACTGCCAGCTGTGGAATTATTCTAAGCCATTTTAAGGTCTGACAAGTATTTTGTCTGGCAAGAGGAGAGCAATGTGTTATGGTGGATCTCTGAAACTTGGGGTTCTGATTCAGAGATAACCTGTTTTCCTCTAGTGCTGTTAGACAAAGAGAAGAAACATAGGATTTACAGGTTAGACTGGAAATATAAAGAAGATGACTTTGAACTTGTTGATAGCCTATAATCCTATGTCACCACATCACCTTTTTTTGAAAGTTTGTTTTTATGTTCATTACAAAGTTAGCTGAATTGATCAAAGCGAACCCTATCCTTTGTTAACACACACGCACTCACACACGCACAAAAACACTGGCCCCATGTCAACTGGAAACAAGAGGTCAGACACACTGCTCACCACAGCACGTTCTGGGCGGCCACACCCAATTTGGTCAGTTCACATGCCCAGCAGAATGTGTCACTGAAAAATTCTGAATGTCAGGAAATTGAGACTATGGGTAAAGAGAGACGGTCAAATGATTTCAATTCCTTCCCCAAGAGAAGCAATTCCTAACACCATGAGGAATGCTCAGAGGAATTTGCTCTTTCACTTCCAGGAAACAGTTCTCCTATCTACTGGGCATTGTCTCAAGCACCAAATGGGATGACTGAGGATAAACATCAGGATGAGGGGCTCAGGCTTGAAAATACCCTGCCAGTGCGGACATTAATTTAAGATGCAGTCATTACATGTAAGTTCTACAAAAAAGCACAATGGGCAAGACATGGATGTATGGAGTTTCATTTGTGTGCAAAAAAAGTACTTCTCTGCTCAGCTGCAGATGAATTTCATATTTGAAGTTGCCTTCATTGCTCTGCTGTTAAATGCTAAACATAAATCTGGGCGGCGCATGTTACAGTATTCTTTCAAGTGCTCAGGATCCCATAATAGTGTAATGTTTAGTTTCTATGGGTGTGCTATTTAGTAAGGTTGGATAGGACTGGATGTCAGCCAATAGCATCCATTGAACACTTTTATGCCAAGGACTGAGAAGAGAAGGAACAGAAAGGACTGATGGAGAGAGCCCCACATACAAGAGAAATAATGACGGCATGCTTTTTATGCAACAACAGAGTGGTAAGAAGTTCAAAGTAATATACCAACAAAGCAAGGACTTGAGTACTCAGAGGGTATCAAACCAAAATTCAGGGCTCAGTTGGAGTCTGAAGTTCAGATGAGTGCACCTATGGAAAGCAAAAACGAGGTACAGAAGGACCAACTCTCGGGGGCAGCCTGTGTGGTCTAAACACAGATCTGTGGACCTGGAAACATAATTTTTAAATAGCACCCAAAAATGAGGCTCCAAGAGCTATAATTTCACCTTCAAAATCTAGAAGGAAGAATTAGATCTTATTTTTTTTAAGATTTTATTTATTTATTTGATGGAGAGAGAGAGAGATCACAAGTAGGCAGAGAGGCAGGCAGAGAGAGAAGAGGAAGCAGGTTCCCCACTGAGCAGGGAGCCCGATGTGGGGCTCGATCCCAGGACCCTGAGATATCATGACCTGAGCCGAAGGCAGAGGCTTTAACACACTGAGCCACCCAGGTGCCCAGAATAAGATCTTTTTCTTACTAAATTTTAAAATAAAATGATCTACTTTGATTGAACTAAGTTATTCTCAGGTTAAAAAAAATTGTCTTGTGAGATGCTACACAGTTCAACTGACATTTGGTTTGATGGCAATTTATTCTTAAATTTGTGGNAAGGCAGAGGCTTTAACACACTGAGCCACCCAGGTGCCCAGAATAAGATCTTTTTCTTACTAAATTTTAAAATAAAATGATCTACTTTGATTGAACTAAGTTATTCTCAGGTTAAAAAAAATTGTCTTGTGAGATGCTACACAGTTCACTGACATTTGGTTTGATGGCAATTTATTCTTAAATTTGTGGTACTCGATAGTGATAAGATGAAAGAAACAAGTNTCTCTGCCTACTTGTAATCTCTCTCTCTGTGTCAAATAAATAAATAAAATCTTTAAAAAAAAAAAAATTTGTGGTATTTGATAGTGATAAGATGAAAGAAACAAGTGGAATATTAATTTAAAAACTTGGGTTCAACCGTGTATGCATGGCCTCACAGCCCCTCCCTCTTTTCCGTGGAAGTGGCCTAATTCAGTGACAAGTTAACGAAATTTAATATTCTCAAGCAACCAAAATATTCACTAAGTCAACATAAAAATGACACTGCCAAATCACAGGTTTTTGTGAAAGTAAATGGACGCCTTTCATCATGGCTCCTTGAACACAGACCTGAGTTTGGCAAAACACCAAGATGGTGAAAATCTGGAGGGGATCCTGGGCCAGAATAAAGAAAGTTCTGTTCATTTGTAATTCACAGACTAGGATGGAAACCCTCAAACAATATTGTCTATAGGTACGGTCTGGGAAAATTGTTTAAAAAGTTTACTCCTTACCCAGACATTCAGAGTCCAAAAGTCCATCCAAAGTGATGACTCCAGTCATGTTCATTTTCACTTTTATTATGGAAATTTTAAAGTATTTACAAAAATAAGGAGATGGGTATGATGAACCCCCACATATCCACCACCCAGCTTCAACACATGGCACATCTTTTTTATTTTCTTGTATCCCCCCTCTGTATTATTCTGGAGTAAATCCCAGACATCACTTTTTTCTATAACTATTTCAATATTTATCTTTAAAAGATAAGGGCACTTAAAAAAATAAATAAAAGGCACCCAAATCAGAGAGGAAGAAATAAAATCATCTTCATTAACAGATGAAATATCCTCAAAATACATATGAATAAAACTATTAGTCTGGATAGATTAGTTCAGCAAAGTAAATGGATACAAGAGCAATATAAAAAAATCTATTTCATTTCTGTACACTAGTAATGAATAATATGAAAATGAAATTAAGAAAAAATCCATCTATAACAGAATAAAAAAGATGAAAATACTTAGGAATGAATTTAACCAAGAAGCACAAGACTTATATACTGAAAACTACAAAATATTATTGAAAGAAATTAAAGAAGACCTAAATAAATGGAGATATGTCTGTGTTCATGGATTGAACAATTAAATACTGTCGAAATTTTTTTTTTTTTTTAAAGATTTTATTTATTTATTTGACAGAGAGAGAGAGATCACAAGGANAATACTGTCGAAATTTATCTACAGATTTAATGTAATACTGATCAAAATTGCAAATGTTTTTTCACGGAAATGGAGAAGTTGACCTTAAATTTCAATGGACCAGAATAGAAAAAACAATCTGCAAAAGAAAAACCAAGTTGGAAGACTCACACTTCCCAATTTCAAAACCTACTACAAAACTACAAATCAGAGAGGTATGATACTGGCATAAAAATGCCATATGAATCAATAGAACTAAAATTCCAGAAATAAACCCATACTTCTATGGTCAATTGATTTTTGATAAGGTTGACCAGGTAATTCAATGGAGGAAAAGTAGTCTTTTCAACAAATGGTGCTGGGACAACCGGATATTCACAGGTAAATCCCTACCTCACACCATATGCAAAATTTAAGTCAAAATGGATCACAACCTAAATGTGAGAGTTAAAATGATAAAACGTTAAGAAGAAAACATAGGTGTAAATCTTTGCGTTTGATAACCTTTCTTAGATATGACACCAAAAGGACAACCAACAAAAGAAAAAAACTGATAAATTGGACTTTATCAATATTAAAAGTGGGGCAGCTGGGTGGGTCAGGCCGTTAAACATCTGCCTTTGGCTCAGGTCATGATCTCAGGGTCCTGGGATCCAGCCCCACATCAGGTTCTCAACTCAGTGGGAGCCTGCTTCTCCCTCTCTGCTGCTCCCCCTGCTTGTACTTTCTCTCTGTCAAATAAATAAATAAAATCCTAAAAAAAAAAAAAAGATTAAAAGCGTTTGTACATTAAACAATAGTATCAAGAAACTGAAGATGGGGCACCTGGATGACTCAGTCAGTTAGGCATCTGCCTTCAGCTCAGTTCATGATTCTGAGGTCCTGGGATCCAGACCCCTGTTGGGCTCCCTGCTCAGCGGGAAGTCTGCTTCTCCCTTTCCCTCTGCCTCCACGCCCCCCCGCCACCCCCACCACTAGTGTATGCATGGGCGCTCTGTCAAAAGATTTTAATTATTTATTTGAGATGGAGTGCCTGTGCACGCACCAGGGACAGGGAGGGGCAGAGGGAAAGGGAGAAGCAGACTCCCTGCTGAACAGGGAGCCAGATGCAGGGCTTGATCACAGGATGCTGGGATCATGACCTGAGTGGAAGGCTAACAGATGCTTAACCAACTGAGCCACCCAGGGACCCCTCAAATAAATAAATAAAATCTTAAAAAAAAAAAGGAAGTGAAAAGATAATTCACAGAATGGAAGAAAATAATCATAAATCATATATCTAATAAAAGGATATACTATATTTTATATAACATATCTAGAGTACATAAAGAACTCTTACAACTCAACAATAAAGAGACAACACAATTAAGACACAAGCAAAGGATCCAAATAGAGTGGTGTCCCCAAAATATATATAAATAGCCAGGAAGCACATGAAAAGATGCTCAACATCATTAGTCATTAGGGAAATGTAAATCAAAACCATAATGAGATACTAATTCCCACTCACTAGGATGACTATAATAAAAAAAAAAGACTTAATAAATGTTGACTAAGGTGTGGAGTCCTCATACATTGGTGGTGAGACTGTAAAATGGTATAGGTACTGTGGAAAGCAGTTTGATAGTTCTTTAAAACATAAAACATTGAGTTACCATGACCCAGCAACTATACTTCTGGGTATATACCTAAAAGAAGTGGAAAAATGCTTATACTAAAACTTGTACAAAGGGGCATCTGGGTGGCTCAGTCAGGTCCTCCACACTTGGTTTCTGGTCAGGTCATGATCTCATGGGTTGTAGGATTGAGCCCCACATATGGCTTCCTGCTCATCAGAAAGTGTATTTGAGATTCTGTCCCTCTGTTCCTCCCCCCCCCAAAATAAATAAATTTAAAAAAAAGATTTTATTTATTTATTTGACACAGAGAGAGATCACAAATAGGCAGAGAGGCAGGCAGAGAGGGGGAAGCAGGCTCCCTGATGAGCAGAGGGTCCGATCCGGGCCTCAATCCCAGGACCCTGAGATCATATCTGAGCTGAAGGCAGAGGCTTTAACCCACTGAGCCACCCAGGAGCCCAATAAATAAATTTTTAAGAAAAACTTGTACATAAATGTTCACAGCAGCATTATTCATAATAGCCAAAAAGTGGAAACAGCCTGTATGTCCATCAAATGATGAAAGGATAAACCAAGTGTGAACAACCATTCAATGGAACATTATTTGACCATAACAAGGAATGAATGTAGTACTTATACATGTTACTACATAGATAAACCTTAAAAACATGCTAGTGTAAAAATCCAGTCACAAAAGTCTATATATTGTATGATCAATTGACATGAAATGCCCATAATAAGCAAATCCATAGGGATAGTAGATTGCTGGTTAGGAAACAAGAGAAAGAAGGGAAGGGCGAGTGACAGCTAAAGAGTGGGGGGTTTCTTTTTGGGGTGATGAAAGCGTTCTGGAATTAGATAGTGGTGATCATTGTACAACTTTGTGAAAATGCTAAGACCACTGAATTCTACCCTTTAAAGTGGTCAGTTTTGTTGTATGTGAATTATACCTCAATTAAAAGAAAATATAACCATGTGACACCTGGGTGGCTGGGTCAGTTGGGCATCTGCCTTTGGCTCATTCTGCTTCTCCCTCTCCCCTGCCCCTCCCCCCTGCTGGTGCTCACTCTCTCTCTCTGACAAATAAATAAAATATTAAAAAAATATATAACCATGATGTGATTTTCACACCTAAAGAAGTTAACCATAATCCCTTAAAATCACCAAATAGGATCAATGTTCAAATTTCTAATTTTCTCTTTTAAAATGTGGTTTTTGTCCTCTTTGAATTAGGATTACAGTACAGTCTATACATTGCAGTAAGCTAATATGCCTCAGTCCCTTTAAGCCACCCCCTGTTTTTCTTTTTGTCTTCTTTTCCCCCTTGCAGTGTATTTACTGAAGAAACCAGGTTAGATGTCCTGCAGAACTTCCCGCCATCTTGATTTTGCTGCTTGCATTCCTGGTGTCTTTTACGATTTTCCTATATCCTTTTTACATCATGTAAATTGGTGGTGGGACCAAGATGCTTGATCAGGTTCAGATTTGATTTTTTGGCAAGATGAACACAATATACTCCCATAGTTAGGCACCCAGTATCGCTGTTTCTCCTGTGTTGTGTTAGGAAATGTTGAGGCTTGGTACTTAATCCATTACTGCATTGGGGGTGGCACAGTGGCGATATTCTATCATTCTATCTTCATTTATCAGTTGAAATTCTTTTATAAAGAGACACCTCCTTGCAACAAGTATTTGGTTCTCCGGAGGTTAGATTCTAACAGGAGAGGGAGAATAAATGTTTGATTTTTCGCTTTTATTTTGTCAGTTTCCAAAGGGGAAAGTTGTTTCTACAGTATTCTGCAAAAGTAATCCAGGAGGTTTTGGTTTGTTTTTGGTATCCTTTGAACATACCAGGATATGTTTTGATCCATTGATATGTTTATTCTTACACTGCCCCATTTTAACCAGTGCTCACTGATTCACATTACCTCCTGAGTCCTTTTGAAGAGCTTCTTTCCTTTCCTGTATGACAAGATGCTCCAGGTTCACCTTGCACATTCAGGAAAGTTCTGTTTAAACAAAGTCTTCTTGGTGATTCTCCTAAGGGAGATCTAAGGACCACAGTTTAAAACACACAGACATAGGGGCGCCTGGGTGGCTCCGTCAGTTAAGCATCTGACTCTTGATTTCAGGGGGGTCATGATCTCAGGGTTGTAAGAGCAAGCCCTGCATTGAGTTCTGCACTGAGCGTGGAGACTGCTTAAGATTCTCTCTCTCCCTTTCCCTCTGCCCCACCCTGCCCTCTCTCTCTCCCTCTAAAAAAAAAATAAGTAAAAATAAAATACACAGATCTAAGTAGTTTGTCCAGTTTCAGCCCATGTTACTTATTCTTAACAAGATCATTTATGTTTTACCTAATAACATGCTTGTCTGGACTAATTAAAGGGGGTCATGTTAGTGGTGGATGTTAGTAGTTAGTTAGTGGTGTCAGTGAATACCATAGAATTATAGGGATGAAAGTTCTCACATTTATCTCTCTTTTCTGGGGAGTGATAAATCGAACCAGGGCATCAGCAACCCACCACACCTATGCCAAAGGAGACGGCATAGGAGATGATGACGATGACGTTGATGATGTCTCCCATCCAAGTACTAACCAGGCACGACCCTGCTTAGCTTCTGAGATCAGACGAGATCGGGCGCATTCAGGGTGGTATGGCCGTAGACATGATGATGTCGACCTGTTATTCTGTGCCTACTATGTGCCCGTCGTCATGCTAAAGGCTTTAGAAACACGAGTTCCCTTAAATCTTCGCATTGACCCTCTCACATCGCCCCATTTTGCAGACAAGGAAACTGAAGCTGATGTAGTCTTTGCTGGCCTCTTTGCAGGCATGGGTCCCAAAGCAGGCTTCAGTCCCTTCAAGGCCAGTGTTTGGGAGGGTCCCCCACAGTGCTCGTAGCCATGTTGGAACCTCTAGCCCCACGGTTAGGATGACACAGGTGTTAGAAAGAGATGTTTGATATCAAAGAGTTTGAAGTAAGGATCCTGTGAGATCATTACACTTGGGGGGAGGTTTATTTCAGTGTAGTTAACATACAGTGTTAGATTAGTTTCAGGTGTACAACTCTGTATATCACCCTGTGTTCATCATGATAAGTGTACTCTTTAATCCTCATCACCTATTAGCCTCTTATCCCTTTGGTGACCATCAGTTTATTCTTTATAGTTAAGAGTCTGTTTTTTGGTTTGTCTCTTTTTTATCTTGTTCATATGTTTTGTTTCTTTTTTTTTTTTTAAGATTTTATTTGCTCATTTGAGAGAGAGAAAGAGAGGAGGAGCGGCGTGGGGCGGGGGGGTTGGTGGGATAGGGACAAACAGACTCGGCTCTGAGCACAGAGCCCGTCGTGGGACTCAATCCCAGGACCCCAAGGTCATGACCTGAGCTGAATAACAGCAGGATGTTCAACCAACTGAGGCACCCAGGTGCCTTCATAGGTTTTGTTTCTTAAAGGAATTTAAGAATGAATGAATGAATGAGTGAATGAATTTGTTTTTTTCTGACTGGCTTATTTTGCTTAGCATTATACTCTCGAGCTCCATCCATGTTGTTGCAAATGGCAAGATTTCATTCTTTTGAATGACTGAATAATATCCATATATATATTAAATATATATATATCATATCTTCTTTGTCCATTTAGCTATCAACAGACACTTGGGCTGCTTCCATAACTTGGCTATTGTAAATAATACTACAATAAACATAGGAGTGCATACATCTTTTCAAATTAGTGTTTTTGGGGTTTTTTGGGTAAGTACCCAATAGTGGAATTACTGGATCATATGGTAATTCTACCTTTAATTTTTTAAGGAAACTTCATACTGTCTTCCACAGTGGCTGCACCAGTTTGCATTCCCACAACAGTGCACAAGAGTTCCTTTTTCTTTTTTTTTCTTTTTTTTTTAAAGATTTTATTTATTTATATGACACAGAGAAACAGAGAAAGATCACAAGTAGGCAGAGAGGCAGGCAGAGAGAGAGGAGGAAGCAGGCTCCCCACCAAGCAGGGAGCCCAATGCGGGCCTCGATCCCAGGACCCTGAGATCATGACCTGAGCCGAAGGCAGAGGCTTTAACCCACTGAGCCACCCAGGTGCCCCAAGGGTTCCTTTTTCTCCACATCCTCACCAACACTTTTTGTTTCTTGTGTGTGTGTTTTTTTAAGATTTATTTATTTATTTTTAGAGAGAGAGCAGCGAGCGGGAAGGGCAGAGGGAGAAGGAGAGAAAGAATCTTGAGCAGACTCCCCACTGAGTGTGGAGACTGATGCAGTTCTCAGTCTCACCACCCTGAGTTCATGACCTGAATTGAAACAAGAGTGGGACACTTAACCGACTGAGCCACCTATGCACCCCTATTTCTTGTGTTGTTCATTTTAGCCTTTCTGACAGGTGTGAGGTGATATCTCCTTATAGCTTTGATTTGTATTTCTCTGAAGATGAGTAATGAACATCTTTTCATGTGTCTGTTGGCCATCTGGATGCCTTCTTTGGAAAAATATTCATTTCTTTTGCCCATTTTTAAATTGGATTTTTTTTCCTGGTGTTCAGTTCTTTATATATCTTGGATACTAACCCTTTATTGGATATGGCATTTGCTAACATCTTCTCCCATTCAGTAGGTTATCTTTTTGTTTTGTTGATTGTTTCCTTTGTTGTGCAGAAGCTTTTTATTTTGATGTAGTCCCGATAGTTCATTTTTTGCTTTTGCTTCCTTTGCCTCAGGAGACATATCTAGAAAAATATTGCTACAGCCGATGTCAGAAAGACTACTGCTTGTGTTCTCTTCTAAGGTTTTTATGATTTTCGGTCTTTAATCTCTTTTGAATTTATTTTTGTGTATGGTGAAAGAAAGTGGTCCAGTTTCATTCTTTTGCATGTGGCTGTTGTTTTCCCAATACCATTTGTTGAAGAGACTGTCTTTTTTGCACTGATTAATTGACCATATAATTGTGGGTTTATTTCTGGGTTCTCTGTTCTGTTCTACTGATCTATGTGTCTATTTTTATGCCAGTGCCATACTGTTTTCATTACCATAGCTTTGTATTATATCTTGAACTCTGGGATTGTGATATCTCCAGTTTGGTTCTTCTTTTTCAAAATTGCTTTGGCTATCCAGGGTCTTTGGTGGTTCCATACAGATTTTAGGGTAATTTGTTCTAGTTCTGTGTAAAATGCTGTTGGCATTTTGATAGAGATTGCACTAAATATATAGAATGCTTTGGGTATTATGGACATTTGTTCTTCTGCTCTGTGAGCATATGGAATATCTTTCCATTTGTTTGTGTCATCTTCAATTTCTTTCATCTGTGTTTTACAGTTTTCAGAGTACAGGTCTTTTACTTCCTTTGTAGGTTTCTTCCTAGGTATCTAATAATTTTGGTGCAATTGTAAATGGGATTGTTTGCTTAATTTCTTTTTCTGTTACTTCATTATTCATGTATAGGAAGAGGTCATCTAAAACAGAAATTTGTTGGCTCAAATAACTCTTCTGTGTATAGGAAGTATGGGGAGGTATTTTGAGGTCCAGGTATGGCCCTGCTTCCATTTCCTCAGCCTGCATCACAACAAGAGGAGTCAGAGCCTTGGTTTTCCTGAAAGATGACAACCTTCCCCAACATTCAACCATGACTGAGTGGAGGCACACCCACAGTACTTAAAACTTTCAGTATCTGTGGTCATTACTGAATTTTACCTGCCCTTTGTAAGAAAGTATATTCATTATAAAAAAAACTCAGCAAATCAAACTTTGTTAAAATAGCTAAATAGTAAATATGATTCAAGTTGACAGTGCCTTTCCCCATGTATGTACACAGACATGACATTCACATTGCTGAACTGAATTTGCTTCCCACAGAAATTAAATATTAAAGACAGGAAGGCAAGGTGCAGTGGGTGATATCAATGAAGTGGGAAAGAAACCCCCAAATTCTGCAAAAGTAATTCCAAGAAATACTGAACATGGGCTAAAAGTTACATAGGACACTCTAAAATAAAATCAAGTCTATGGGGTGCCTGGGTGGCTCAGTTGGTTAAGGGTCCAACTCTTGGTTTCTGCTCAGGTCATGATCTCAGGATCCTGGGATGGAGCCCTGCTTCCCCTCTCCCACCCCCTCGCCCCCTGATTGTGCTCTCTCTCAAATAAATAAATCTTACAAAAAAATAAAATAAAATCAATCTAAGCTCAAGACATACGGGCAAATGGCAGCCAACTGGCAGAAAGAGCTCAGAGGGCTTAAAGAATCAGGAAGTGCAAGAGGAATGTTTTTAAAGTGGAAACTGCGTTTTTCTTTTTTGATTGCCTATATTTTCTGATTTTTCTCTCAGAAGCAAATGTTGCCTCTGTGATCAGAGAACAACAGCAATAAACTCCTTTTGGGAAAACTGAAAAGGATGTGCCAAAGGAGCTAAGGGTTCAGGCCGCCGGATCTGGGGGTGCTGGCAGCTATGTCCAGGTGCCAGATTTGATGACTGTAGGCTCAATCCTCTTCATCTTCTACTTTCTTAATACATTCTGGGAGTTGAGGTGGCCAAAAAAGTTGAGGGACTAGAAACCTACTTGAGTAGGACCTTCTTTGTTTAATGATCAACATTGTGGTCATGAGTTTTAAAAATAATACTGCTGGGCCCTTCCCCCAGAGGCCCTGCTTCGTTGGGTCTGGGGTGGGGCCCAGGCATTATTTGGAAACTCCCCAGGTGAGGGTTATTGTTTAATGGGGATGGAGTTTCTGTTTGGGAAGATGAAGAAGTTCTGGAGATGGACAGTGGTTGTACAACCTTGTCAATGCTCTTAACTGCCACTGAATTGTACGCCTACAAGTAGTGAAATGGTAAAGGTTATGTTATGTATATTTTACCACAATAACCCCCCCCCCACACACACACACGCACCTCTTATGAGAACACCCTGCAGCCAGTGTGAGGACCAGAGTTGAGCCTGTCTCTCACCACGTGTCAAGGCCCAGGGAAATTCCTTCCAGGATTTTTCTCATCCGATCCTCAGAGCAACCCTCTAGGTAGCCACTCTGAGCAACTCCATCTCATAGTGAGGAAAAGGAGGCTCAGAGGCCTTATTGGCCTAAAGTCTCATGGTTAGTAAGTGGCTAAACCAGGTTTCAAAGCCAAATCCACTTTTACAATTTATTAAGTGGACTGCAATCTCATTGCCATTATGACTAACCAGAGGGTGTCAACCAGCAGGCACCTTTCATCTCAAGTGACTTTAATAAAGTTAACAGGGACCTTTCTCCCCTCCTCCTCCTTCTCCCTCTTCTCCTTTCTATTAAACACACTGTGTTCATCCTGAGCTTGGAACAGCTTCCAGTTGAGTTTTAGAGCCGGCAAAGCAGGAGCCGTTTATCATGCATTTCTGTACCGTGGGCCAAGGTTGAGCTTCACTGAAAACTATGCAATACATTTGCAATAAATCTCCTTTTGTTTTGGTGCCACTGCAAATATTGAGGCTCACACCAAAAGTGAGGAATTGGAAGTGTATTATTTTTAATAGCAAAGGCTATCACCGTAACAACGAGATACCAGCAAATCGCCAGGCCCAGATGGGAGGACGGCAGAACATGGAGGGAGGGAACAGAGAGGAACTGAGGCAGATGTCTCCTCTTCTGGTCTGGGTTCTTAAACAAGTGTTGTTTTCCATCAGCCTGCACTTTGCCATCCCCCCTCCTTCCAGCTCCTTGAATTCAGAATGATTGTTGAATCTGGCTGGCAGAGCCCGGGGCTTGGGGGAGGTTCCAACCCTTACATGTTTCAGAAATAAATTTCAGCGGAACAGCTATCTCTCAGTCTGGCTAAGCAGGGTTTTTGAATCTTTTTTTTTTTTTTCTTTTGAGAAATGAACCTCTTTAACAGTCTGGGGAAGCCGGTGGGTCCCTTCTCAGAATATTTTCTAATGCATGAAATAAAATCCATATGATTACAAAGGAAACCAATTTAATTGAAATAAGATTATCAAATACTTTAAAAATCAGATGCTATAGTAACATATATGGGTTTCTTTACCCATGCATTAAGATCCAATGGCAGATGTAACAACATCCATAATTAAGAAGTAGTAATGCCCATAAGTGGTATTTCAAGAATAACTACAGTTGTCATGTGATAGGAAAAATCTGTAATTTCTACTGGAGACAAAGTCACAGGTTCTGCTAATACTACTGAGAATACGGCGTACATTCAGAAAGGAAGCAAATGCTAAATTTCAGTTACAAGTTAGGGAAAATAAAAATGCAACTTTCCCTTTCCAAGTTCACAAACCCCATAACTCGAGCCACAGACTTTTTGGGATCTCTGACCCTCAGGTTAAGAATCGTAAGCTAGTATCCTCTACACTAAGTGTCCCCCACATGAAGCCTGATAAAAGGCTTGACGTGGCATTGACTGTTGGCAGAGATCACAATATACACCACATCATTAGATTTCCTTCTAATGAACCTAACCAAGGAGGATACTTCCACAGGCACCTGTTAAGGGTCCTCCTTCCTGGTGTAATGTGAGCTGACCACTCTTGGACTCACATTCTTCTCTCCACCCCCAACTTTTTATCATGAGAATTTTCAAACTTACAGAAAACTTCAAAGAATTTTCCAGTGACCATCAATATGCATCAATAGTTCTTGAATTTTACCATACATCAGAATCACCTCAAAGGCTTGTTAAAACACATGTGGCTGGACCTCACTCCCATAGTTTCTGATTCAGTGGGTCTGGCCCGAAAATGTGCATTTCTAACAAGTTTCTAGGTGATGCTGATGCTGCTAGTTCCCACATGTCACTTTGAGACCTGCACACACTGGTTTTTATTTGTGTTATCACACATCTATCCACTTATACATCCACTTATCCATCCATCCACCAAAATATTTTTAGAGAGAGAGAGAGTGAGCAGGGGGGAGGGGCAGAGGGAGAGAGAATCTTAAGCAGGCTCCAAGCCCAGCATGGAGCCCAGTGCAGGTCTCACTCCCACAACCCTGAGATCATGACATGAGCCAAAATCAAGAGCTGAACACTTAAGCGACTGAAGCACCCAAGTGCCCTATATCCTTCCAATTTTCTGATTCATTTCAAAGTAAGTTTCAAGAATCAGCACATGTTATCCCTGAACACTTTGAAGATACCTATCAACTAGACTCCAGTATTTGTACAAGGACCTTTTTTTTAAAAGTTACATCCAGTGTTGTGCTCGAACTCGTCACCCCAAGACTGAGTCACATGCTCTACCAGCTGAGCCAGCCAGGTGCCCCCTCATGGATTTTTTTAAAGTAAAATTTACATACAGTGAAATATGAACTGTGCAGTCTTTTTCTTCCTCAAGTTTATTGAAATAGAATTCACACATAGTAAAACTTGCTCTTTATAGTATATAGTTATTATGTAGTATATAGTATATGAGTTTGACAAATATCTACAGTTAGGCACCACAATCAAGATACAGAACATTTTCCTTGATAAAAAATGTTTCTTCAAGTTTTTTAAAGATTTTTTTTTTTTATTTGACACACAGAGAGAGATTACAAGTAGGCAGAGAGGCAGGCAGAGAGACAGGGAGAGGAGGAAGCAGGCTCCCCGCTGAGCAGAGAGCCCGATGTGGGCCTCGATCCCAGGACCCTGGGATCATGACCCGAGCCGAAGGCAGCGGCTTTAACCCACTGAGCCACCCAGGCGCCCTCTTCAAGTTTTTTAAAGATTTTTTTTTTTTTATTTGACACACAGAGAGAGATTACAAGTAGGCAGAGAGGCAGGCAGAGAGACAGGGAGAGGAGGAAGCAGGCTCCCTGCTGAGCAGAGAGCCTGACGTGGGCCTCGATCCCAGGACGCTGAGATCATGACCTGAGCCGAAAGCAGAGGCTTTAACCCACTGAGCCACCCAGGCGCCCTGTTTCTTCAAGTTTTTATGTGGTAAACACCTTTCCCAACCTCCAGCCCTTGCCAACAACTGATCTGTTTTCTACCCTGATAGTTTTGCCTTTTCCAGTGTCATAGAAACGGAATCACAAAGCATGATGCATACTACATTTGAGATTCAACCATATTATTAGTAATTCCTTTTATTTCTGAGCAGTACTTTACTGCTAATAGCATGCTGTTGGCTGGATAGTCTTAGAATTAAATTTGAAGTTGATTGGCACACACAATTGCACTGAAGTATTTGGAAATAAATTACAGATATCTAAATACCTGCCTTCATGAGAACATTGTGTGCTGGATGCTGGCTTTTGTAATGCTCTGCACCTCACCTTCCCTGGGCCTTGGTGATGTTTTCAACTCTATAACCCATGATTTCCTTAAAATGACTTAATGGAGTCCGGTGCTCTGTTTCCTCTCATGGCCTTCTCCTAGAAACTCTTAGGACAAGAGTCCCCCATGTTTCCATGGGCAACCAGGAATGCTGGCTGTGTGAAATTTCTGTAACCCCCTCCCCCATGTAAATTATAACATCAGCCTACTCTTAGGCCAATTTCTCCTTCAGGCCAATACAACCTTCTTTTTCTTCTTTTTTCCTTTTCTTTTTTTTTTTTTAATTTTATTTATTCGTTTGAGAGAGAGAGCACTAGTGGAGTGGGTAGGGGAGAGGCAGAGGGAGAGGGAGAGGCAAACTCCCCATTGAGCTCGATCTCAGGACCCTGTGATTATGACCTGAGCAGAAGGCAGATGCTTAACCGACTAAGACACCGAGACACCCCTCTTCTTTTTTCTTTAAAGGCTTTATTTTTTAAAAGCAGTTTTAGGTTCATAGTAAAATTGAGAGAAAGGTGAAGAGACTTCCCATATACCCCCTACCCTATGCAGGAGCAGCCTTCCCCACTATCACCATCCCCACTAGAATGATGCATTTGCAGCAGTTGATGAACCTACACTGACACATCACAATCCCCCAAAGTCCACAGCTTACATTATGGCTCACTCTTGGAGCAGTACATTCTATGGATTTGGATAAATGTATAATAACATGTATCCACCATTCCAGTATCATACAGAACAGTTTCACTGCCCTAAAAATCCCGTGTGCCTTGCCTATTCATCCCTCCCACCTCCACCAACTCCTGGCAATCCCTGATCATTTTACTGTCTCCATAGTTTTGCTTTTTCCAGAATGTCATATAGTTGGAATCACAGTATGTAGCCTTTTCAGATTGGCTTTTTTCCACTTAGTAATATGCATTTAAGTTTCCTCCATGGGTTTTCAGGGTCTGATAGCTCATTTTTTTCAGTACTGAATAACATTCTGATGTCTGGATGTATCAGTGTTTGTTTACCCATTCACCTACTGAGCGATATCGTGGTTGCTTCTGAGTTTTGGCAATTATAAGTAAAACTGCTATAAATATCCACATGCAGGTTTTTGTGTGGATATAGGTTGTCAACTCCTTTAGATAAACACCAGGAAGGGCAGTTGCTGGACTTGATGGCAAGAGTATGTTTCATTTTTGAGAAACTGCCAGGTTATCTTCCAAAGTGGCAGTACCATTTGCCTTCCCACCAGCAGTGAATGACAATTCCTGTTGCTCCACACCCTTCTCAGCATTTGGTGATGTCAGTGTTCTGGATTTTGGCCATTCTAACAGGTGCATAGTGGTATCCAGTGTTGTTTTGATTTGTATTTCCCTGATGATGTATTATGTGGAGCATCTTTTCATATGCTTATTTGCCAACTTTATATCTTTTTGGGTGAGGTGTCTATTACAGGCTTTGACCACTTTTTATTTTTTTATTTTACTTTTATTTTTATTTTTTTATTATTTGCCCCAGTGGTACAGGTCTGTGAATCATCAGACTTACACCTTTCACATCATACACCAAAGCACAAACCAATNAAAGCACAAACCCTCCCCAATGTCCATAACCCATCCACCCTATCCCTACCCTCCCACCCCCCAGTAACCCTCAGTTTGTTTTGTGAGATTAGGAGTCTCTTATGGTTTATCTCTTTCCCCATCCCATCTTGTTTCATTATTTTTCCTCCCTACCCCCCAACGACCCCCTGCACTGACCCTCAAGTTCCTCATATCAGAGAGATCATATGATAATTGTCTTTCTCTGATTGACTTATTTTACTCAGCACAATACCCTCTAGTTCCATCCACGTCGTTGCAAATGGCAAGATTTCTTTTCTTTTGATAGCTGCATAGTATTTCATTGTATATATATACCACATCTTCCTTATCCATTCATCTGCTGATGGACATCTAGGTTCTTTCCATAGATTGGCTATTGTGGACATTGCTGCTATAAACATTCAGGTGCATGTGCCCCTAAGGATCACTACATTTGTATCTCTAGGGTAAATACCCAGTAGTGCGATTGCTGGGTCAGAGGGTAGCTCTATTTTCAACTTTTTGAGGAACCTCCATTCTGTTCTCCAGAGGGGCTGCACCAGCTTGCATTCCCACCAACAGTGTAAGAGGGTTCCCCTTTCTCCGCATCCTCGCCAACATCTGTCGTTTCCTGACTTGTTGATTTCAGCCATTCTGACTGGTGTGAGGTGGTATCTCACTGTGGTTTTGATTCGTATTTCTCTGATGCCGAGTGACGTTGAACACTTTCTCATGTGTCTGTTGGCCATTTGGATGTCTTCTTTGGAGAAATGTCTGTTCATGTCTTCTGCCCATTTCTTGACTGGGTTATTTGTTCTATGGGTGTTGAGTTTGAGAAGCTCTTTATAGATTTTGGATACAAGCCCTTTATCTGATATGTCATTTGCAAATATCTTCTCCCATTCTGTCAGTTGTCTTTTGGTTTTGTTGACTGTTTCCTTTGCTGTGCAAAAGCTTTTAATCTTGATGAAGTCCCAAAAGTTCATTTTTGCCCTTGCTTCCCTTGCCTTTGTTGATGTTCCTAGGAAGAAGTTGCTGCGGTTGAGGTCGAAGAGGTTGCTGCCTGTGATCTCCTCAAGGATTTCGATGGATTCCTGTCTCATATTGAGGTCTTTTATCCATTTTGAGTCTATTTTTGTGTGTGGTGTAAGGAAATGATCCAGTTTCATTGTTCTGCATGTGGCTGACCAGTTTTCCCAACACCATTTGTTGAAGAGACTGTCTTTTTCCCACTGGACATTCTTTCCTGCTTTGTCGAAGATTAGTTGACCATAGAGTTGAGGGTCCATTTTTGGGTTCTCTATTCTGTTCCACTGGTCTATGTGTCTGTTTTTGTGCCAGTACCATACTGTCTTGATGATGACGGCTTTGTAATAGAGCTTGAAATCTGGAATTGTGATGCCGCCAACTTTGCTTTTTTTTTTCAACATTCCTTTGGCTATTCGGGGTCTTTTCTGGTTCCATATAAATTTTAGGATTATTTGTTCCATTTCTTTGAAGTAAATTGCTGGTATTTTGATGGGGATTGCATTAAATGTGTAGATTGCTCTAGGTAGCATAGACATTTTCACAATATTTATTCTACCCATCCATGAGCATGGAATGTTTTTCCACTTCTTTGTGTCTTCCTCAATTTCTTTCATGAGTACTTTATAGTTTTCTGAATACAGATTCTTTGCCTCTTTGGTTAGGTTTATTCCTAGGTATCTTATGGTTTTGGGTGCAATTGTAAATGGGATTGACTCTTTAATTTCTCTTTCTTCTGTTTTGTTGTTGGTATATAGAAATGCAACTGATTTCTGTGCATTGATTTTATATCCTGACACTTGACTGAATTCCTGTATGAGTGCTAGCAGTTTTGGAGTGGAGTCCTTTGGGTTTTCCACATAAAGTATCATATCATCTGCAAAGAGTGAGAGTTTGACCTCTTCCTTGCCGATTTGGATGCCTTTTATTTCTTTTTGTTGTCTGATTGCTGAGGCTAGGACTTCTAGTACTATGTTGAATAGCAGTGGTGATAGTGGACAGCCTTGCCGTGTTCCTGACTTTAGGGGAAAAGCTCTCAGTTTTTCTCCATTGAGAATGATATTCGCTGTGGGTTTTTCGTAGATGGCTTTGATGATATTGAGGTATGTACCCTCTATGCCTACACTATGAAGAGTTTTGATTAAGAAAGGGTGCTGTACTTTGTCAAATGCTTTTTCAGCATCTATTGAGAGGATCATATGGTTCTTGTTCTTTCTTTTATTAATGTCTTGTATCACATTGATTGATTTGCGAATGTTAAACCAACCTTGCATCCCAGGAATAAATCCCACTTGGTCGTGGTGAATAATCCTTTTTATGTGCTGCTGGATCCTATTGGCTAGTATTTTGTTGAGGATTTTTGCATCCGTATTCATCAAAGATATTGGTCTGTAATTCTCCTTCTTGATGGGGTCTTTGCCTGGTTTGGGGATCAAGGTAATGCTGGCCTCATAAAAGGAGTTTGGAAGTTTTCCTTCCAATTCTATTTTTTGGAACAGTTTCAGGAGAATAGGTATTAATTCTTCTTTAAATGTTTGGTAGAATTCCCCTGGGAAGCCGTCTGGCCCTGGGCTCTTGTTCGTTGGGAGATTTTTGATGACTGCTTCAATCTCCTTACTGGTGATGGGTCTATTCAGGTCTTCAGTTTCTTCCTGGTTCAGTTTTGGTAGTTTATATTTCTCTAAGAATGCATCCATTTCTTCCAGATTGTCAAATTTGCTGGTGTAGAGTTGCTCATAATATGTTCTTAGAATTGTTTGTATTTCTTTGGTGTTGGTTGTGATCTCTCCTCTTTCATTCATGATTTTATTAATTTGAGTCCTTTCTCTTTTCTTTTGGATAAGTCTGGCCAGGGGTTTATCAATCTTATTAATTCTTTCAAAGAACCAGCTCCTAGTTTCATTGATTTGTTCCACTGTTCTTTTGGTTTCTATTTCATTGATTTCTGCTCTGATCTTTATGATTTCTCTTCTCCTGCTGGGTGTAGCCTTTCTTTGCTGTTCTTTCTCTAGCTTTTGTAGGTGTAGAGTTAGGTTGTGTACTTGAGACCTTTCTTGTTTCTTGAGAAAGGCTTGTATTGCTATATACTTTCCTCTCAGGACTGCTTTTGCTGTGTCCCAAAGATTTTGAACAGTTGTGTCTTCATTTTTATTTGTTTCCATGAATTGTTTTAATTCCTCTTTAATTTCCTGGTTGACCCATTCATTCTTTAGTAGGATGTTTTTTAGCCTCCATGTATTTGAGTTCTTTCCAACTTTCTTCTTGTGGTTGAGTCCTAATTTAAAAGCATTATGGTCTGAAAATATGCAGGGAATGATCCCAATCTTTTGGTACCTGTTGAGACCTGATTTGTGACCCAGAATATGGTCTATTCTGGAGAATGTTCCATGTGCACTGGAGAAGAATGTGTATTCTGTTGTTTTGGGATGGAATGTTCTGAATATATCTGTGATGTCCAACTGGTCCAGGGTGTCATTTAAAGCCTTTATTTCCTTGTTGATCTTTTGCTTTGATGATCTGTCCATTTCAGTAAGGGGGGTGTTCAAGTCCCCTACTAATATTGTATTCTTGTCAATGTGTTTCTTTGATTTTGTTATTAATTGGTTTATATAATTGGCTGCTCCCATGTTAGGGGCATAGATATTTATGATTGTTAGATCTTCTTGTTGGACAGATCCTTTTAGTATGATATAGTGTCCTTCCTCATCTCTTATGATATTCTTTGGCTTAAAATCTAATTTATCTGACATAAGGATTGCCACTCCAGCTTTCTTTTGATGTCCATTGGCATGGTAAATCGTTTTCCACCTCCTCACTTTAAATCTGGAGGTGTCTTCTGGTGTAAGATGAGTTTCTTTTAGACAGCATATCGATGGGTCTTGTTTTTTTATCCATTCTGATACCCTGTGTCTTTTAGTTGGGGCATTTAGTCCATTTACATTCAGAGTAACTATTGAGAGATATACATTTAGAGCCATTGTATTGCCTGTAAGGTGACTGTTACTGTATATTGTGTTTCTTCCTTTCTGGTCTATGTTTCTTTTAGGTTCTCTTTGCTTAGAGGACCCCTTTCAATATTTCCTGTAGGGCTGGCTTGGTGTTTGCAAATTCCTTTAGTTTTTGTTTGTCCTGGAAGATTTTTATCTCTCCTTCTATTTTCAATGACAGCCTAGCTGGATATAGTATTCTTGGCTGCATATTTTTCTCATTGAGTGCTCTGAATATATCATGCCAGTTCTTTCTGGCCTGCCAGGTCTCTGTGGATAGGTCTGCTGTCAGTCTAATATTTCTACCATTGTGTGTTATAGACCTCTTGTCCCGAGCTGCTTTCAGGATTTTCTCTTTGTCACTGAGACTTGTAAGTTTTACTATTAGATGATGGGGTGTGGACCTATTTTTATTAATTTTGAGAGGGGTTCTCTATGCCTCCTGGATTTTGGTGCTTGTTCCCTTCGCCAAATTAGGGAAATTCTGTATTATAATTTGTTCCAATATACCTTCTGCCCCCCTCTTCCTCTTCTGGGATCCCAATTATTCTAATATTGTTTTGTCTTATGGTATCACTTATTTCTCGAATTCTCCCTTCATGGTCCAGTAGTTGCTTGTCTCTCTTTTCCTCCTCTTCTTTTTTCTCTGACATTTTGTCTTCTAAATCACTAATTCTCTCTTCTGCCTCATTTATCCTAGCAGTAAGAGCCTCCATTTTCAATTGCACCTCATTAATAGCTTTTTTTATATCAGCTTGGTTAGATTTTAGTTCTTTTATTTCTCCAGAAGGGATTTTTATTTCTCTAGAGAGGGCCTCTTTATTATCTTCCATGGTTTTTTCGAGCCCAGCCAGCACCTTAAGAATCGTCATTCTGAACTCTAGTTCTGTTATATTACTAATATCCGCATTTCTTAGGTCCTTAGCCATCATTACTGCCTCTTGTTCATTATTTTGTGATTTTTTTCCGCATTGTCATTTTATGCAGATAAGAATAGATGGATGAGAGAACAAAATACTAAAGGGTAGCAATGACCCCAGAGAAATATATACTAACCTACTCAGAAGAGACCTGGAAATGGGGAGAAAATAAAGAGGGAAAAAACCAAAAAACAAAAAAACAAAATCATACAAACAAAAACAAAACAAAACAAAAATAAATAAAACAAAATCCTATATCTATATCTATATTATCTATTTCTGTTTCTACATCTATGTCTGTCTCTGACTCTAACTCTATATCTATCTCTATTTCTATATCTATCTCTAATTCTATCTATACCTATTAGACTGGTGAATTGAAAAGACCGTATATGTATACAAAAAATATGTTTAAATACAATGAAGGGATAATATATGATTGTAACAATGAATATTAAAAAAGATTAAAAAGTGTTGATAAGATATAATAGTTAAAAACGTTAAAATAGGAAAAAGGAAAAAATTTAAAAGAAAAAAGTAAGAAAAAATTCAAAGAAAAAAAATTCAAAGAATTTAACCTTGAATGACTAAGGAGTCATGGGGAAAAAGCCATTAATTCTCTGCGTTGCTTTCCCCTTGCTCCAGAGTTCCACAATTCTCAGCAATCTCGAACTTGACTTTGGCTGGATGTTTTTTTCTGGTCTTCTGGGGGAGGGGCCTGTTGCTGTGATTCTCAAGTGTCTTTGCCAGAGGTGGAATTGCACCACCCTCACCAGGGGCCAGGCCAAGTAATCAGCTCGGGTTGGCTCTCGGGAGCTTTTGTTCCCTGAACGCTTTCCGTAGGGCTTTGGAGGATGGGACTGAAAATGGCGGCTCCCAGTCTCCCACCTGGAGGAGCTGAGAGCTCAGGGCCTCAGTCCTCAGTGCGCCTCAGGGAAAAGCAGTCCCTCCCTCCCATCTCCTTGTCTCTGGCCGCTCTCCGAGCTCACCCGGCCTGTGACCATGTGTCTCTCTCTCTCTGACGCGGCCCCATTTAGAATCTCTGAGCCCAGCAGATTCCTGCAGTTGCTCCCACGCCACCCCTCCTGGAGGAAGAAGGAGGGGTGTTTCCGGGTCTTCTGCCCGTGGGGTCCCCGCTCCCAGAGCAGTGGCCTGGCTGTTCTTCAGATCACAGCCCAAGGTAACCCTGAGCTGAGAGATACCTTCTCAGCTCGGCTCCGTCTCTCCCATTGGCTTCTCTCTGATACCTGGGAGCTCGGTTTTGCTCAGACACCCCTGGTCTTTTTGTGTCCCCGTGGGTCCTGAGACCACACTGTCCCTGCGAGGGCTTCACCCCCCAACTTGGCCTCTGGGGCGATGTCCCTCAGTGGAGCCTACTTCTAACAGTTCCGAGTCTGTGATCCGCTACTCGGTCACTTGCTGGGAGCCGGCCCCTCCTCCCCAGGTCTATCTTCCCATCGCCTCAGACTCACTTCTCTGCACGGCCTACCTTCCGGAACATGGTGGCTTTTCTGTTCCTAGAATCGTTGCTCTTCTTCTCTTCGATCTCCTGTAGAATTTGTAGGTGTTTGTAGAATTTGTAGAATAGTTTGATAGCTATCTGGGTGAATTTCTAGGACCTGATGATAATCGATCTCCTACTCCTCCGCCATCTTGCCCAGTAATATTCTTTGACCACTTTTTAAATAGGATCGTTTGTTTTCTTATTGCTGACATTCTTCTTTTTAACTTGGGAACTTTAATTCAAGTATTTTGTTGAAAATGTCTCTAGCATAGCTCTATCCAAAAAAAAAATATAATGCAAATCACATATACAGTTAAATATTTTCTAGTTAACCACAATAGGAAAAGGTAAAAAGGGAAATTAATTTTAACAATATATTTTACTTAACCCAAATTATTATTTTAACATGTCATCAACGTTAAAAATTTATTAATGAGATATTTACATTCTGTATTTTGTACTAAGTCTTCCAAATTTGGTGTGTATTTTAACTTGCAGCACATCTATAATAAAATTCAGACTAGCTACATTTTAAGTATTCAAAAGTCACATGTGGCTAGTGACTACCATATTAGACATTATAGGTGTAGAAGTAGCCATTAACCAGGACCCCCATGACTGAGAGGAAAAAGTGGAGCTGTGGATAACAATAATAGTAATAATATTTTAGAGCAGGTTTTGGTTTATAGAGATTTCCCCAGACATTATCTCAGTCCTTGTAGCAACCCTGAGAGATCATTATTTTCACCATCACCGTTTTACAATGAGAAAATTAATGCTCTGAGAGGTGAGAGTGGCTTGCCCAACAATGCTCAGGAAGGAGGCGAGACAGCCTGGCTTTTCTCCCCTGAGGCATCTCATCCCCACACAACCTTCCATTAAGCAGACCTACAATCTGTCTGTCACTGAGGGACATAAACCAAGTGAGGTTACTTCTTCAATCATTCTGGCTAATGACACTCCAAGAGGGAACGTTCACATTAAAATGATAAAAGGCCAGTAGCTCTCAAAATTCAATGCTCATAAGCGTTTCTTAGATGAGCTTACTTTAAATGAAGATTCCTGGTCCCTAAACCCTGACATTTTTATTCAATAAGGCAAGAATCTGCATTTTATCAGGAGCCCCAGGATCCTGTGAGACATAGTCCTTTGGCTCATGAGTTTCCATACATGGATTGCAAGAATGTACAGGATCTTGAAACAAGAGTCCTGCTTAAGAATTGACATTCATTTCAGAAAGTTGTTTGACCTCAGGCAACTCAAGAATCCCAGGAAAGTGGTATGTTCACAAAATGGAATACTGGCGTTATGAAACATGCTTTAGAAGATTCAATGATAAGTTATTTGTTATACCTTGCATTAAACAAAGTTTACTAGATTTGCATGCTTTCATGTAGGATGTTGTATGTCGATGAAAAGTTTTATAGATAAGAATATTATCAAATAAATGTGACAGCATCATGCCTTATCTGCATGTACTTACTTATATATTTACATGTAAATGTGTAGCCACATAAAATGAATGAAGAGTACTAAAATATTCTCAGGGCTTACCACTGCCTGACAGGTTCATGGAGAATTCTTAAATTCCCTCCTTTCACCTTGATTTTTCCCTGAATTTTGTGCAGTTAACCTGTGTTATGTTTGTAAAAAATAATGAACAATTTAAGGCAATATCTTATAAAGATCAGTCTTGAAAGATAAGCCGAACCAGTAGTCACTTCATTGTATAAATGAGATCTTAGGAAAAGATTACATTCGGTAGCTTTTTACAAAATTCCATGTTTTCTCATTAGGTATATAAATGAATACCATTCGTACTCCATATACTTGTGTCATTGTTGTAAAATTGAAGACGTTATCTGTCAGGTCCTCTTCTAGGCTGGGTGCTCCTTCAAGGAGTTTCGGTCCACTGGGCACTGACAAGGTGCCAGGCACCTTTCATCTCGATGCCACTGAACCTGATGGAGATGAGGAAGGTGCCGCCGCTCCCAAGTTGCATGGACATGAGTGGGGCAGGGACACGCCTCCAGTTCATGTGTCATCAAAGCCCCAGGGTGCATCAGCCCCAGGAGCGCCCCAAGCAGATCTGAAACCTAAGAGGTGCTATAAAACAACACTTGTTGCTTTAATAAGTAAGTGGAACTGCACCCAACCCAAGCTTTTCCTTTGTTGAAGATGGATAGTGTCAATGTGCATGGACTGACAATTTCAAGGGAGACATCCGAGGATGTGAATGTATTTACACATTTATATTTTTATATTTACAATACATATATTTTCTAGAAAGTGAAAGCAACTTTTAAAGATCCCCCGCCCCCCAAAGAAGTGTTAGTGTTTTAGAGCACTGTGTCTAGTTTCTGACAAGCGCCGACACAGCCTTCCATTGGGCAGGCTTCCTTGCTGAGTGTCCCATCTGGCTGGCTCACAGGGTGGTTCCTGCTGCACTGGGAAGAGTGCAGTAGGGCTGGATTTGAGTCTGGCTTGTGTGGTGTTGGGTCACTTGGTGACCAACTGAGACCCTTCATCAAGCATTCACAAGTGAAGCCACCAGGAGACGCCCTCAGCTGAGTGCCCTGGAAGGACACTGTCAGGACATCGCTCTCAGCATCCCTGTCAGCCTCCGAAACTCCTCATCCGAAAATAAAATAAAATAAAATAAAATAAAATGAAATGAAATAAAATAAAATAAAATAAAATAAAGTGGGAAGAATAGTCCTATATCTTTCACAAGGATTTTGTGAGCCTTACATGAAATAATTCATGTGAAGTGCTGAGCCTAACACTTGACTCAGGAGGTACAATTAATGTTTGGCTAATGCTGCTGCTGAAAATATGTTATCAGTGAATAAATGAATAAAACAGAGGAAATGTTTGATCAAAGGATTTTGCCGGAAGATCTAGGCCCTACGGTTGTCGAGCCGCCAGCTCCTAAGAGAGTAGGGAGGAGAAAGCGTGCGGGCAATGTTAGCCCATACCTTCTGGTCTCATTCCACGCATTTGCCAGCCCACGTCTCCTCTCAGTGGGCTCTCCACAAAACCCGGTGGGCTGATTTCGCAAAGCCTACCAGCAGGTTCTAGCATCGACTCCTATTTTAGCTTTCTCCTCTCCCTATCTAGTTTATGTCACCCCCCACTTGCTGGACAGGATTCGCGTGTAGGCCAGGATCAAAGACTGTGGTAAAGGGGCTTTGATGGTCACAGGTGGCCCTATGCCCCATCTGTCAGGCAGTGTGGAAAAGTCAGTGGTGTGTGAATGGCAAACAGAGCCGGAGAGAAGAGGAAAAGGAACCCCCACTATCCTCCCGCAGCGAGGGGAGAGGCGAAGTGCGTGTGAACCCCGCAGAGCCACAGAAGCTGAAGTACTGGAATTACTTCAGGACAAAACAAACATGAAAAGAACAGGAAAGAATTGTGTAAAAGTGACTAAACTATGTCAGTCATGGCATAATTGCCAGAAAAATTCTAGGTTTTCTGATTTAAAAAAAAGAAAATAACTAGTCCTTCCATTCTGCACAGAGGGAGCTTGCATTTCATTTACCAACAGGATACAAAAATACACTTTAAAGAAGAAAAAAAGACACTCTAGAAGCATGAATGAGGTCAAGCCCCACTTCGAAGGGAAGCCCTTCCTCACTGCAGAGCGGGGAGACCGTGGTGGCTAAGATGGATAACCTACCATGGGAGAACAGGGTCCCTCTGGGAGGTGACTGGCTCCTCTTGGCTCAGTCAAGAGGCCTTTTGCTCCAAGAAAGCAGGGCCAGTCCCTTAGCAGGAAAGTTTCAGTGGTGGAGAACTGAAGCGAATGAAACAGCATCTTAAAGAAAGATGAACTCTGTTGGCACAACCCAGAATACTGTGATTGAGATATTCTTAGGCAGCTTTAGACATTAGTGAAATCATTAACCAGGGAAGTATTCTCCCCTCACACACAGGTTTCCACACATTTCTGACATTTACATTTCAGAAATTCGTTTTTTCTTGTTTTTAGGTTAAATTGTGCCCCCCGCCAAAGCTATGATGAAGTCCTAACTTCTGGCACCTCAGAATAACTTCTGGACCTTAACTGGAAACAGGGCCTTTACAGAGGTTATCAAGTTTCAATGAGTTCATGGGGGTGGCAGGCAGCAAATCCACTAGGACTGGTGTTCCTATAAAAAAGGGAGATTTGGACACAGATGTGCATGAAGGAGAATGCCATGTGAAGATGAAGGTGGAGATCGGAGTGATGTATCTACAAGCCAAAGAATGCCCAAGACAGCCAGCAAACCACCAGAAGCTTGGGGAGACGCCTCGCCCAGATTCTCCCTCATGGTCTTTAGGAGGAACCAACCTTGCTCGTCTTGATCTTGGACTTCCAGCCTCTAGAACTGGAAGACAATGGTGGTCTGTGAGGGTAATACTTTGTTCTTGAAGCTCTAGGAAACCAATACAACCTTGTTCAATTTTTGTTGTTGTAATGATAATGTATGCTCCTTGTAAAAGATTTCAGGAAATGAGAAAAAGTACAAGGGAGAAAAATTAACGTGACCAAGGCTCCTATCACCGGAGATTTGTTCCTGTCTGTGTGGAGCAAATCGTTACGGAGATAGCCAGGTGAGTGGCTACACCCCAAGGCAAGGCATGAGGCAAGACCTGTGTTCCAAGAGCCAGCAACAAGCAGAGAAGTCAATCAATAATCATGAAGCAAAAAGCCAGGGGGCGGTCAACGTTTTGTGGAAAAGTTAAATAAGAGTGGGAATAAATGACTGGATACAGCAGTAACATTTTAGCTTGAGAGTTCAGGAAAGGTTTCTCTGAAGAAACGGATTTGAAGGAGGAAACTTGAAGGAAAGGAGAGGATGAGCCATGTGAATTTTTGAGAGAAAAGCATCAAGTGTGAAGATTTCCTTGGCACGTTCAAGAAACAGCAAGAAGCTCCTGATCTGGAAAGAGCAGAGGGGAGGTCACTGAGGTAGGTGGGCTCACATTTTATTCTATCTGTGACAGGAAGTCACTGGAGTGTGAGGAAGGGACTGAGGGGTCCTGGCTGCCAATATTCCTCCTGGCTGCTGGGGGAGAACAGGCTGAGGGGTAAAAGGGGTCCCCAGGAGACACAGCAGGAGGTGCTACCAAGACAGTACAGACAAGAGACGCCCACAGGGTTGGAACTGCACGTTCTCGTGATAATCAGTTTAAGACTGAGGCACCCCTATCCCTTAATTTTGGGAAACAAATGGTTTTAGAAGTATATCCTTTTAATTATCTTTTTTAAAAACAAAAATTTGGGTTCCTACTATATATGCAGGATTATGTTATGTGGTTTATTTGGTTTGGGTTCTGGCTGGTATGACTTTTTTGGTGACCCCTTCCTTGCTTCTGATGATCTTGTTTTTCCTTTTTCTTTCCTTCCTTCCTTCGTCCCTCCCTCCTTCCCTCCTTCCCACCCTCCCACCCTTCCTTCCTTCCTTCCTTCTTTCCTTCCTTCCTTCCCCCCTTTCCTCCCTTCCACCCTTCCCTTCTTCCTTTTCTCCTCCTCCTCCTCCTCTTCCTCCTCCTTCTTCCTTTTTAGTTTTTCTTGTTTATTAGTAAAATGTACACATAATAAAGTACCCAAATCTTGAGTGCATAGCTCGGTGCAGGTTTACCTCTGTGTCCACCTGTGTAGTCACCATCCAGGTCAAAACATTAAACATTTCCAGTCCCCCAGTGGTTTGCTGTGTGCCTCGCCCTGCCCCATGCAGCTTCTGTGTCTTGATTTGTTTAGATTTAGGAATAGATCACAAATATGTCTCATGTCAGTCAATACAGACCTCCAAAATTGTTTCCAGTTTTTGTACAGTATTCCATTCTATTTAATGGATGTTTCATCATTTCCATAACTACTGGTATATTTAGATTCTTTCCAATTTTTAAGGTTTTATAAATCACCCTGTAATGGCCATTCTCACAAATACATCTTATCTCATTTGTCTATTCCCTCCAGGAGGTAGGATTACTGAATCAAAGGAATGCATGCTTCTTAAAAAAATATTTTATTTATTTATTTGAGCACAAGCAGGGGGGACAATAGAGGGAGAAGCAGACTCCCCGCTGAGCAGGGAGCTGGACTCAGGACTCCATCCCAGGATTTTGGGATCGTGACCTGAGTGGAAGGTGGACGCTTAACCAACTAAGCCACCCAGGCTCTCCTTCACTAATATTTTTGAAAGGAGTCTCTCGAGAGCCCTTTAGAGAGAGCATCTCAAAGAGACTGCTAGACAGATGAAGGGAGAGAAACTACCACCTGCCCTCGTGGAGGGGCTCTTCAGATGGGGACCCCAGGCTGAAGGAGCCACAGTGATAGCATGCCTTTACACAGACACTTGCTGAAGTCAACAACATTGTCATTGTCATACTATTGTTGTTCCTGCTATTATTATCCTCATAGACAAATGAGAAAAAAATTAAAAAGGGAGAGAGAATCAGGGTTGACTAGTTGTCTCAAATGAAATGCTCAGCCATTTACAGAGTCAAGACTTAAACCTAGATAGTCTGGCTCATGCCCCAGGGCTCTTTCCAATTAAGCTGAGGGCCTTTGTTCACTTTTTGTTTCCTCCTACCTTCCTTGGTCTGTGATTTATTAGGTTCTAGGGTGCGTGGGTGTGAATGAACCTGGATTATCTTCCTGTGACAAGAAGGAAGAATTGACTTGACTTCTCCAGTTAAGTCAGGAAAGTCCAGGATGGAATTGAAAGCTCCCTTTGACCACAGGACAGTTTGAGTAACAACAAGGAATCTTAACTGCATTGGATGGAAACACTTTAAAACTATCTACATCTACGAATTCAAAAGGGCACCAAAAACAGCAATAATAACACCCTCATTGGTCCCTTCAGAGAATGCTAGGGACCCACATTTTATTTTCAAGACTGGCAAATAAAAGGAAAGAATTAAGTATTTATTCTTCCATTCCAGTATGAACTATAGTACTGAGTAACCAGAGAGGGACAAGGGGAGGCTTCTATTTACAAAGTATTCCAGCTAATAAATGAAGAAAACAAGGTAGAATATAAGCACTGTGTGACCCTTATATGGGCTCTAGTCAAGAAGTGTCAATGGCTGATAAACACACAAAAAGACAAGCAGACATTGCGTGTGAAAGTACACATCACCACCTGTGAAGTATTCTTGCCAAAAATATAAAGCTTAAATCTGATCCCACATCTAAATCTAACCACCAATTTTCCAGAAATATAGGGGAAAGAGGAAACTTGCTAAGTGACATTATGTAGGGCTGCAGTGAGAAATGTTACCCGCTTTCTTCACCAAAAATTTGCGAAAAGGAAAACAGATGGAAGGGGAGTTTATGGATTAAAAGAGAAATAAATTGGTGGATTTTATGTTGTACAGTTATACCTCAATCAAGCTGCTCTAAAAAACAAATTAAGAAGTATATCAGCCAGGAGACGTATAGATCTTATTTGGATCCTAGTTAGAAGAAGAAATACCACAAAAAAAATTAAAGCTCTGTGACACAATCGGGAATTTGAACACTGACTATTAATTTGATAATATTAGGAAATTAATGTTTAAAATGATTTTGAGTGTAATATTCGTATTATGGTTATATTTTAAAAGAAGAATCTTATGTCTTAGTGACACATACTGAAATATTTATGGATGAAATGGTATTATTTTTAGGATTTGCTTCAATATAATCAAGGGAAGGAAGTAGGAGGGATATAAATGAAACAAGACCCGCTCCTGGATGGTAATTGCAGAATTTGGATGCAATATATGGACAGTCATTGTACTATTCTGTGTTTGCGTATTTGAACATTTCATGATAAAAACTTTTTAAAAGTCAATATTTAAGTATGCAAAAATGTAAAAGAGCACTTACCCAACTTTGTTGAAAAAATTTTTTTTAAAGATTTTATTTATTTATTTGACAGAGACAGAGAACATGGGCCGAGGGAGTGAAAGAAGTAGGCTTCCTGCTGGGCAGAGAGCCCAACGTGGGACTCAATCCCAGGACCCTGGGATCATGACCTGAGCCGAAGGCAGACACTTAACCAGCTAAGCCACCCAGGCGCCCCTGATTAAAATGTTTTTAAAAGTTAGAAAAAAACCTAAATGCAGGAAAGTTAATAGTCTTGGTGCATCCGTGGGATGGAATACTGTGCTTCCATTACAAATGGAGATGTTCACAATATGTTGTACGTGATAAAAGCAGCTTATATTAAAAGGTAGTTTTTAAAATCTTTTTTATCATTTTTTTTTCATCATGATAAGTGTGCTCTTTAGTCCCCATCCTCTAGCTCCTCCATCCTCCCTCCCCTCTGGTAACCATCGTTAAAAGTCTGTTTTTTGGGGTGCCTGGGTGGCTCACCTGTTAAGCATCTGCCTTTGGCTTAGCTCATGATTCCAGGGTCCTGGGATTGAGCCCTGCATCAGGCTCCCTGCTCAGTGGGGAGCCTGCTTCTCCCTCTCCCACTCCCCCTACTTGTGTTCCCTCTCTCGCTGTGTCTCTCTCTGTCAAACAAAACAAAAACAAAAACATAAAAAAAAAAAGAGTTCATGTCTTGGTTTGCCTCTCTCCTTTTTTTCTCCTTTTCTCATTTCTTTTGTTTCTTAAATTCCACATATGAATGTGATCATATGGTATGATCAGTCTTTCTCTGACTGACTAATTTCTCTTAGCATAATACTCTCTAGCTCCATCCATATCATTGTAAATGGAAAGATTTCATTCTTTTATACTGCTGAGTAATTTCCTACACACACATATGAATATATATATATCATCTCCTATATCAGCCATATATCACCACCTGAAAAAAAAATATATACATATCACCTCTTCTTTATCCATCCATCATCTTTTAGTGAGTCCCTATTGATGGACAATTAGGTTTTCATGATTTTTTGGTATTATTATAAAAAATGCTGTGGGGAGCCTGGGTGGTTCAGTCAGTTAAACATTTGACTCTTGATTTCAGTTCAGGTCATGGTCTCAGGATCATGTGTTCAAGCCCCATGTCAAGCTCTGCACTGAGCGTGGAGCCTGCTTAATATCCTCTCTGCCTCTCTCCCTCTACCTGACCCCACTCTCTCTGTCTCTAAAAAACAAACAAACAAACAAAAAACACTGTAAAACATCTTTATGCATTCATTTTTACCTTGTTTTGTAAGTATTTCTGTAGGATAAATTCCTGGAAATGGGATTCCTGTGCATGCAAACTCATGTTATTGTAAAAAGTGTCTGTGCATTTGTTGTGTCTATATAGAGGCAGTATTTTGACATATAAACTCATTCTCATTTGTTCCTTTTTATCCCTCATTCCCTTCCATCATTAAATCCAGACCATGAGATATGCTTACTGCCTTTGAGAGGGCTGCAATTCAAAGTAAAGAAATGAGTCATCAAAATGGACTTTTGATGCTCATGACAGAGACAGAAGCTTTGAAAGAAAATACCTTCTGAGTTACCAAAACCTACTATGAGCACCAAACTTTCAAAGTTTATGCCACAAACAATCAATTCAGGAAAATTTGGTGATGATGTAAAAGCAAGTTGTTCTACCAAAGAGGAGATTAAAGGTCACTGGGGTAAGGATGAACTTCAGAGAGATGAAGATAAGAACCATGGAGACAGACTTTGATGGTGTCTCTGAAAATCAGCCTCACTCAGCCTGGATGAAAGCAAATAGCAGCCCTGGAAAAGATTGAGGGGATCCCACAGCTCAGGGAGGCCATAAGGCTCTCTCTAGAGCCCCAAGCCGCAGGCTCTTGAGGCATGAGAGTTGTATAGTGGCCTGGATGGGTGAGATGCCTTAGCAGATGGCCTGAAGACAGCCTCATGCTGTCCTGCACATGAAAGGAATGTGGAGATGGCTGAAGGAAGGGCCTTACCATAGCGACAAGGAGTACTCCGAAAACACGGACACTTGACCAAAGACACATGGGACCAGGGCCATCTGTGCTAAGGGCTAGGAATAGAACGGTGAACAAGACTTATGCAGGCCTTCCTTTCACAGAATTTGCAGACATCCATGGATGGCACCAAACAGCTGAACAATTTTTACATGGGAACATAATGCAATATATTGGAACATACAGCTTCCTAGAGTAAATGGTGTTTACACCGAGATTTTATTTATTCTTTTCAAAGATTTTATTTATCCATTTGACAGAGAGAGAGAGAGACAGCAAGAGAGGGAACACAAGCAGGGGGAGTGGGAGAGGGAGAAGCAGACTCCCCACCTAGCAAGAAGTCAGATGAAGGGCTTGATCCCAGGACTCTGAGACCATGACCTGAGACGAAGGCAGCCGCCTAGCAACTGAGCCATCCAGTTGCTGAGACTTTGAAAAGAAATAGAAAAGACTTTGAAATAGAAAGACTTTGAAAGGAAATAGAAATCTGCTGGGTACAAGGTGTGTAGGATGGTCTTCAAGCTGAGTGAACATAGTGCAAAGGCTCAGAGACAGGAGATGGAATATTTAGGAGCCCAGCTAAAGAGGTGAGTTACGACTGGTAGGTAGGAGGAGCTAGTTACTAAGAACCTAGAATACCACATTAATCAATTCGTATTTTGTCCTGAAGGCACTGGGGAGCCATTGAGAGATTACCTATCTATTTCTATCATCTATTTTTTTGATGTTACCTGGTTTATTAACTAACTAAATCTACAGCTAATTTGCTAATGAAAACTGTAAGATATAAAATAATTATAAAATGTGGGAACTGACAGCACCATGAGTTATTAATATAGCAAGAACTTCACATCATTTAAACTAAAACCCCCAAACCAATCAACTATTCAGGATATGATAGTAATAAATGTCACTGAGAGTTTAAGATGACTAAGAGGCACTGAATGGTTTGTAGCAGGGTGCGCTGTCATTAGTTTTATGTATTAAATAGAGCACTTGGGGGTGCCTGGGTGGCTCAGTCAGTTAAGCATCTGCCTTTGGCTCAGGTCATGACTCCAGGGTCCTGGGATTGAGCCCTGCATCTGGCTTCTTGCTGGTTGGGGAGTCTGCTTCTTTCTCTATCCCTCCCCCCTGCTTGTGATCTCTCTTTCTCACTCTCTCTCTCTCAAATAAATAAAGTGTTTATAAAAAAAATAAACAGCATACTTGGGCTGTTGTGTGGAGAATGGAATGCAGGAGTCCAACCTGGAAACAGGCAGACCAGGCAGGAGGGCCAGAGACTCAAACCAGGCTAGAAACTAGAGTGACCCTAGAGCCTCGTTACCCACGCCCTGGTTTGGCTAGAACCTACCCACGTTTGTGACTATTGTTCTCTCTTGCCATCTGTTGGGGTGCCTTTCACTCTCAAACACAGCCTGGTTTGGAAACTCCAACAGTGGCATTGGAGTTGGAGAGAAACCAGCTGGGATTTGAGAGCTCTTTGGGACATAGAATTGATCAAGGTTGGTGATGGGTTAGATGTAGGGGTGAGGCAGGATGGCTTCCAGGGCTGTGTTCATGAGCACTGGGTGGAGAGACACAGTGCTTTTCAGGATAGAAGGAGCACCTTGTACACTGCTGGCTCCAAATCTCTCAGGTTTGCTACTTAAGCAGCCTTCCCACCTAGAGGGATGAGTAGAGTTTGGCTTTGGAAGGAAAGGGAGAGTTTTCCCGCAGAGGGAGCAAGTACAACAATACAGAGGCAGAAGGCAAAATGTCACTTTTAGGGGCAAGTGCAAATATTTTGTTTTATAGGAGTAGGCGGTGTCTTGGTGTGAAGGGGAAAGGATGGGATGGATTTTAGCAAGGCTCTGGATGTGCAGCCTGAGACTTGCCCGTGGTTCATTGTGTCTCTCTGTTAGATTCTCACACTGGATTGTGACTTGGGGGGGGGTCATGTACAATATCTTTAAAAATATATCAGAGGAGGGCTTCCTCTATCTCTTTTCTCCTTTTCTTTAGTAGGGAAACATCAACAACCAGAACCTTCACCAAAGATAGGATGGCAGAGCTGTCCCACAGGCTTGGACCACTACACCTGGACTATTATATGAAAAAGAAAGGAACTTCTATATTATTTAGGGCTTTGTTTTTTCAAATATTTTCATTAGAGCAATCTAACCTGTGAACTAAAAAGCAGTAGGTGTTAATAAACTTGTTTAGACATGTTAAATAGAAGTCCCTGCTCTTTGTTGACATGGTACTCTTAAATAATCCTAATCTCGTCAGTTCCCAAAGTCCTGGGCCCTCAGCTAAAAGCCTAGACTTTTACTAAACAGTCTAGGGATGAGTTCCCCCCTGAGGGCTCAGGGAAACCAGGAAACAGAAGGGAAGAACCTAATGCTGAGAACTGGCTTAGAGGCCAGAATCAAGCAAATGGGGACCACCCTTCTAAGTGTCTATGGGTTTGCTGAGCCACATTGGGGAAACCACTGTGGGAAACTGCTCAAATTTGGGCCTCCCTGTTAAACTCAAGAGACAAATAATTATTAAGTAATGAATGGTGAATGGACCTCAGGGAACTCAGGAGAAAAGCACAGATGCTCACAGTTGCCCACTTGGGGTATGTCCCTCCTACGATGAAAGCCTCAGGGGACTGAGAGTTTTCATAAGGACCCCAACCAGGTACACTCTATTACTGGGCACAAATATGGTGTCCAGCAATGGGTCAGGTATGAAGAAGTACAAAGTTGAATAAAACAATGCCCCTACCATCAAGTAGCTAACATTGCAGTGGGAAAACAGACCCAAAACTATAATGTAATCCCAAGGAAACTCCACATCTATGGATAGCCCTTTCATTCTTCCTGATGCACAGATGGAAAGCATCCTGGGAATCCCATTTGTGCCTGGACTGGTACCTACTGGGCTTGTGTGGGACTCAAGGATGAGATCACTGCTCCACTCTGTAAAGAAAAACCCACTTTTAGAGAGAGTGCAGCCCACCCCTCAAATCCAAAGAAACACTGCACATAGTCAATACTGTTAGATGTGTTGGCTCTGACTTCAGATACTTGGGTAAACAACCACCTGCTCAAGTGGAAACTAACCCTCTAATCTTTCCCTGCCCTTCTAATTCTTTAACACATCAATTCTCAGAGTCTGAGTGTCTCACGAATATCTTCTAATGGATCTATCCCATGGTTTTGTTTACTTTATCAGAAGAACCTTCAATGGTATATTTTTATCCTTAATAGGCCTCCTTTAAGACATGTCAACCTTTCGGGCGCCTGGGTGGCTCAGTGGGTTAAAGCCCCTGCCTTCGGCTCAGGTCATGATCCCAGGGTCCTGGGATCGAGGCCCACATCGGGCTCTCTGCTCAGCAGGGAGCCTGCTTCTTCCTCTCTCCTCTCTCTCTGCCTGCCTCTCTGCCTACTTGTAATCTCTCTCTCTGTGTCAAATGAATAAATAAAATCTTAAAAAAAAAAAAGACATGTCAACCTTTCAATTTGTTTTGGCTTACAGAATTTTTTCCTTTTTCAGAAGGTTGCCAACCAGTTCAAAAGGCCAAGATTCTGAGTGTGGGGTGCAATTTCTATGGGTCACACCCAGGAGCAGCTTACATCACTAATGCTATGCTTCCATCCTTGGCATCTCCAACCATCAAGGTAAAAGATGTGAAATGCATTAAAAGACCATTTCCCCCCCCAGACTTGTAATGGATAACTAAGAAGTGTAAAAAGAAGAAGGAGAATGCTTATAGAATTTTATACATATATGTGCATAAAATGTACACATAGAAATAAATACATATACATAAAATGTGTATTTATATATATAGTCTGGCTTTGGTATCAGAACAATGCCAGCCTCATAATATGAGCTGGGAAGTGTTCTATTTGCTGGAAAAGTTTGTGTAGAGTTGATCTTATTCTTCCTTAAATGGATGAAAGAATGCACCAGTGAAACCATATAAGCCAAGTAGACCCAGAGTTTACTATATGTGATAAAAACATCCCTTCTCTTTTAAGAGGTCTTTATAACCTCCCAAGTGAGTATTCATCAGCTTACTTAAACATTGACTGAGCTAGAAGTGCTATGTGCTTTGGGCACACAGTGAAGACCTCCAACCCAATAGAACCCAACTGAAGTGACAGGTGCTTAACTTCTGAGTCACCTTAAAAAGTTCTTTGATCTTCAGATTGTTTTATGGGATGTTTTTGTTATGTAGTCTTATAAATGACATGCAGATTGGCTGAAAACAGCTACAATTTGACACTCTACGATAGTTTAAAACCAGATGCCTGGCCAAAAAGCACATGAAAAGATGCTCAACATAGCTAATCATTAGGGAAATGCAAACCAAAACCACAATAAGATATCACTTCACATCCATTCAGATGGCCACTGTTAAAATAAATAAATAAATAAATATACTTTTTAAAAAAAGTAAAATATTATTTCGGACTTAACAGATGTCTAATGGCCTACGGAGCTGCTCTCAAGGAAAATAGGCTATAGATACCATCTTGGCACTTTTCCTCTGTCTTTCTCTTCTGGTATCTCCCACAAAAGAGGTTATACCCTCATCTGGAGTCCCAATTTTGTAATTGTCATCCAGAGGACACCTCTCCATCTCCTGGCTCTGGTGGCCAGTGGGGTTTGTAATTGTGAAAACTATAAGACTATAGATATTTGGTGGTGCTTGGGTTGCTCAGTTGTTGGGTGTCTACCTTCAGCTCCAGTCATGATCCCAGGGTCCTGGGATTGAGTCCCAGATTGGGCTCCCTGCTTGGCAGGAGTCCTGGTTCTCCCTCTCCCACTCCCCCTGCTTGTGTTCCCTCTCTCACTGTGTCTCTCTCTGTCAACTAAATAAATAAAATCTTTAAAAAAAGGGGTGTATATATTTGTATACATTTAAAGGCTGATGACCAAGGGCCTTGCTTCCAATCAGCCTGAATCTAGGTCCTAAGATCTTCCCCTTTGGGATATCGACAAGTCTGGGCACATATGTAACCACATGGAGCTACTAAAAATGTAATAGACTGCTTGGACAAACACGAAGGTTTGAGAGACAACCAAGAGCTGGGGGAGGATTGAATACAAGGTTTATCTCCTGCACAAGGGTACTCCTTCAAGACTGAGAGAATTCTCAATAGCATAGAAATCAATACAGAGTCAAGCAAAATGAAAAAATAGAGGAATATGTGCCAAGTGAAAAAACTAGAGAAAACTTAAAGAAAAAAAAACACCTTAAAGAAACAGAGATAATTTACCTGATAAAGACTTCAGAGTCGTGGTCATAAAGATGCTCACCAAACTGGGGAGAAGAATGGATGAACACAGTGAGGACTTCAACAAAGAGATGAAAATATGAGAAAGTGCCAAAGAGAAGTCTCAGAGCTGAAGAATACAATAACTGAAATGAAAAGTACACTAGAGGGTTTCAACAGCAGACTAGATGAGGCAGAAGAAAGAATCAGTAAACTCAAAGATAACGCAGGGGAACTCACCCTATCAGAGAAGCAAATAGAAAAAAGGATGAAAAAAAAGTGACGATAGCTCAAGGAACTCATGGGACAACATCAAACAGACTAAATTTGTATTATAGAGCCCCCAGAAAGAGATGAGGTAGAAACGTGGGAAGAAATCTTATTCGAAGAAAGAGTGGCTGAAAATTTCCCTAACCTGGTGGAGAAAACAGACATCCAGAATGAGGAAGCCTAAAGAATTCCAACAAGGAGATCCACACCAAGACACATTATAATGAAAATGTCATAATGTCAAAATTAAAGAAAAAGAATCCTAAAAGCAGCAAGAGAAAAAACAAATTGTTACATACAAAGGAATTCTGATAAGACCATTAGCAGATTTTCCAGCAGAAACCATGAAGGCAGAGGAGAGTGGCATGATATAGTCAAAGTGCTGAAAGAAAAAACTTCCAACCTAGCCTACCTGGCAAACTTATCATTCAGAATTGAAGGAGAGATAAATAATTTTACAGACAAGCAAAAGGTAAAGGACTAAATCGGACTTACAAGAAATGTTAAAGAGAATTCTTTAAGCTGTAAAGAAAACATGATAATTAGTAACAAGAGAGCATAGGAAAGAATAAATCTCACTGGACAGGTAAATATATAGTGAAGTAGTTAATAATCACTTATAAAGCTTGTATGAAGGTAAAAAATGAAGTAGTAAAAATAACTATAAGAAGATAAGAAGAGGTAAAATCTGACATTAAAAACAAAAACATGGGGAGGGATGGAGAGTAAAAATTTTGAGCTTTAGGGATATTTGTGGAAAATGGTGCCCTTTGAAAGGGTATGGAAGCTTGGAGACCTCTTCCCATACCTTGCCCTATGGTTCTCTTCCATCTGGCTATTCCTGAATTACCTCCTTTTATAATAAACCCATGATCCAATTGGTGATGCTGTGGTAAGCTTCCTAGGGAAAGGTGACAAAGCATTGTAATGAAGCTTCCTTGTGTGTCCACAGTATCTCCAAACTGAGCCCTTGGAAAGCCCCAAAGTTCTGACTCATGACAGCTTCCAGGTGTCAGGTTTGCAAAGGCTGTCCTCTATCTGGTGACTCAGGAATCTAGGTTCCTGCCATTTGTCATCTCAACCTCTGTAATATAGCATATCTGGATAGTCGGAGACTTCTTGTACCCCAGCGTTGCCTACTCTGGGCAAGATTACTGCAGTGACTCTTGATACTCCACCATGTATCCCCCTCAGTACACCAGGACTCATCTGCAGCTGGGGACAGTTTCCAGGTGCATCTCCCTTTTCTGCCCAAGGGCTTCCTCTGGTACAAGGGAGGACAGTATCAGATCTTAACACCCAAGGTGAAATCCTCAACTACTTCGGCAGGAAAATCATTGAATAAATGGCCCAGCCTCCTCATCCTCCAAAGAGACCATTTAGAGATTTTATTTATTTATTTGAGAGAGTGAGAGCACAACCAAAGGCAGAGGGAGAAGCAGACTCCCAACTGAGCAGGGAGCCTGACATGCAGCTCGATCCCGGGACTCCAATATCACAACCCAAGTGGATGGCAGACACTTAACCGACTGAGTCACTAGGCACCCTGATGCTCTGGCAGCCCATAAGGAAATGTATTTATCTTGAAAGTACCTGGCAGAGGTGGCATGGATGGAGATGAGCTGCTAGAAAGACCCCATTTTTCAAACCCAGCTTTCTACATGGAATTATTCAAAAGGAACCCTTACCAAGTAGCCTTCCAGCTCTGGTATAATCCATCTTCTAAAGTGCCTAACATTTCCACCATGAATCACCCCTTTGGAATGAAACATGGATATACCAATGTCTTTGCCAAGAAGGGAGCAAACTTTGTAATGTTCACCAATGCCCCAGAAAGGAGCCATGTGTAATAATCCCTCAAAATGTTTGTATGCCAGGTATTTGTGTGTAGACATTGTCACTTGTGCCTCATCACACTTCTGTATCAAGAACAACAGTTGATGCCCCCATTTTTCAGAAGAATAAACTGAGCCTGAGAAATTTTGACTTGGCTGGACAACTAGGGAGCAGAGGATGAGAATTCAGGGCTCAACATAATGACTCTCAGAGTCTTAGATGAAAAGTTGCTTTATTTCTGAATAGGAGTGCATTAAAAATTTTTTAAAGATTTATTTATTTGAGAGAGAGAACACAAGGGGGAGGGGCAGAGGGAGAGGGAGAGAAAATCTGAAGCAGACTCCATGCCAAGTGTGGAACCTGATGCGGGACTTGATTTCACAACCCTGAGATCAACACCTGAGCCAAAACCAAGAGTCAGCCACTGAACTGACTGAGCCACCCAGGCACCCTACATTTTAAAAATTAGATTTTGATTGTACAGTGATAAATTTTCATTGTGGAAAAATTAGAAAATGGAAAAAAGCCAGAGAGGAAACTAAACATTGGCTAGACATAATTCCACAAGGCAAAGATGATCTCATTTTCAATTTTGGGTGTATTCTTCTTCTTTTCCATTAGCATTATGGATTTTTTAACAAAAATGGGACGAGAATATGTAAAATTCTGTGGCATGAATGTATTATTATTTATTTAACAAAAAAAGTCAAGCTTTAGAATGTGATGAAATTTAAGTTGTTATCAACTTAAAATATATTATTATAGATAAAGTTCTTATATAAGGCTCATGATAACCACAAGGTAAAAACATATAGTAAACACACAAAAGAGAAAGAGAAAGGAAACTAAACATACCACTAAAAAAAGTCACTGAGGGGCACCTCGGTATCTCTGTTGGTTAAATGTCTGACTTTAGCTCAGGTCATGATCCCAGGGTCCTGGGATCAAGCCCCATGTCAACTCAGTGGGGAGCCTGCTTCTTCCTCTCCCTCTGCCTGCCATTCAGCCTGCTTGTGCTCTCTCTGTCAAAATAAATAAATAAATAAATAAAATCTTAAAAAAAAAAAAAATCATTGAACCACAAAGAAAGAAAGCAAAAGAAGACCAGAGACATGATCTCAGGGTCCTGGGATCGAGGCCTGCATTGGGCTCCATGCTCAGCAGGGAGCCTGCCTCCTCCTCTCTCTCTGCCTGCCTCTCAGCCTACTTGTGATCTCTCTCTCTCTCTCTCTCTCAAATAAATAAATAAAATCTTTTAAAAAAACAAAAAACAAGAGAAGACCAGAGAGGAACTACAAAAACAGTCAGAGAACAATTAACAGAATGGCAATAAATACATACCTATCAAAAAATTATATGTAAATGGACTAAAGTCTTCAATCAAAATACATAGAGTGTTTAGGCATTCTTTCGGGGGTAGGTCTGCTGGAAATGAATTCACTTACTTTTTAAAAATTGAAGTATAGGGGCACCTAGGTGGCTTAGTAATTAAGCGTTTACCTTTGGCTTGGGCCCTGATCCCAGTATCCTGGGATCAAGCCTCACATGGAGCCAGCCCCACGTTGGGCTTCCTGCTTGGTGGGAGTCCTGCTTTTCCCTCTTCCACTTCCCTGCTTGTGTTCCCTCTCTGGCTGTCTCTCTCTGTCAAATAAATAAATAAAATCTTAAAAAAAAAAAAAAGAAATCTTCCTTCTGTTGCTGATTTGGTAAGTATAGCAAAATGCTTACTAACAAACAAGTAAGTCTCTAAGTTTCTCTCTAACTGCAATCCTGGACATTTCTTAAGATATATTTTTAACTAGAAAATAAAGAAATGTGATGCTTTAATATGATTTAGAAATGATAAAATGTAATGGGTCGAATTTGATTTAAAACATAAAGAAATGTGATGCTTAGGCACGACTTCTTCTGGTTGCATATTACAAAAAGCAAACAAGTAAAAGACCCCAGATCTAGTCACTACACACCCATAAAGGTACAGAATGAGGAGGATACATTTTAACTGGTTTCCTGAAGAAAGGTTCCTTGTAGGAGAAAAATGACAAAAGTGATGAGGCCCAAGTATGTGAGACCAACCAGACCTCAGATTATATTTGGGGTAGTAATGGCCATAATGGGCTTGTGTGTGAGTAGTCAGAGTGACAAATCACATGAGAGACTGAAAACTTGTAAACTTCCTGATTTATTCCAAGTATGCAGCAGGGCATGGTCTGTGGTGGGCGGGCTGCAGAGATGTGAGGAGCTGGCCAGGGCAGCAGGGCCATCCTGAGCTCGCAGTCAAGCACACGGGTGCACTCACATCCAGCAGCCTGGGAAGCCGGCACACTGTGTCCTGCAGCCTCTCCTTACTTCCTGAAGATTTTGCCCCAACAGCCCAGGCTCCTCGCTGTCAATCACCTTTAGGCAATGGGGGGAAAGGGAGCTTTTCTCCAGACCCCCTACCGCCCCCTGCAGGAAAACCATCACAGTCACTGTACTATTTCGGGACAACTACAAGGACAACGGAGATCAGAGGAGGGGTACAGAGCTGGGTTTGTGCCACGGTGAGCAGTGGCATTTTATGTTGTCTCTGCAGAGCTTTGACTCTGCAATTAATCTTCCTGAAACTCCCAAACCCTCCCTTTATGCAGACTGACATCAGACAAGTCAGAAGATCTTTCTATTCAACATGATATTAAAGCCAATAAAAGATCAAAACCAAGCTCCCCAAACTGTATCTCACATAACTGTTCTCAACGCAAGTGTAAAAACTGGACCCCCCACTACCTTCATGCCAAATACATATCACTTACAAGCACTCACTAAGTGGCAGCACTGTTGTATGTGCTTTACCAATATCAAGTCATTAAATTTAGTCCTTTTGGCAATCTCACAAGGCTGCTATGACTACTTCTCCATTACAGATGAGGACTTGGGGCTTGGAGAGGCTAACCAAATTCCCCAAGGTCACCCGGCCAGCAAGTGACTGAACCATGACCAAAAACCAGGCAGTATCCCCCAGAGTCTCTGCTCTTAATCATTTTAGGATACTTCCTTTCATCTAAAAGAAAAAGGGACAAAGTATCACCAGGTAGAGATGTTCATGAAACCAAACAACACACTGCACCTTTGGGCTGCAAAGTCAATCTGGAGAACTTTCTGAGCAATTTGCATAAGCAGCACTGAATGGAGGATGCATCATTGTCCAGATACAACCAGAACAGTGTTCAGAGGATAGCAACCCACACCATAGTCTGAAGCAATTGACTGAGCTCTTCTGAAAATGCCTATTGCCTGCTTGCATAGTGGTTGGAGATAGTGGCTGAGATCAATGTCACAAGAGGAACTGCCAAAATCATCGTGAACAAGAGCCAAGGCTGAAAGTGTGGGACAGAGGTGAAGCATCACATTCAGAACCTTAGGTGAGATGAAAATGACACAACGAACATCAAACTCTGGTAACCAAGATGGAACTGTGCAGGGGTCCCACACAGCAAGCTCAGCTTGGATCTTCTCTTTCAGTATGTGGCAGGGTTGACTGCTGGATCTTAGAGCCCCTGAGTGAAGACGTGCTTTCTGACAGCTCCTGTAGAACCATGTCATTCCTTTTCCTCTCCCTAATAATCTTGTGAGTTTTATTATCCCAGTATATGGGGGGGGGTGAAATTCATTTCAAAGAGGACAGGTAATTGGCCAGATTTACACGAGCAGTGAGTGATGAAGTGATGACTCCTGAGTGGACTGCCAGATGCCACACCCACCCAAGGCTTCAGCGTGAGTCCTTCTGTCCGGAGGAGAAGGGGTGAAGGTGGGACCTGAGGTCCACAGTGAACGCAGAAATTGTGCTGTTATTTAACCATCGTCACTGCTTTCTTTTTTCCCACTTCATTCATTGCTGAATTTCTTTTCATTCCCACATAGCGAATGTCATAATCTTGGTATAGGGATCATAAGCAGATATATTGCTTTAAGTTTATTTAAGTCTACGCAAATGATGTTGAAAGAAGGAAGAATGGGAGCAAACTTAAAATGACTGGGAATCTCGTGTTTGGACTCCTGGATTTGGAGGGCAGAAGTATGGGAAATCAGCATCATATTTATTCACAGACTAAGGTTCTGAAGAATGCCACATTCAGCGTTTCCTGTCACTGCCATGTCACTAAACTCAGCCCTGACCTTCTGGGACCCACCACCCACCCTAAAAATGGAGATTATTGGCTGAACTTCCTGTTTGGGAAGCAGGGCCCCTGCACCTGGCAGCTGCTCCTCGGTGGCTGAGCCCTCCACATATTTTCAGCAAGGGAATTCCAGCCTTGCCTTAACTCCATGGCAGGCCACCTGGAGCCAACCTGGACCAAAGTCAAGACGCAGGCGAATGTTACTGAATATCCCTAATTACTGCTTGTCCCTTTGAAATACCCTTTTAAGCACTGTCCAAGAAACTAGCTTATATTTTGTAGTAAATTCAAACCTCAAGTGGAACCCCCTGAAGATTCCCATTAGAGGTCATTCTATTTTTAAGTTTCTGATGACGTCATGGCCTTAGCAATGACAGGTCCTGTGTACGTGAAATTTGGAATGTGGACCAAATTTGGAATGTAGACCAAATTCGGGACCAAATTTGCTCCTAGGACAAGACTAATTCAAGATGTATCTACAATAACCACCTTTGCTTTATATTTATTTCCCCATATGTTCTTAAATGTGTTAGATAGGGCCAATTTGTCCTCACTCATTCATACATACATAGCTTCAACCAGTGTTTGTTGAATGTTAGAACTCAGGCACGAGCTGGGCCCTGAGACACAAGGAAAAATACAGACCCTACTGTCTGGGAGAAAGAAAGAAGAGAAATAACACTGGATAAGTGTGAGTCAGCTCTGTGTTACTGAGTTGGAAAGACAGATATGGTAACAAATAATTAAAATAGAATTTGAAAGGTTAGAAGAGTGGTCATTTAAAATTCTGTGGGCACAGGAAGAAGGGGGGACGAAGTGTCCTTCAGATGGAGTCGTTCAGCTGGTACCTGCAAACGTAGGCAATAGATTCTCTTTTCTTTTCTTTCTTTTAATTTGTTAAAAGATTTTTATTTACTTATTTGAGAGAGAGAGAGAAAGCACGAGCAGGGGGAGAGGCAGAGAGAGAAGCAGACTCCCCGCTGAGCAGGGAGCCTGATGTGGGGCTCCATCCCAGGACCCTGGGATCATGACCTGAGTCCAAAGGCAGATGCTTAACAGACTCAGCCACCCAGGTGCCCCAGTAGGTTCTTTTTTCTAACTTTGTGCTTCTTCCACGTGCTCTGATACTGTTCTTTCCTCCAGTACATAGGTACCTCTCAAGTGTGAGGTGACTATTGGCACAAATGATAAACAGTTGAGCTAAATCCCAAGTAGAGTCTCAGTTTACTCAGCAAGACTTGTTCTGCTTGTTTATCTAAAAATTTATTCATTTCTTGAGTGGTTAATGATTCATGTTAACAGGAGTTTGGGAGAGGTTGGTTCCCACCATCCCGGAGGACTTGGAGGGGCTCGGGGGCATCAGCGGAGGCAGTCACCGCAGAGGTGGTGGAAAGAGCAAGAGGACTGGAGTTAGAAGTGGGGCGAGAAGATGGGACCATATTGCTGGTGTCTAACGATCAGACTTGTAATGGATGAGGAGCTGCTTCTCGTGGGTTAACCAAGAAAGCGGATTCTTGAGACGGAATCTGCTCCTGGTGGAGATGCTGTGAAGACTGTTAAAATGATCACACCGGATTTAGAATCTTCCATCAATTTAGCTGATAAAATAGCAGCAAGGTTTGAGAGGACTGACTCCAGTTTTGAAAGAAGTTTTAGCAAGGGTGAACTACTATCAAACAGCATCGCACGGTACAGAGAAATTGTTCATGAAAGGAAGATTCAATCGGTGTGGCAAACCGCATTGTTCTCTTACCTCGAGAAACTGCCACAGCCGTCCTAGCCTTCCGGCAACCACCTCCCTGGTCAGTCAGCAGCTAACATCAAAGTGGAACCCTCCACAAGCAAAAAAATCAGGACTTACTGAAAACTCAGGTGATGCTTAGCATTTCTTAATAATACAGTATTTTATAATTAAGGTTAATACATTATTTTTTAGACAGAATGCTATTGCATCCTTAACAGACTACAGTATATTATAAACATAACTTTTACATGCACTGGGAAACCAAAAAAAAAATTGACTTAATTTACTGTGATATATGCTTTATTTTAGTGGTCTGGAACTGAACCTGTAATATCTCAGAGGTGTGCCTGTATATTTACTTGTTTGTCACCATTTTTTCGTTCAAAAGACCATAAATGTCACTAGGACAGATTTTTTTTTCTGGTGTATTGAACACCCTCAGCCTATACAGAGCCTGAAGCACAGTAAATGTTTGTTAATATTTATTGATGAATTTAATTTTTGTTTTCATTTTCTATCAGAATTTCCATCTTTTTCTTATGAGTTCTTCACATAGTTAAGATATTAGCCCTTTGTCAAGATGCTATAAGACTTTTCTTAGAATACTTGTCTCGTTTCCTTTATGCATTTTCTTACACTATTGATAATATATTTTGCATTCTACATCATAGACTTTTCCAGCTTATCATGACCATAGACGTTTTCCCATATCTTTAAAAAATCCTTTGAAATCAGGGCTACCAGTAGGCAGAGGCAGAAATCTACCATGTCTGGGCCTGTCTTGTGCTCCAAAAGAATATGCTGGATGGGCGCGCCTGGGTGGCTCAGTGGGTTAAAGCCTCTGCCTTCAGCTCAGGTCATGATCCCAGGGTCCTGGGATCGAGCCCTGCATCAGGCTCTCTGCTCGGCGGGGAGTCTGCTTCTCTCTCTCCCACTCCCCCTGTTTGTGTTCCCTCTTTCACTGTGTCTCTCTCTGCCAAATAAATAAATAAAATATTTTAAAAAAAAGAATATGCTGGATGATGTGTATGAGAGAGAGAGGGAACTTCCTGGGAAACAAGGAATTCTGGGGGCGCCTGGCTGGCTTAGTCAGTGGAGCATGCAACTCTTGATCTCAGGGCTGTGAGTTGAGCCTCACATTGGCGTAGAGATTATGTAAATAAATACAACTTTAAAACGAAACAAGGAATTCTGAGGACAGGAGCCAGGTCCAAGGAGCTTGATTTATTATTTTCCACCCATTCTAAGACATGTTTCTTTTCTTTCATTTTAACACTCTGGATCAGGATGTATCTTATAATTGCTGGCATCTTACAATTACAGTTGGCAAAGTTTTCCCCCTGTTAGTGGCACATAGAATAACAATGTGCCTCATACCTGGTAAGTCTTAGGTTTGAGGAAATACTAAAGGAAGTCTGGGTCACCTAAGGAGAGTGAGACTGACAACAGAGCAAGCTGTTCTCCCCTCCCTTCCAGCTGCCTCTTAGCTCAGTGGCCCTGAATTCATTCTTAATTCAGTGGTGTGCAGAGGAAGGGGGCTAAGAAGTAAAAATGAAGGAGGTGTTTCTCATATGAGGGGACGACCAGCACACAAGAGGGACTGGATACCCTTATACTACGGGGTGACACCTTGGGGGCTGGGGCAGGATGCACCTTGGCCTGGAACCTTCCTATACATTGGCCTACAGGCTGTCAGGAGCATTGGTGATGCTTGGCCAAGCAGACCTGCTCACGAGAGTGTTGGAGACCTTCTCTGGAAAGCCTTCAGAGATTGTAAATGGTACCAGGTTCCCACCTCCATCTTGCAGTCCCCTCAGTGAATAGATCTCTCTCCCTCCCTGGGTCAGATCTGAACCTTATCCTGGGGGCTGCTGACTTTGATTACAATCTGGAGAAAGTGAGATGGGTTAGATCTCGAAAAGAATCAACATTCTCTTAAAATGTTTTAGCTCCAGAAGAGATTATTCAGGGGATCAAGAAAGGTGAAGTGAGTCTCCTCAGAAATATAAGGAAGGTTGCTTCTCCTGGTGAGAAATAATCAGTGGGGTCGAGAGGTTCAGAGCATTCATGTCCATCCAAATGCACCCAAATGCCCTCGGTACAATGCATGGGGTACTTCCCTTTTCCCATCAAGTCCTCCAGATTAATAGACCATCTGACAAGGCTGTGGATTCAACATGTGTTATAATTCTGCAATCCATAGGTTTGACCTTTGGGCCTTTAGGGGTAGTTTACTGGCCCTGCGGCCATAAAAAATAAGAGTTTCTTTTAGAGCAGTTATTGAAAATCTCTGGTTTTCTGACTGTGACTTCAGTTGAAAATGATAAGTCCTAAGCATGAAATTTGTAGTTTTATTTATTTATTTGAGAAAAAGAGAGAGAAAGAGGGGGAGAAGAAGAGAGAGAATCTCAAGCAGACTCCCCTCTGAGCACAGAACTGTATGTGGGGCTCCATCCCATGACCCCAACACCATGACTTGAGCCAAAATCCAAGAGTTGGGTGCCCAACTGACTGAGCCACTTAGGAGCTCCTGAAGTTTTCTTCTTCTTCTTTTTTGAAAAAGATTTTATGTATCTATTTGACACAGAGAGATAGTGAGAGAGAGAGAGCATAAGCAGGGGGAGTGGCAGAGGGAGAGGGAGAAGCAGGCTTCCTGCTGAGCAAGGAGCCTGATGCAGGGCTTGATCTCAGGACCTTGGAATCACGAGCTGAGCTGAAGGAAGGTGCTTAACCAGCTGACCACCCAGGTACCCTTGGAGTTCTCTTTTCATAGGCATTCTCTGCAGCCACTCTGCAGTCCTTATAAGCACCATTTCCATCACTGTGTCTGTCACAGTGACCACTGGCACTCAGAGCATCACCTTCATGCCTGACACCCATGGATACTGTCTGAATTACCCCCTACAGGTGTGGAGCACCCGTGACCACTGAAATGGGGCCATCACTGCCTTCCAACCCACTTGGCTTGGACAACGAATCCTAGATCCCCACCTTTGAGAGTCATTTCCTGGAGCCACCTCTGGCATCAAAGACTTCATCAGTCGGTGTTCTATTGAAAAAACAAACTATTCCAGATTTTTTTTTGAAAGATTTATTTATTTCTTTTAGAAAGAGTGAGCACACACAAGCATGGGGAGGGGCAGAGAGAGAGGCTGAGGGAGGGAATCTCAAGCAGACTCCCCACTGAGCATGGAGTCCAATGTGGGGCTTGATCTCACATTCTGAGATCGTGACCTGAGCTGAAATCAAGAGTCAGATGTTTACTTGACTGGGCCACCCAGGTGCCCCCATCACAGATATTTTAAGCAGGAAGGAATTTAATTTATGGAATCAGATACTACTAAAAAAGCTGATGGAAGTTCTAGAAGAGCAAAAGTCAAGGGAAATAGACATTCGTTTTCAGATTCATCATGCCAGCTGTGGGGCAGAGACTTGGGAATCTGTCGCTCTTTGTTTCCTGATTAGGGAGCTCCACTGAAGGTGAGGTTGGACACCTAGCAGCAGTAGGAGGGGGCCTCCCCAAAGGAGTCTGGTGGCTGTGCAGAGCCTTGGCTGTTCCAGGGTCCACACATCAGCCCAATGCTTCTGGGTCCCTTTGCCTTTCAAGTAATGCATGAGTCCTGTTGTGGGAGAATATAAATCCTGGAACCCAGAAGGCCAGAGTTTCTGGGATGTATGGTTCCCAGCTTCCATGGAAAGTGCTGGTGATAAACAGGGGTTGGAGATAAAAAGAGAGAGAGAAAGCTTCACTACGGCTGCATACCCCGTAAAAATAACCTTTTTTATAGTCAGGAATTCAGCTCTCTTAATTAGACTCTCTTCCTGTGGAAAGCTCCTGCCCTGCCCATGACCACTCTTTCTCAATGACTGACCCACAGACCAACTGCATCAGGTCAACCAGGGAGTTCCTGGAGTTCCATCCCACACCTACTAAGACATACTCCCTGGAAGTGAACTTACTAGAAGCCTTAGGTATATTTACTACTAACACTGGGGGTGGCCTGTGTTGCCCTCTGAGAAGCTTTTCTTTTTCTTCTAGCTGGGAAACTAAGGTTTTGAGAGTTTATGACTTTTGGAAAGTCCACAGAACTCACTGACCATGTGTCCGTCCAGGTCCCAAGAGCACTCTGCTTACCCAGAGTGGCAGCTTGTGTTGTCAGAAGCAGGTGGGGATGGTCCAGCCCCTGGAGGCATCCGAACTGGCCCAACCTCCCTGTTAGCCCCAGGGCGTGTGTCTGAGTACAAAACAGGAAGTTGCCTTTGTCCTGAAGATTGACAAGTACCCCACTGTAGGGTTCCAGTTGCTACCCAATTACACCCAACCCATAGCCTCAGTAGATATTATAAATTTACAGTTACATACCTTTATACCTTAGCAGAGGATAAAATTATACTGATTTACAAATCAGATGGATATTTGAATTCTAAAGATGATGGATATAAAGACAAATATACCATTATAAATGCTCAAGACTTAGCCATTTTTTCTTTTTAAGCAACAGGCAATTAAAATTTAAGTCCTTAAAGAACAATGAAAAAAACAAAAAACAGAGGCAAGTTATCTTGTCCACCAAAGTAGATGAAGCAAAAATTAGACCTGGTTCTATGTCCTAAAAGTTCTTTGAACTTAGAACTGTAGAAATAACGAAAAGAGGCGTCTGAGACACGGGTCGCCTTGCACAGAAATTCCCCAGCCTCTTGAATTTCAAATCTCGTGCTTCCCAAGTTAGAAGCATGAAGCCTGAGTAGTGATTCCAGTACTGGCTGCACATGGCAGTCCCTTGGGGAGCTCGTAGAGGTGCTGAGACCAAGGACTTTCTCTGGAGATTTTGATTTCAGTGTGTGTGTGTGTGTGTGTGTGTGTTTAAGTTTCCCAAGTGACTCTAATGTGTAGCCAGGATTGGAAACTTCTGGTTTAGAGGTTTAAAAAAATACCGCCTCCAAATACCGGTCACCATTGTTGAAATGATACGGACGTCTCGATTGTTTTCCTGGTACTACTCCAGCGTTACAGCACTGCCAGAAACATCCTGCTATTTCCTGTCCCACAACATCATCCTGGACAGATGCCAGGGAAAGTTCTCTTCACCTGGCCTGTCAGTGACTCCCCATTTGCCTCCTGCGGAAGCCCAGGATTATGGCTGATCCTTGTTCCTGAAAGGCAGTGACTTTCCCTGGGCAAAGCAGTGTGTATGCACTCATTCCTGTCTTCTCTCTTGGCCAGCCATTTTGAAACGCCTTCTGCATACAAGACAAGCCTACCCATTTGCCTTTTCCCTCTTTTCCTTGCTCAGAACTTAGGATTTTGAAAGAAACTGACTAAAATATATATTCTCAGGAACTTGAATTGGTTGCCAAGAATGTGAGTCACAACCGCCCCCCCCCATGAGAAGGATTCTTGGCCTTGAAAAATTTGCTCCTTCACAGTGACTTCCTTTAACAGAGAGCATTACCAGTGCAATAGGTAAGCAATTGCTTCTATTTTGAGTGTTATGCCTCAGTCCTGTGACATCTCATATTTTGTAGTATGTCTTAACATTTAGTCTTGGAGTAAGACAATGTTATAACCATCCGTGTGATATTTGTGATGTGGGTATGAACAAGAATGCCCAGAGCTATTTTCTTTCTGGTTCGAAAAGAGGAATAGGAAGTGGATAATTAACTCAGGGGGTCAGTGAGTAATGCCTGGCCCAGTGCAGTTGTAGTCAATGCTTAAAATGCCTCAGGAGTACAATCGTGCAGACACTGCATTTTTGGCAGCCCTATGTTTGGAGCCTCTTTCTCTATTTCCCTCCATGCCAGGCTACCAGAGGTACTAGAGGACACCAGGGGACACCATTCTGGGGCTACAGATGGTGTGGAGGCAGGCCTGCTGGGTCCGCTCTGGCGGCAGCAGCCGTGGTCCTCCACACTAGTTCTGGGAGATGGTCCTGCCTACTCTGCCCGCCTCCCTGCCTCACTGAGCAGTTGCCCATTTTCCAAACCTGACTCATCAGGCTTCTTGGTGGTCCTGGGAGTTTTCCAACTTCTTTTCAGTCAGTTCCTTTTCTTCAACTGGCTGGAGTCTTTTTTTTAGTTGCATAAGACTCCCAACCACTACAGTTTCTTATTCCAATCAAAATAAAATTCAAACTCTTGTGGTGGCCTCCAACAGGTGAATCGGCTCCTGCCCACCTTCTCAGCCTCATCTGATTCCTTTCTCTGCTCTGTCCTCCCTGCTCCAGCCATCCTGGCTGCTTTTGGGACTCAGCCCCATCCCAGAACTCATCTGCTCTCAACCCCATTTTCCAGAACTGCATCTGGCTGCTCCCTTTGCTTCCATCAGTAGAATTTCAGAACCCATTGCCCTATGTATTGCTCTGTGAAGGTGTGTGTGTGAGTGCGTGTGTGTGCATCTTTGTCGGTATCCATTTATTTTCAGGCTCCCCTACGCTAGGGTCCTTGTCCATGAAGGCAGGGAAGCCGTCCTTCTTCACCACTGTATACTTAGTCCCTAGGAGAGTGGTAAGCATGTCTTGCAGCAAGTGCTCATTAAGTAATTGTTTACATTAGCGAATTGGTTTACAGTGTTACACTCCTTTTATTTGATTTCCACAATAATTCCGTAAAGCAAATGTGTGTCCTAGGGTATCCATTTTTCAGGGAGGCCATGAGCCTTGCCTACAAACGAAAAGGGGGAACAACTGTGCTCCTATTCATTTCATTACTTTACCCTTAGGGAAAACATCTGATCTTCTTTACACCATACCATACTTTACAAACACTTAAAAGACCCAGTGAAAAGATATTACTTTTTCCTTCAAAATGGAAACTTCTTACCAAAATACCTAAGCACCGAATCCACTCAATATAATGTCTATAAAAACAATGCCGCTAGTACAAGCCATATGTTTTGGGACCTACCCATTCATTAGATTAAAATCATGACAGCAGATATGGAAAGAAGTAAAGGGATTTGAAAACGAAGGGCAGGGCCAGCACGGCTCCTGATAGGTTGCACACAGAAGATGAAGAAAGAGAGGCATCCAGGCAATCCTAACTAGGAGAGTTAGTACCTGTTCCTTGGCAGTAATTTGGGACTTTGGTCTGAGTCATGACTTGGTGGATTCCTGGGTTTTGTTTGTTTTTTCATGACAGCAGACAAATTCTGAAGACCACCAAAACTCCCAACTCTGCCTTTGTGATCCTAATATTTGCCCTTTGGAAGAGGTCTCATATCAAATGCTTAGTTGCAAAAACAGGTAAGTGGAGGCTTTATATTAAAGCAAAGGAATATTTTTGCCTGATGATTTCAAATTGTAGTGTTGGTGGTAGTATTGACCTAATTTTAAATTGAGTGTCTTTATACTGGCATTATGATTATTAGGAGGAAAATAAATTTTGAGATACTTGTAACATTTAAAAGATACATGTTAGTCACAGTAAACACGCAGTAAATATGTAAACAGTAAAAATTTTCTTACTGTACAATTCTTGTCTGAAAACCAAAAGTGGAATCATGATAAGTACTAGCAGTTAAATTTCACAATTATTTAATGAAATTAGCAATACAAATTATACTTCATGTAATATTTGGCAAAGAAATTTGATTCAGCACATACACTGGTGAATAACCTGAATGTTTATGATTTCTTCCACCTTATAAGAGTGAACTGCTTTGAAAGATATAAAACAAGCAGTTTCTGTTTCAGTATTTTTTATATGCTTGATAAAAACTTTCTTAAGAAATTTTCTGCCCTTGGGGAACCTGGTGGGCTCAGTCAGTAGAGCATGTGACTATTAATCTTGGAGTTGCCCATGGGATACCTAAAAATAGCTGCAACACTCAAACAGGTGTATTTTTATGGAGAGAATGACAATCCATATCAGTGAATTCCGGTTGCAAATTCTGGCCACAAGTCTTAATTTTATAACTTTGTAATTCTTGGTTTGTCAGCCTACCCGGAAAAATCATTCAATAGTTTGCTTGATCACGTGATTTTAAGGTATGATATTGAATCTGCCTTTTGTGGGCTTTGAGGTGCAGCGTGAGTGAATTAGGCAGTTAGCGCAATGACCCCTTTAAGCTATTGCGACTATTTAGGAACCATTTAGTTAAACTGTGTAAAGCTGAAACATCGAGATGTTTGCCTGGACGTCTAATTACCAGGATCTAGATCAGACATCAAGTTGAACTTAGTTAACTTAGGGTTTTGTGAAAGTAGAACAAAATAAAACTAAAGTAAAAATTAGAGATTTACTTTTTTAAATGTAATTATAATTTTGTTAATCAATTTTGTTTTTTTTTTCAGGGAGTTGAGGACTCTTTATCTGAGTGCAATAACTATATTAATTTAAGAAACAATTAGAGACCAAATATAAAATTTCCTACACGCGGCCCTCACCAGTTTGCAGGCAGCTTTACCGTTAGTGAAATTATCAGGGTAAGATCTGAGATGTTCCACATCAGAGTGGTGAAACATGGGAAAAATAGTGAGATATGAAAATTATCAGATATACACGATGATAAGCATACAAATGAAAATACAACTTCAAGGGAATAACGTAAATACTAACTTTTCACCCAATGATGAGATTCATGACTTTGAAAATCTCACTAAACATTTTTTTTTTAAAGATTTTATTTATTTATTTGACAGAGAGAGATTACAAGTAGGCAGAGAGGCAGGCAGAGAGAGAGGGGGAAGCAGGCTCCCTGCTGAGCAGAGAGCCCGATGCGGGCCTCGATTCCAGGACCCTGAGATCATGACCTGAGCCGAAGGCAGAGGCTTTAACCCACTGAGCCACCCAGGCACCCTAGACTTCATTTTTTAGAGTAGTTTTAGGTTCACTGCAAATTCGAGCAGAAAATACAAAGTATCCATATTTCCCCCATCCCCACCTATGCATAACCTCCTCCACTGTCAACGTCCCCCACCAGAGTGGTACATTTGTTACAACTGATGAACCTACATTGACATAACATTATCACCCAAAGTCCATGGGTTACATGAGGGTTCACTCTTGGGTGTTGTACATTCTATGGGTTCAAACAAATTTATGATAGAATATATCCACCACTATACTATCATACAGAATTGTTTCACTGCCCTAAATATCCTTCGTGATCTGCCTATTCATCACTTCCTTCTCTAAACTCCTCACAACCATTGATCTTTTCCTGTTTCCCTAGTTTTGCCTTTTCTAGAATTTCATATAGGTGAAATCATATAATACATAGCGTTTCCAGATTGGCTTCTTTCACTTTGTAATATGCATTTAAGTTTCCTCCATGGCTTTTCACGCCTTGATAGCTGTTTTTTGTGTTTTCGTTTTTGGTTTTTTTAGCACTGAATAATAGTTCATTGTCTGGATTTACCCATTCATCTACTGAAGGACATCATGCTTGTTTCCAAGCTTTGGCAATTATGAATAAAACTGCTATAAATATCCACGAGCAGGTTTTTGTGTGGACATAAGTTCTTAATTCCTTTGGTAAATACCAATGAGCATGATGGCTGGATTCTATGTGAAGAATATGTTTTGTTTTGTCAGAAGCTCCCACACTGAGTTTTAAAGTGGCTGTACCATTTTGCATTCCCACCAGCAGTGAATGAATGAGCAATCTCATTGCTCCACATCCTTGTCAGCATTTGGTATTGTCAGTATTTTGAGTTTATCTACATAACCAATTATGTCATCTATGAACTAAAACAGTTCTATTTCTTCCAGTATCTGTATTTCTATAACTTCCTTTTCTTGTCTTGTTGCATTAGTTAGGATTTCTGATATGAAATTGAGTAAGAATGGTGAGAGGGGACAATCATGACTTCTTATTCCTGATCTTAGTAGGAAAGCCTCGATTTTCTAACCATTTGAGTATTTATAATATACTGTTTATATTTCTCACCACTATAATATTAGCTATAAGTTTTTTTGTAGATGTTCTTTATCAAATTCAGAAGTTCTCCTCTAATCTAGCTTGCTATGGGTATTTATGGGTGCCATAAATGGGTATTGGATTTTGATAAATGCTTTTACTGCATCTATTGATATGATCATATGATCTTTCTTCTTTAACCTGTTGATGTGATGGATTACATTAATTAATTTTTAAATGTTAATTTTTAAATGTTAAACCAGCATTGTTTGCCTGGGACAAACCCACTTGATCATAGTTTATAACTCTTTTTTATATATTGTTGGATTTGATTTACTAATATTTGTTGAGAATTTTTACATCTAGTACATGAGAAATATCAGTTTGTAGTTTTTCATTCTTGTAACTTCTTTGTCTGGTTTGGATATTAGGGTACTGTTGGGCTCGGAGAGTGAGTTAAGAAGTATTCTCTCTGCTTTTAGTTTCTTGTAGAGATTGGAGAGATTTGGTATAATTTCTTCCTTAAGTGTTTGGTAGAATTCACCAGTGAACTCATGTGGGCCTGTTGCTTCTGTTTTGAGAGGTTATCAGTTACTGGCTCCACTCCTTTGATAGATACAGGACTACTCAGATAATCTATACCTTCTTGTGTGAGTTTTGTTAGATTTAACTTTTTCATTTTTTAGTTTTTTAAAGATTTGTTTATTTGAGAGAGAGAGAGGTGGGAGAGGGGCAGAGGGAGAGGGAGAGAATCTTAAGCAGACTCTCCACTGAGCACAAAGTTGGAGGTGGGGTTAGATCTCAGGACCCTGAGATCATGACCAAAGCTGAAATGAAGAGTCAAGTGCTCAACCAACTGAACCACCCAGGTGCCCCAGAGATACACTTTTTAAAACATTACTTTTAATTTTTGAAAATAAACATATACTTATTACGAAAAATGTAGAAAATACAAGAGATAGGAATCACAGGCTAATCCATTATCTTCCAACTCAGAAATTTGTTAATATTTTTTAATATTGCCTTCCAGAATGTTTGCATGTTGTACACATTTTTTAAAATATAATTGAATTATTTTATAATATTTTGTCATTCTTTTAAACATACCATTATTAGCATGATTTTACTCACTAATTCCTTAATTAAAAATGTTGAAATGGAATACTATGCAGCTATCAAAAGAAATGAAATCTTGCCATTTGCAACGACATGGATGGAACTGGAGGGTATTATGCTGAGCGAAATAAGTCAATCAGAGAAAGACAATTATCATATGATCTCTCTGATATGAGGAACTTGAGGGGCAGGGTAGGGGGTCGTGGGGGGTAGGGAGGGAAAAATAATGAAACAAGATGGGATGGGGAAGGACACAAACCATAAGAGACTCCTAATCTCACAAAACAAACTGAGGGTTACTGGGGGGTGGGAGGGTAGGGATAGGGTGGATGGGTTATGGACATTGGGGAGGGTTTGTGCTATGGTGAATGCTGTGAAAGATGTAAGCCTGATGATTCACAGACCTGTACCCCTTGGGCAAAGAATAAAAATAAAATTAAAAAAAATGTCGAATTACATATGTTTTCAGTTTTCTCATTTGTAAAATAGGTTTCGTAATATGCACATTTCATAGGATGTTGTGAAATAAAATAATGCATGCAAAATATGTAGCAAAGTGCCTAGCAATGTAGATTGTAAAAAACAAAACAAAACAAAACCAAAAACAAACAACAGCCACAAATTCCTTACATCCCTATGTGCATGCTCCTTTGTAGAGTGTCTTGGCCACAACTCTGACCAAGAAGTGAAGTCTATTTCTCTACTTTCTTCATTCTTGGCACAGTTCTGTGACTTGCTTTGACCAAGAGAATGTGGCAAAAGGGAAGTAGTGTAGCTAATGAGCAACTCTTCGAGAAGGCTGGAAGCTTCTGCTCTCACCCTTTTGGAATCTTGAGGCTATGATTAGCCTGGATTAGCCTGGTAAAGACACATAACCCAGCCGACAGCCAGGACCATCACCTACAGAGGAGGCAAAGTCCTTTTAGAGCATCTTAATCCCTTACCTCCAAGTTGAGTGATCAGATACCCACAGTTGCTTGAAGGAAGCCAGGTGAGACCGAAGAAACTGCCCAGCTCAGTCCAGCCCAAGTAAAAGGCCTGTTGTCTTAAGCTTCTTTGTTTTCAGGGGTTGCTACACGGCACTAAAACAATAACTGATACAGTGAGGAATAAATATGAACTGATATGATTACCTTATGAATCTAAAAGGTGAGAATATGATACTGAGGTAGTTACCTAAGCACTTTACAATGTATTTATTCATTTGATACATATTTTAGTGTTAGACATATACAAAGGAGGACCTTAACCTTTATTTATGCTATGATGGCATCAATACCACAAAGACATCTATTAAATGCATTTCCTAATCTCAAAGAGCTAGTAAGTTATTGGAGATCCTTCTTCATGTACAACATTGGAATCAGGGCCAGAAGAGTCACCCCGAGTCTCCTAAAATATCACTCCTTCCAGATTTGATAGTTAAATACCTAAGTCAAATAACCATAGCTGCCTTTTTTTAGATGAATAAACATGCTCTCAGTGTTTTGCAGGAATCAAAGATTAGTACATAACTATTTGAATGTACATGATAATGAGTTGGCAAAGGTTTATAATTAAGTAATCATGACAGCAATGCTTTCTTTTTTCATTGAAATTTTCATGGAATCAGCTATCCTTCAACAATAGAGGACACTGACAGGGAATTAGCCTTTTAGTTTGCCCCCTTGCCTCCCCACAAAAGGAGGTGCAGTCTACGTGATGATGATTATAAACACTGTGCCAACTATTTTAGATGCATTTATTCCTCATAAGGGGCTGTTTGGTATTTTATTATTCTAATTTATGGATCAGGAATCTGTGGCTCAGAACAGTTAAGTGATTCAAGATTAACCAGCTCACAAAGTGCCTAAGGTAAAGTTTAGATTTAAGATCTATCTAAATTCAAAGCCTGAAGTTTTTCAACCATTGAAAAACCAGTGTGCCCTTATTCTGTTCCATTGGCTTAAAATGTACTGTAAGTGAGATAGTTCTTGGAACAACCTGAGAAGTTGGTTAAAAAGTGGATTCCTGCCCCCCCCCCCCGGCTGGCTCAGTCGGTGGAGCATGTGACTCTTGATCTCAGGGTTGTGAGTTCAAGCCCCACATTGGGTGTAGAGATTACTTTAAAAAACTTTAATTAAAAAAAAAGTGGATTCCCAGAACCCATACCTTAGAGCACATTTTAGTGGGAACAGCCTTTAAAAACACTGCTTCTCTGGCTATAGTGTGAGGAAGGGGTAATACAAAGAGACCAGTTGGTAGCATCAGGATTGGCTCACAGCAGTATTGCTTTTGGTGCTAATGCACAGGTATGTATGTTCATTTGTAAAAATACAGTTCTTAGGGTAATCTAAAGCAACGTATCTTGTAAGTAGTAATTATATTGCCTCCAGGCTTAAGTTTTCTAGGAATGGTTATGGAAATTCACATTTTTCTACTCTTGGTAATAAACAGATGCTTAACTGAGAGTTATTTACATACACTTTTTTCTGAAAAAAGAACCCATAAATATTGTGCTTATAAATGCCATATACCTAGTCTCCCACAAATGGGCCTGAAGGAATTTGAAAAGGTTTAAAAACTCCCCAGAATATCCAAATTTATAGCCTACAACTTTTGTAAAAGGAGTCATAAAGTTCTATGAAAAATATATTCCATTAAATCTTTTCCAGAAACACAGTTTGTACATGTTTGTGAATATGTTTTCCTGCCATCAGAAAGCTGTCCTTCTGAATCTCAGCAGGAAAAAAAAAAAACATGGACTTGCAGTGACTGATTGAGGCATATTCTGTACAACTTCACATTACGTATTTCTGATTTTTTTATTAGGGCAATCTACTTTCCTCGATTCAAAATGCCCGAACATCTTAAAGAAAGAGAGAGAAAAGGACAGGTGGAGAAAGTTTGATGAGAAAGTTTGATGATGTGAACTTTCAGAGTTCACATACGTCAAATGTTCATTCATTTAAAAAATGGTTATTTTGGGGGGTGCCTGGGTGGTTCAGTGGGTTAAGCGTCTGCCTTTGGCACAGGTCATGATCCCAAGGTCCTGGGATCCAGCCCCACATCGAGCCCCATATCAGGTTCCCTGCTCAGCGGGGAGCCTGCTTCTTCCTCTCCCTGCCTCCACTTGTGGTCTCTCTTGTTCTCTCTCTCAAATAAATAAATTTAAAATATCCTTAAAAAAATAAAAAAATAAATAAAAATGTTTATTGTGGTAAAATATATAAAATTTATCATTTCAACCATTTTTAGGTTTACAATTTTGTGACAATAAGTATATTCACAATGTTATGCAATCATCGCCATTGTTCATTTCCAGAATTTTTTGTCGCAAATAGGAACTCCGTCTTTAAACAGTAATTCCCCATTCCTCTCTACTCCCCCAGGTCCAGGTAACCTCTATTCCTCTTTCTGTCTCTCTGTATTTGCCTATTAGAAGTTCCTTACATAGGTGGAATCATATAATGTTTGCTCTGTTGTGTCTGGCTTATTTCATTTGGCAGAATGTTTTCAAGGTTTATCCTTGTTGGCATGGATCAGTACTTCATTCTTTTTTAAGTCTGATTAATATTTCATTATATGTATATAAATTCACTGTTTGAGGGACATTTGGTAGTTTTCGCTTTTTGACTATTATGACTAATGCTGGTATGAACATTGGTGTTCAAATACCTGTTGGAGTCCCTGCTTTCAATTCTTTGGGGCATATACCTAGAAGTGTAATACTCATGTATGTAAATTCTAAAGGATGCATATACTTAAATATTAAAATTGGTGTTCAGGGCTGGACCTAGAAGCCCAAGTAGTTGGACTGAGGGATGCTGAAGATCTACCTCCACTATACCTGTAGTTCCACTGCCTCAAGGCATTGGAAATTCTGTTTTGATGAAGGCTGTCATTCGTACATGTCCAAAGGCGAGCTTATGTGTAAGAAACGAAATCTCCCCAATAATGGCTATAACACACTGTGAGGTTCTTCATTTTTCCAGTTTCAATGTTGTCCCTTTAATTGATTGGTTAGAGTGCCCTCATGTGTCTGTATTTTTATGCTATGAAAGTTTTGAAAAAGATTTGAAATTAGTATCATAGAGGGTGGGGGGATTGGGGAAATAGGTGATGGGGAGTAAGGCATGCACTTGTGTGATGAGCACAGGGTGATGTATGGAAGCGTTGAATCACTATATTGTACACCTGAAAATAATATTTCATTGTATGGTAACTGGAATTAAAAGAAAAACTTGGGATGCTTGGGTGACTCAGTCGTTAAGCGTTTGTCTTTGGCTCAGGTCATGATCCCAAGGTCCTGGGATCGAGTCCTGCATTGGGCTCTTTGCTTGGCGGGAAGCCTGCTTCTCCCTCTCCCACTCCCCATGCCCGTGTTCCCTCTCCTGCTGTTTCTCTCTGTCAAATAAATAAACAAAATCTTAAAAAAAAAAAACTTAAATAAAAAAATAAAATGTAATTTAAAAAATAGAATCATAGAACTAGGGAGGAAATTTAAATATCTTTTTAAAAAACTGAATATTGACTGCATACAAGGGCCCATCTCTAAGTAGTTAAAAAAAATCTTTTTAAACGGAGATCTAAATCACACACACCAGTGTATAGATTTATTTATATATATTTATAGTCTATATTATATTAAATTATAATTTATTAATTAAATTATATATTATATGTCACATGTAATAATATATAGTATAAATTAAGTATAAATAGATCACATTATAATTTAATTAATTAAATTATATATTTATATATGTCTATATTATATATTATATAATATATAAATATATTTTTAATTATAATTAAATTATATTTATATTAAATATATTATGTTATATATAAAATATATTGATTAATTAAATTATATTACATAATATATTAAATATATAATATATTATATATAAATATATTTACATATGTGTATATATTATACACATTACATAACATATAAACATAATATATAAATATATAGACATAAACATATATAAACATAAATATATGATTTTATATGAGTATATATTTAATAATTATATATTATATTAAATATATTATATAAATATATACTTACATATATGTGTATACGTGTTATATACATTATATATTATAACGTATATAAGTATATATAAACATACATACATATAAACGTATATAAACAGATATATATTTACATGTATATATATATTACAATGTATAGCTACAATGTAGCCAATGAAAAACCACACCTCCTCTAGTGAGAAAGAGTACTTATTAGTCCCTTAGAAGGTCCCTGGATGCCCTTCATTAATTGCATTACCCTAGCTTACTATCAGAGGTAACACTATCCAGAATATAGTGTTAATTATTGCCTTGTTTCTCTATAGTTTTACCACTTAGTATTTGTTTCTCTAAACAGTATTTGGGGGAAGGGAGAGAGAAGGTTCCTATTTTTTAACTTTCCATAAATTGAATCCTATTGCGTGTATTGTTCTGTGACTTGCCTTTTTTAGTCTACCTTTTAAAAAAGCATATTGAGGGAGGGAAAAAAATGTAACAAGATGGGAATGGGAGGGAGACAAACCATAGGAGACTCTTAATTTCCCACAACAAACTGAGGGTTGCTGGAGGGTGGGGGATTTGGAATAGGGTTGGCTGGGTTATGGACATTGGGGAGGGTATGTGCTATGGTGAGTGCTGTGAATTGTGTAAGCCTGATGATTCACAGACCTGTACCCTTGGGGCAAATAATACATTATATGTTAATAAAAATAAAAAATAAATATAAATAAATAAGGATATTGATTCATATTTTCAAATATTTATGGAATTTCATTTTATGAATATACTCTTTTTTTAAAAAAAGATTTTATTTGACAGAGAGAGAGAGAGAGAGACAGGGAGAGAGGGAACACAAGCAGGGGGAGTGGGAGAGGGAGAAGCAGGCCTCCAGCTGAGCAGAGAGCCCGATGTGGGACTTGATCCCAGGATCCTGAGATCATGACCTGAGCTGAAGGCAGAGGATTTAACCCACTGAGCCACCTAGGCGCCCTCATTTTATGCATATACTCTTAAAAGACATTCGGATTTTTTCTAGTTATTAAAAATAGATGTTTAAACCTGTTGCCTGATGCTCATGTGTAGCAATTTCTCAGGGTGTACAAATATGAATGGAATAGCTGGGTCCTAAGGTGTGCGCACATCCAGTCTCTCTAGATAACACCAACATTTCCAGTGGATGAGAGTGGTCTACAGGAATTTCATTTTCTCCATATCCTTGCCCATACTTGTCAGATTTTTACATTTTGACCAATCTGACTGAAATATTACCTTGTTGTGGTTTAAAAGTGCATTTCTATGATTATTCATGAGATAAGGCATCTTTTCATATGTTTAGATGTAATTTGTGTTTTATTTTCTATGAAATGCCTATCATGACTCATGCCCACTTTTCTATTGGATTGTTTGTATTTTTTTATCAATTGATAGGTATTCTTGGGGGGAGCTTTTTTTAAATATCAAGATATAGCTTTCATACAGAAGAGTGTAAAACATAAACACACAGCTTAAGGAATGATTTAAAATTAAAATTTGTAACCATCAGAGGTAAAAGAATGTTGCCAACACTCCAGAAACACCTCCTTTGCGCTCCCCTACCCTCATCACCATCTTCTTCCTCAGAGGTAATTACCATTCTGACTTCTGTGGTAATTACTTCATTACTTTTCTTTTTATAGTCTTATCACCTGGGAATGCATCCTGAACAGGATAGTTTAGTATTGCCTGCTTTTGAATGTCATAAAAATGGATTCACACAGTAAATTCATACTGTTTCACATAGTTGTAGTTTCATGTAGCTGTAGTTTGTTCATTTTTATTGCTGTATAGTATTCCATTGCTGTTTGGTAATTTGTTTCTGTATAGTACACCACGATTCACTGAATTATTGTTTTCGTGATGGAATTGGTGTTGTTTTGAACTTTTTGTTTCTACGAAACTGTTAAGAACATTCTTGTAATGTCTCTGGATACATTTGATCAAGATCTTCTCTAGGGTATATACCAAGCAGTGGGACTGTTGGATCTAAAGTATGCATATCTTCAACTTTATTAAGCAATCCTAAACTACTTTCCAAACTGGGTACGCCAGTTTATGCATTCACCACAAGTATTAGAAAATTCTCATTAGTCTACCAACAAATGTTGTCAGTTTCTAATTTTTGCCAAGCTAGTGAGTATAGTTTGTTACAAACCAATCAATTAAAACCAATCACTATGGTTTTAATGCATTCCTTAATCAGTAATGAGTTTGGGCACCCTATATGTTTATTGGCCAATTGGATCTCTTCATTTTAGAAGCACTTATTCAATTATTTTACCCATTTTCTATTGGGATGTCTGTCCTTTTCCTTATGTATCCTGGACACTAGCTTTTGTCTATCACATGCAGCATAGATATTTTTTTCCACTCTGTAGTTTATGCATTTCTTTCTTTATGAAGTATTCTGAAGGTCAGTTTTTTTTTTTCAATTTAAATCTAGTCAAATTTATCAATGTTGTCTGGTTAGTGCTTTTTATAGCATGTATTCTTTTTTTATCTTGGGATTTGCATTTTATTTATTATTTTTTTTCTTGGTGCTCCAATCCATTGATCATGAAGATAGTTTATGATGTTATATCCACAAAGTTCTAGTTTTGCTGTTCACATTTCGGTCTTTGCTCCACTGTGGTGGGGGAGGAGTCCAATTCACTTTTCCCCAGTACAGATCACTAATTATTTCGTGAGCACTTACTGCAAGGCATTCTATCTTCCCCTCAACTCTGCTGAGCGTCTTCTGTCTTCACTCTGGGGTCCACATGCAAGCGTCCATTTCACAACTTGTTATTCCTTTATTAAAAAGTTCGATACTTTGCTAATAAAGTCATGTTTTTGCTTACTCACTTACCTCCCGTACCACTCTTAAGTGTGGTTAACTTATTCATTACGTGGGAAAAACGCCACCGCAAGCTCGTTTGACTTGTGAACGTTTCGGGCCATCACATCCACCACCACCAAACACCCACCAGGGAGAACATCCCTCGCAGACTCCGCCCCGCGGATGCCAACGCCCGCCTTTTTCTGAAGACGCAATCCGCAGGCGCGGCCGGGCCCTGGCTCACGCGCCGCACAACGAACTGCGCCTGCGCCAGCAAACGCCTCTCCCCTCCTCCCCCGGTTTTCTATAAAGCCTCGAGCTTCTCCTCGCGAGAGAGTTCGTTCTCATGCTCGCTGCAGGGGTCGGAGGTCAGAGCGAGCGTCTCGCGGGCCGTAGGAGGAAGATGGCGGTGGAGTCGCGCGTTACCCAGGAGGAAATTAAGAAGGAGCCGGAGAAACCGATCGATCGGGAGAAAGTATGGGGTCCGGAAAGAGGTGGAGGTGGGCCCGGCGGGGCGGAGAGCGCGGCCTGTGTGCGGAAGGCAGCGGTGTTTTGCTCCCCGGGCGGTTCGGAGGCCTCGGTGTCCTCGGTGTCTCCGGAGGGGAAGGGAGCTCCAGACTCTCAGCTGCTTTCTTTAACTTCTGCCCTTCCTTTTCGTCCTCTCGCTCTCAGACGTGCCCGCTGCTGCTGCGTGTTTTCACTACCAATAACGGCCGCCACCACCGAATGGACGAGTTTTCCCGCGGAAACGTACCGTCAAGCGAGCTGCAGATCTACACTTGGTGAGGGCGCGGGGGACCGCAGGGGCGGGACCGTCGAGGGGTGGGGGGTCCGGCAGTAACATTAAGTAATTCCTGTGCCAGTGAAGAAATATCCTCCTCGGCTTTGGTTTCGGTCACGCGGGGTCTTTGGGCCCAGCTCCCAGAAAGTTAGAGGTTTTAGCTGGTAGGTAAAAGGGGATTCACGCATCTGGTGACACTGTTACGTTTAATGTTAAAAGTTTGGGGTTGTGAAGGATCGACACACCCAAGATTGTTATCACTGTTGTGGCTGCTTGGTACAAATATAATATGTAGATAAACAAAATGCAGTAGCTGCCATTAGGGGCTCATAGTCAAATAATGGGACTAGTAACGTAGTTAAAGGGGAATCATGGGATATTTATCCTCAAGAGCATTTCTATGTGATAGTAAGCCTTGGGTGCTAAGGCATTAAAAAATCAGCAAAAACAAATTGATTTCTGATCTAGTGCTTAGTGGAAAAGCTTTTGATGTGTGTTTCCTGAAGCCCTGTCCCTGACAGTTTATCACTTTCCTGTACGTTTGATACCCCCAGGTCTGTCTAGGACCATTACCTATTGCAAATGTATCTTTAGAGCTGCATATATTTCCTTAGTTTGACATCATAATGACTGTTTAGTAGCAGGGAAAGGTTAATAAGTTTTAAAAATATGTCTTGTAGTAGAGATATGTATAAAGTTACATTGGCCGTTGTGATTTCTTAAGTCTATGATTCACTGGCACTAATTATATTCACATTTGTGCAGCAATTACCTATTACCAAAACTTTTTCTTTTCCCCCCTTGCAGAAGTTTTGTACCCAATAAGCGATAACTCCCTATTCCTTTCTTCCCCCGATAGACTCTAATCTAGTTTATATTTATATGAATTTGCCTGTTCTAGATATTTGTGTCCCTTTGTGTAGTGGACTCATACAATATTTGTTGTGTCTGGCTTATTTAACTTAGTATAATATTTACAAGGTTCATCCATTTTGTAGCATGTAACACAACTTCATCCTTTTTTTTTTATGGCTGAATATTCAGTGTATCAATATACCACATTTTGTCTGTCCTCTTTTTTGTTGATAGGTACTTGAGTTTCCATTTTTTGGCTTTGTGAATAACAGTGCTATGAACCTGGGTACACAAGTATCTGTTTTGAGTCCTTGATTTCAGTTCTTTTGGGTATATACCTAGAAATGGGATTGCTGGATCATACCATTATTATATGTTTAACTTTTTGAGGAACCGCCAAACTGGTTTTCACAGGAGCAGCACCATTTTACAGTCCCAGAAGGGTGTGTAATTTTAAACTGAGCCCAGCATAATAGAACTTGATTCTTTTAAAGATTGGGACCGTATTTATCTTTTGTAGGTACTTATTAAATTTATGTAGTATGATTTTAGTTTAGCATCATTCCAGGATAAAGTTCCAGGAAGGTCGATTTAACTTACGGGGAAGAACTGTTACTAATGTACTGATGAAAACCTCTGTTCGGAGATTAAAGTGTATACTTATTGTAGCAGTAAGAGTTTCTATTTGCTAGGGGCTGTGGTTAGGTTCTGAGGGTATGAAGTAAAGAAGGTACTGCCCCTCCCTGCAGTAAGCTCAATCTAATGGAGAAAGCAGATGAATAAATAATAATTAGGTAAGACTTTAGAGTGAAGATGGCAGAGTGAGATTGTTCCAAAGATCCTCTATTTCTAATCCAGAAAAAAAATTGTAGAGAAATTCTGCCGTAAATTGCAACCAAATAAGGAAAGACAGCCTTATGTTATACCTCAAAATGATGGCCAAAGACAAAAGATTCTAAAAGATTGAGTGGTTGATGTGACAGCACAGAACTGCCCCCTTTTCCAGTAACGGTACTGAAGGAAGATTAGTCAACAAATCTTGGGAATTCTTCATTTGTAGAAGTAGATTGAGGGACTAAATAGGCAGTCCTAAGATAAGTCAGAGAAAAAGGAATGAAGTCCAGAGGAGCCTAGCAGAAGCAAGTTGAGTTTGCCAAAGTTCAAGGCACTGTATGGAGTTGAGGGAACAAGCTGGACATCACAGGAATCGATCTCGTGTGCTTGGGTGGTCATTAAACACATTATTGAAAGAGAATTACCTAGGTAGCTGTTATTGGGGTTCAGCTAGAAAAATGGAACCAGTAAGAGATCTGTATGAAGAGATTTATTGCAGAGAATTGGCTTACATAATTCTGAGGGCTGCCTAGACACCTCTAAGTCCCCAGTCTGTGGGGCAAGCTGTAAGGAAGGGCTGGGCAGGAACTCTTAAGCAAGAGCTAAGGCTGCCCACAGCAGCTTTAATTTCTTTTTCAGGGAAGAAGGCTTCAGGGAAGCTTCAGCTCTCCTTTTCAACTAATCGAATCAGGCCTACTCTGATTGAGTGAGGCTTACTCAGATTGTCTGGGATAATTTAAATTTAGAGCCAACTAGTTATAGACTTTCACCACATAAACAAAATATCTTCTAGTAACACCTTCGTTAGTGTGATTGAACACCTGAGGTTGTAGCTTTGCCAGACTGACACACAAAACTGAGCCTCGAAGTCACACAGCAAAGACTTCAGCCCTAAGAGAGCTCTTGCGTTCCTCATCTGTGTACTCAAGCTTTGGACCAGTGGTCAGAAAGCAACACTTGGCACTCCCAACTATTGGTCAAGGGAGATGGTCCTCAGGTTGGAAGCTTGTAGGAGATTCACTGTCAGAACTGATAACAGATATAAACCAAATTCCGCAAGTTCGTTAGGAACAGGATGACAATATGGAAAGTGTTTTTAGAAAGGAAGAAAGAACCCTATCTTGTACACATCATGTAAGGTGTACCAGGGAATAACTGATGCGGAGTAGTTAACATCAGAAGATCAGGTTAAAAATCAGTCTTGCCTCAGACTTCATGGGAACAGAATTAAAATAGCCAGGGGAATTGTTGCAGAATAGAGTAGAACTCTGACAGGGTAAATAAAAAGTTACAAAAATACGAGGCGATAGGAGTAACTGACTCTTTATCTGAAAAAAAATTTTTTTAAAGATTTTTATTTATTTATTTGACAGAGAGAGAGAGATCACAAGTAGGCAGAGAGGCAGGCAGAGACAGAGAGGAGGAAGCAGGCTCCCCACTGAGCAGGGAGCCCCATGCGGGGCTCGATCCCTGGACCCTGAGATCATGACCTGAGCCGAAGGCAGAGGCTTTAACCCACTGAGCCACCCAGGCGCCCCTTAATCTGAAATTTTATAATTCCTTCAATTTTACTTGTTTTTTCTTCTATTAAAGTCAAGTAAAAGTGAGTTTTATTAAAAATATGTGTAATATTTGAAGCATGAGTTATGGTTTTCTATTATAACCTCAGTATGTATAATATGCTTGATAATCTTAAAAATTTTTTTTCTGTAGCATTGTGTATATGTAAAAAAAAGATGCCTAAAAGTGATGTTAACTATCACTGGTTATTTCTGGTTGGTGAGATTTGGGATATAATTTATTACATTTTTGTATATGGCTTTCCCCCCTCTTTAAATAACATGAACATGTGTCAAGTGGAGAAAGCCGGTCATGCTCAGCTTCTCACTCCTTCCTCGCATGGCCACATAAGAGTGACCTGGGGTCTGGAAGGGTTTTTTTCATTAGGTTTGGTTTGGGGTTTTTTGCAGAGAGGTAAAGAGCCCTCACAGTCTGTACTAGACACATGATTTTGGGAATATCTTCCCCTGTTTGGGTTTGATGTGTTCTTTGTTCTGCCTGTGTGCCATTGTATGGGACCTGACCTGCAGTGTCTGTTCTCAGGCGTCTTTACCTGCAGCACAAGAAGGGTGTATGCAGACTGGGCATCAGCTACAGGGTGAGACCTGCTGGGCCAAGGGGGACCCACACTCTTCATGAAGCAGATCTTGTGCTGTCTTTTCTCAGTGCAAGTAAAGCATTGTTCCCTCTGTTTCTGTGAGTTGTGTCTGTCTTGGCAACCCCAGCACCTGCAAACTAATGTAGTAGGTTGATATCCTGGGATTGCTGCTCCTGGTGGAAGGCATTGTTGTGCTCTTTGCTAAATCCTCCAGGTGGTTGATCTCCTCCCCTGGTGGTGGTAACAGGTTGTCTATTGTGTGACAAAAGTTTTATACAGAAACGTTTAAAAACTGAGATGGAGATGAATCAAAGGCAGCTAAATAATGAGGTGTAAAAATCAGTGATGGTGGAGAAGGGAGAAAACGGTATGATCTGTGTTTAGGAGGTAGAAACAACAGGATGGAGATGGGAACAACTTAACAGTGCTTTCAGGTTTATGGCCTGAGCAATGAAGTGAGTGATGGTAGGGGTTTTTTGGTTATTTTTCTTTAAGTAGGCTCCACATCCAGTGTGGAGCCCAACGTGGGGCTTGAACTCAACACCCAAGCTGAGATCAAGAGTCAGATGCTCAATTGACAGAGCCATCCAGACGCCCCAGTGATGGTAGGTTTGATAGTACTAGGAGAGATCCAGGGCATGTTTTGGGGGGAACACTCTTGGAGAGTATTTGGTGTCCCTTGTTTTCATTTTATAGTCCCCTATAGGCAAAGTTGTTTCAGTTCCACATCATCCATTTCATTCTTCCAGTTGTCATGAAAGAAAACTATAAAAATTTAGCCTGTTAACTTTTTCCAAGATGCTCATATTTCGAAAGATTTTTCCAGGTTCTGCCATATTAGCTCAAAGAACTGTTTAAAGTTCTGAGTTCAAATACATATTTGCAGGGGAAGAATATATATTATGAAAGGAACCTATGCTTAGTCCTAAAGAAAACTTCATGTTTCATTGGTATTATGGCTCAATGAAATTTTTACTGTAAAACTCTAAGATTCCATCTTAGAAAGAAAAAATACTACATCTTTATGAAAATGCTTTCTTGTCATTGATTCCAAGATGCATTCCAACTTTAGACATGATGAAATGTGAAAAGTACATGCTTTAGAAATAAGGAAATACACTTACCTTAATTGTTGGATTAATTTGGACTAGTTATTCTTAAAGAAGTAAATCACTAGGCCAATAAGATGTTACATAGCAACAAAAGATAGCAAATGTAATCCTTGAAGTGCTTTTTTTTTGATTGGTATATTTATTTTTTTCCTTTATTATTATTAACATATAATGTAGTATTTTAAGGATACAGGTCTATGATTCATCAGCCTTACACAACACACAGCACTCACCACAACACCTACCCTCCCCAGTGTCCATCACCCAGCAACCCCATCCCTCCCCACCGCTCCACTCAAGCAACCTTCTGTTTCCTGAGATTAAGAGTCTCTTATGGTTTGTCTCCCTTTCTGATTTTGTCTTGTTTCATTTTTTTTCCTTTCTTTCTCTATGATCTTTCTTAAATTCTGCTTTATCTGTGAAATCATATGACAATTGTCTTTCTTTGACTTATTTTGCTTAGCATAGTACCCTCTAGTTCCATCCATGTTGTTGCACATGACAAGATTTCCCCCTTTTGATGACTGTGTAATACTCCATTGTGTATATACACCACATCTTTATCCATTCATCTGTTAATGGACATCTGGGCTCTTTCCATAGTTTGGCTGTTGTGGACCTTGCTGCTATTCATTGGGGTGCAGGTGCCTCTTTTGGATCACTACATTTGTGTCTTTGGGGTAAATACCCAGTAGTGCACTTGTTGGATCATAGGGTAGCTCTATCTTCAACTTTTTGAGGAACGTTGATACTGTTTTCCAGAGTGGCTGCACCAGCTTGCATTCCCATCTCTGAAGTCCCTTTTAGCACTAATAGTCTGATTGTAATTCATCAACATTTCAATCATTGGGGCTGGTAAGGGGAGTTTATGGGGGCAGACAGGATTATTAGCTGCTTTAAAATCACGTGTAGGGGCACCTGGCTGGCTCAGGTAGAGCATGTGGCTCAACCTCAGTGTCGTGAGTATGAGCCCCATGTTGTGTGTTGGATTACTTAAAAATAAACTCTTAAAAATAAATAAAAAATAAAATTAATTTCAAATATAAGACCTTGACAGTTGTAATTCTGACAGGTCACAATTCACACATAATTAACTCATTATATATCAGTATTCTTGTTATATTCTTGTTATTGATTAATCAAATGTAATGTTTTCTTTTAAAAAAATTCAGGATGGATGCAACTTTGAAAGAACTGACTAGTTTAGTAAAAGAAGTCTACCCAGAAGCTAGAAAGAAGGGCACACACTTCAATTTTGCAATTGTTTTTACAGATCCTAAAAGGCCTGGCTATCGGTACGTAACTTTTAATTTTTAATTCCTATAATCTCTTTGGTTTTTATATGTTTTAATAGATAGGGATAACCCCTCCCCTTTTAATAAATCTCTTTGGTGGGGGGGGGAGAGTATAAGTTCTGTCACTATCTGGTTTAGCTTAATGCAGTAGTTAATTTTTAACCGTGCCATAAGATAATGGAGCAAATCCAGTCCCATGTGTACTTTGCAGTGCATATTTAGTTTCATTGACTTGTGATCCATTAACAGTTGGGTCTCCTTTTCTGCAGAGTAAAGGAGATTGGCAGCACCATGTCTGGGAGGAAGGGGACTGATGACTCCATGACCCTGCAGTCGCAGAAGTTCCAAATAGGAGACTATCTGGACATAGCAATCACACCTCCAAATCGGGCACCACCATCAGGGCGCTTGAGACCATATTAAATTTTATTTACTATTTCTTGAATTATTTTTCATTCAGTTATGTAAAATAAATTCTTTTTCCTCCCCTCATCATTGCCATTAAGCCTTTAAAGTCTAAACAAATTGTAATGCGTCTATTTAGGAATTAGATTTGGCTGTGCTACGGTATGGATATTAATAGAAAGTCCGTATGTTTCTGGTCCTTCCGTAAAATACAAAGAAAAGTGCTCTTAGCATCCTTTGTAAAACTGTATTGTTAAATATATGTGTGCAATCAACTGGAGTGTGAAAGTTCATGAAGGCATGGGAACAGGGTTTAATGTAGTTTTTGGGGTTTATGCTGAGTAATGGAGGATGGTATGTTTAAGCCCAAATGGGGCAAATTGAGAAAGCCCTGGGATTAAATAGAGGTGGAGTTTGTGGCCTGGACTGTTGCCTGCAGTTAGAACAAGGATGAGGTGGCATTTTGGAATAGCATGAGCTGGGGCAAGTTGAAGAAGCTGTGTGTGCTGGAAGAGCTGGACCTTCCTAAAGCAAGGTACAGAGGTGTAAAAAGTTAGAGGAGGATGGGCTCCATGGTGAGGGCTTTTTATGTTTGAAAACTGGGGAGAATAGGGCATTTTGAAGACAGGAACCAGTACAGAGGAAACAAGGGTTAGCAATTAGGGTATAGGTGGGAAGGTTTACCTTCAAGGTCTGAAAATGGAGGGATAAAAGAGGAATCCTAAGACCTGGGAGCAGACCCAGGGATATGGTGAAGTTGAGTAAATAAAGGCTATTGACACTTGGAGTTACCAGTGCCAGGGACCAGCTTGTATCTGAGTATCTGGAGAGTTGGTGTGCGTCGTGGTTAAGACCAGCTGGGCTAAACACTTTTGCACCAGCAGCAGCTCTGCAGCCTTGGACCAGTTATTTGAATCTGTTGGTTTTTATTTGTGAAATGGAGAAGACAGCCCATGGGATGATGATGATTAAATATTTCCAGAGGCCTGACCTGTAAGAAACAGTAAATAATTATTAACTAGTAGCCATAAAGTAGTGAAAGCTAGAGCCATATCTTCTGTGGCTCCGTGACGTTCGCATCTCGAAGTTTTTAGAGTGTGGCCAGTGTGTAGTGAGTCTAAATTACCATAGTCTGTTGGAGTAGAAAATGGAAAACATATATTCCACAATGAACAAATAGGTGCTAGCAGTGATTTTTCAGTCAGATTGCAGTCATTTTATCTTGTACATACAGAAGCAGCCTTTTAAATGTAATGAATGGTTCTGTGGAATTGGTGTCCCTTTTGCAAAGCCCATCACCAGGCGACAGAGACCAGCCCAGAACTAGATCTAGTGCCTCTTCTTTGAAGTTCACCCCAAACCCTTAGATTTTTTTATTCACTCAGACTAGATAGACTTGAGTTTTGTCAGTCATAAAAGTAATTTAAACCAATTTTTAAAAATTTTTATTTTATTTTTTTTTTGAGAAGAGGAGCCATGGTTACCTTCCTGTTTGTGGGGAAGAAACTGATTTACTATGCAGAGAAGAAGGCAGGAACTAATACAGGACCTTTGTAAGCCAGTATTTCATATGGCATGAACTACAATGAGGGCTCTCCTGTAATTCCAGGTTATTCTCCCAGTAGTTTTAAAGTGGTTTATTTGCTTGGTTCCAACGTGGAATTTTTCCTTTAAAGATTTCAGTCTTCTACCAAAAGTACAGTTAAAGACTACCTGATGGATTTATTTGACTATAATGCTAAGAATCAGACGACTTGTACTTAGTCCTTATTTACCTCTGGCTTTGGTAAGTATGGCTTATGGGTAAGTAACTGAGCTGTTTCCTCAAATATAAAATAGAAATAAATGGTCACCATGACAGCGCCGTGCTCAGTGCTTAGTATCCTGACTGCCTCATTTGCTCATAAGGTATTTCTGGAGTTGAAATTTTCCCATTGGAGTATGTGTTCTAGCTCATGTGTTGCCTATAGTTTGCCTATCTTTAGAGTTTCCTCACAGTATAGGTGAACGTGGTGTTTTGAGTTATTTACAAGATCTTTAGTAGGGAGTCTCGTTAAATTTATATTTAGATTTTACAAAACGTGACTGGGACCATCACACCTACAGTAATCGTGGCTCAGGTGATGTCTGAGACAATGGTGGTGTGTGTATGAGTGCGCGTGCGCATGCATGTAAGGGAAAGAGATCTGTTATTACACTGTTAGCTTAGGTTTAAAATTCTAAAACTTAACCTGTTACTCTTCAATAAAGAGCTGAACTCAGCCTGCCTCTTTCTATTCAATCAAATTCCAGACTTGAGTACTTGTCAGACTCTGAGAAGGCCACACTCTGAAACAGCTCATCAGAATTACAGTTAGTGCGGGGCTGTGCTAGGCATGAGGGACTTGACTGTGTGTTCTCCTCAGGGAACCTTCCCAACCAAGCTGCAAAGACTAGTTCCCATTTAGAGATGAGATTGAAGCCTGCTTTAACAGGTCATAAGTGGGTCACAAGAACCTAGGTACCGAATAGATGTTGAAATAATACATTTCCAAAAGTAGTCTTCTTTGACGGCTTAATTGATCCTCAGCTCTGCCACCCACACCCGCCCGGGTTACTGTTCATTTAGGGAAGCTATCCTCCGCAACTTATTTCTGCTGAGGTGCATCGTCTCGTGTATGGACTGGTTTCAGTTTTTATATAAACCAGAACACATGTCTTAAATGATACGGTCCTGGCTTCCAGTTAGAGGTTCAGAGCTGCGGAAAGAGGTCTGTGTTCCCAGTTGTGTTCTATTGCTTGGATACAGGTGGTTTTGCCAACAGCTGTAATTTCTTGGGAGTCTGCAGTGGAACAAGCCTGAAGGAAGTATGTTTATTCATGGATTTTCTTTCCCCTATACCAAGGAAATAAGCCTAAAAAGCAGTTTTAATACTAAATACTAAAAAATAGTTTTACTAAGCAAAAATCACGAACCTGGGAATGTTAGGCAGAATTTATTGTAGAAAGTTGTTCTTATTAGTACCAGCCCCGAAAGCTTGTTGGGAGGAGCCAGCGCAGTGGTGTTGAGTGTGCCTGATGGTGACTATTCAGTGAGGAACTGTTTACAAAGAAGAAAAAAGGCATTTGGTGCCCCCTTGCTTTGTGCCTTCAGCTGTCAGAATTTCCTGTCCAGGCTGGCAGCTCCTAAGAAAATTTCAGGAGTTGATATTAAAGCAGTTTCCACTATGAGGTGAACCTCCTGAGGCATTTTCAAAATTTGTAGTATGACTATTGGGAACTGTCAGAATTTGTAGTATTCCTGATTACTTTAACTCCTCTCGCTTGCCAGAACTGTGCCAGGGGATAAAATATATTTAAGAAGTGCCTTCCCAGTAGTAGCTACTATGGGCCTGGGGGTACACAGGTAAATCTGACCCAGATACGGATCCTCCTCGGAAAGTCTTACAGTCTAGTCATGTAAGTGTAAATACCATAAAAGGTGGAGGGGAAAGTGTCATGACAAAGAATTTGCTATTGAAGATGGCATTTGATCTTGTCCAACTCCTCAAAGAAGTTGGGTTGGATTTATACCCCAGGTAAAGGATCTAGCATGAACAAAGGCAGGAACATGAAAAAGGAACAGCCCCTAGAGCACTGAAGTACTGTTTTGACTGGAGTTCAGGATAAAAAGGAATGTCCAGTGCTACTGCAATAATCTAGGTGAGAATTGCAGTAGTAGCAGAGGGGATGGGGGATGGAACAAGTCCCAGAGATCTTAGGCCGTCAAGAAGCTCTGTAGCCAAGATCTGGGGTGGGAAATGGGGCAGAGAAAAGGAAAGTCATTAAAGCCACAATGTACTCATCCAAAAAGTTGAGACCATAGTACCTACTTCGTAAGAGTTGATCTAAGAAATGGTTAATCTATTTAGAATTGTGCCTAGCATGGTGAGATTTGTGTTTGATATTATCAGGAATTCAGGAACTTAAGTTGCTAAGTATCTGCATAATGAGCAAAAGCAAAGAAGATCCTTGCCCTTACTGAGTTTATGGTCCAATAGTAGAAACAAAAATTAAATCTACACTAAGAATTTCTTACAAGTTCTACTAGGTACTGTGAAGGATAATGGGGTGCTCAGAACTAAGCGGGAAGACCTTTGGGACTGAGAGTAACAAAATGACATTTAACCTGAGACCTGAAACAGATCAGCTGAAACTCCTTTGAGATAACAAGGAAACTCCAGCTAGCACAGCACAGGAGTTTATGAAGCATTTAACTAGAAAGTCCCAGGCTAGAGTGAGCTGGCCGTGGGCCGAGCCAGATGATGAGGCTCCAAGTTGTCACACCTCTGCTCGCTCTTGCTTTCTCCTGCTCGAGCTCCATTCCCATCACGGTCAGAAGATGGTGGGCAGGAGCTCCAGGTATGTGTCTCTGTGCACCCAGAAAAGAAGTGGTATTCCCAGCAGTTCCCAAAGTTCTAGAATTGGCTCTCACTGACTTCATGGGTCATACGCACAGCAGTCAGGGATTGTGATACTGCTTGGTTGAGCCTGGAGCTGGGCTTTCAGTTCTTCGAGGAAAATCAGAATATTGCTTTCCTTTAAAGGGACAGTAGTGGTGGGCAGACAAACCTCAGGCATCTGGGGGCAGATGGAGAGGGTGTTAGCTAAGAAGAGTGGGTAGGGAAAAGTAGCACTGTGCATGAAGCCCTGCAGCAGGAAAGAAGGAAAGGAAAGTTTGCCTGTGTGGCTAAGCACAAGTTGCAAGAGAACATAGATTAGTAACTTAAAGGTCAGATTACATAGGATCTTGGATTTCATTTTGAGAGTAATGTTCCAAGGATTTAAACCAAGAACAGGCTTGCAAGGTCCTAACTTGATAAGCTGGAAGCATCATAATTCTAACAGAAACTAGGGTCATAGTAGAAAAGTGGGAAGGGTCAGGGAAAGAAAAGCTTTAGACAAATGGAATTTGGGGGGCCATGACATAACAACTTGGGGTTACTTATGTATATATACATAAATGGGTGTGTGTGTATATATATATATATATATATATATATATATATATATATATATATATAGGCAACAGAAGTATTTACTACAATATTCTTTTTTTCCCCATCTTAACACACCCTTTGCTCCTCACCCACCCAACCCCCCTTTTCTTCAGTCCACTACAGACCTCTGTTCATAGGTCCTCTTCAGAATTAACCAGTGCTGTCAGTACCATCAGTTTCACCAAGTCTAGTGGTCAAATCTGCCTTTCCACTTAGATTCTCAGCAATATTGAGAGAATCGATCACTCTCCATGAAATACTTTCTGCTTCACTGGCCTCTTAATCTCCTCTGCTAGACTGCTCTGCCTCGTTCTATCTCCCGAAGTTATGAGAACTCCAGGGTTCAGTCCTGAGTTTGAATCTACCCCTTCCTCCTCATCTCATCTGCTCTGTGGATCTCCATGCATGTGCATGTAGCTATGGGAAACAGCGAACAAGAGTTTGACACCAGTTTGGGAGTCTGTCATATTTAAAGTTGACCAGAGCTTTACCTTGAAAATAATTTATTTTACACTAAACAAATATATAACATTTATACTTATATAAATTTATATTTAATTTAAGTAAATTTATATTTATGTTTATAATATATTTATAATATATATAACACAGTAATATCTAAAACAAAGAGTAAAGTTTTGTTTTAGTGATGCTTTTCTGACAAGGTGAAAAGCACCATGTGACAGATCTTCAACTGAACTTCCAAGACACCATCATAAAAGAGGGTAGTCTTTTTTTTTTTTTTTTTAGGATTTTATTATTTATTCATTTGTCAGGGCACAAGCAGGGGGAGCAGCAGGCAGAGGGAGATGCAGGCTCCCTGCTGAGCAAGGAGCCCAACATGGGCGTGGATCCCAGGACTCTGGGATCATGACCTGAGCTGAAGGCAGACACCTAACCAACAGCCACCCAGGTGTCCCAAAAAAGGGTAGTTTTCACTGCATCACATTTCCCAAACCTAAGCCTTTGAAGCACCTTGGAAACTGTTTCAAATTTTTAACTGGTCTTTGCAATGGGCTGGGTCCTTATTTTCCTTTTGGCTGTAATCTGGAGTTTGCTAACAATACTTGCATGAACTTAGAACTACTTCCAGCTTATACTTAAATGGGAAGGATCCTGGGCTCAATGGACAGGGCAGCCTGAAACTATCAGAGGGCTCAAGAGGCAAGGGTCTCCTGCCTCCTGGGCTCTCAGGTAACAATCCACAGAAGGGCACCCAGCCCAGGAAGAGTCATCAGAACCTTCCAGATAGAGGCTCAGGGTCCTCTGGGTGGCCAAGCTAAAGAGGGCGCTTGGAGAGGTCAGCAGACATGTGATGGAAAGAACTGATCTGAGAGGATAAAACTGACACGAGGTAAAAGGTTGGGAGTAAAAACAAGAAAAATACACATCCTGACTGATGAGTCCCTGTTTCCAAGTCTCTGAGACCTGCTATACAGCTGCCCAGACCTGCAGATTCCTCCCTTTTCCTCAAGTTATTTGAGCTGTCATTTGTAGACCAGAGAGTCTTAAAACCATTGCTGAAATAAGTGGTGTGAAAGGCTCTGGGACAATCAAGGGAGGAGACAGGACAAGGGCAGAGCCAGAAACAGGGAAGAAGCCCAGCTCTAGCCAACAGCAATGCCACCTGGCCATAAGATCAGGGTGGCCTTGCTTGAGTAACAAACATTTAAAAATTTTTAAATTATTTATCCTGCTTCCTAATATTACTCAGCCATTCTATCAGATTAGGGAGGGTAAATGTTAAATCAGTGAACAGTAATGATCTTTGAAAACCAAGTAACTGATTAAGACAAAGATTAAACTAAGTCAAATCTCAATAAAAAGCATATTATGACAGGGGCACCTGGCTGGCTCAGGCAGTAGAGCATGCAGCTCTTGTTCTCAGGGTTGTGAGTTCAAGCCCCACATTGGGCACAGAGCCTACTTAAAAACAAAAACAGGGGCGCCTGGGTGGCTCAGTGGGTTAAAGCCTCTGCTTTCGGCTCAGGTCATGATCTCAGCGTCCTGGGATCGAGGCCCGCATCGGGCTCTCTGCTCAGCAGGGAGCCTGCTTCCTCCTCTCCCTGTCTCTCTGCCTGCCTCTCTGCCTCCCTGTAATCTCTGTCAAATAAATAAATAAAAATTAAAAAAAAAACAAACCAAAAACAAAACCACATTATTATTACACCAGTATCCATGATCATCTTTAATATGATTTAAAATTGGTTTTTAAAAAGGGGGAAAATGTAGGGCAACGTGAATAACTTTCAACTTTCTGTTCAGTTTCTACAATGGGTGGATCCATTAGAATTTCTGCAAAAAGATACAAATTAAAAAAAAACATAATTATCAGACATCAATAAAACAAATGACAGAATATTGTGGCTATATATTTTTACAATCATAAAATAATCGGGCATAGATTCCCAATGATGTCATCCAACCTGCTTGTGAGGGAGTCTGAATTCCAGGGATAACAAGCTCTGTATCAAGAGAGAGGCTGTTAACCTAAGCTGGCAAATGTCAATTAAAAATTTTTTACTACCCCCCATATGAATGTTAATTTTTAAATGGTCTCCTCAAATAACACAGTTAAGTTCTTTAGAACGGTAATGTACCTTCACCAGTTTTCTTTGTTGGCAACACCTCGGATGTTTGGTCCTTCGTATTTAGTGAGGAACCGTTTGCTGGGTGGCACAGCTTTCACTGCTACTGGAGTTGCTAGGTTTGAGTTGTATTTTGATAAAATCTGAAATAAAATGTATTCCTTTTTATCAAGTCATTGAACAACACAACAAATTTGGAGGGTCTTATAAAACATTCAAGAAAAGCCAAGAAATCGAAAGATATGGGTTATTTGAAACAGTAATAATTTTTCAGCAGCACAGACCAGACGTACAACAGCAAAGAAAAGATGGGAGTTATGAGAAGTTGAATTTGGAGACTTGATTTCAACAGCCCTCTAAAATGAACTCTAAGATTAGTGGGAATAAGTAGCAATGCATCCCTGAGAGCAAATTAAGCCTTTACAAAGTTGTTAGGGAAAATGCATATACGAAAAAGGCAAGATACATGCTCAAAAGATCATCAGCTCTTAAAGATTATAAAGAGAAGAGTCTGAAATATCAGCTATGATTTTTTTCACACATAGGTGATTCATTAAATACAAGGTTTCCCCTCATGTAGAAATAAAAAGAGAAGGATCAACCACAGCAAAGTGGAAACTCTAGAAAACTCCTATAAAGACAAGATGCTCACTGTACTTCTTAAAATGCCCAGGAAAACAGAAGACAAAGGAAAAAGGGTAACAAATAGTCTCTTGATTATCACAGGAGGAGTCTGCTGTAATGGCATTTAGGTATTCTTCCCAAGTAGTTTCATCCTTCTCATAGCTCTCCACAAACTAGGTCAGCTGCTAGAATGGTTCTTATCAATTACACTTGCTTAAGCCATTGCGCCAAGCACTGGACTTCCATTAAGGAGGGGGGGAATGAACTTGCGGTTATTTAGCAGAGTAGGCAGTCAGTATATAGACCAGGAGTAGACTACAGATAAATGAAAATGTACTAAAGAATCAGATATTCTAACATTCAAATCAATGTTTCTCAAACCGAGGTCCAAGATGTTTTGGATTCAAGAAACACTGATCTAAGCGATTCATGATATGCTACCCTGGAGAATGGAAGGTAAACATTTCTGATTTTACCAGCCATACCTCCAGTGGAAACAACAGTCAACATGGCAACTGCAGTTGAACCATTATTACAAAATATTCTAAGAATACATTTCAGAACATTAAGTTAAAGGTAAAGAGAAAATACAGCATGAGGGCATAGAAGTATGATGAAGTCATGAGCTTGTACTCAGCTCAGAAGAGCCTCAGCCAGGTGCTGTCAGAAAGGCATAGAATTTAGATGTTCTCAGTACAGAAAACACATTAGCCCGTTGAGAAATAAGACAGTTTATATACAGTTTCAGGTCTTTAATATAAATAAATAATTTTGAAAAAAACATATCAGAGAAAAAATAGCCTGGAAAAACAACCTGGAGAATATCTTCTGGAATGGTAGTTACTTCTGGAGGTGTAGGTGTTCTCAGCAGATTCTCATAAGAAGAAATTACCGGAGAAGAGGGATCCGCAAAACTCTCAAAACACTTGTCTGAATTTAAAACCAATGATGTACAGTCTTTCATTTCTAAATCATTTGATGAACTATTTGTTTTTGATAATGGATAATTTGTGGATCCCTATTGAACAAAAATAAATCATTAAATTATGATGGTATAAAATACAGTAAACAAAAAGTATGAGTCAATTTTAGTTCTGTTGCACAACAGTGACACAGAAGCAAGCACAAAAATGACCTATTCTTCCTCGACCGATCACTAAAGAAATTCGAGAAAACAAAGAAATGGCATAAGGGAGAACAAAATACTACTATTTCTAGACTCAAACAGTCTGTTTTAAAAACTTAGACTATTGTATGTCAACTATACTTCAGTTAAAAGACCACTTAGATTATTGTTTCTTCCTGTCTAGTTAAGTTTCTTAAGTTATTAAGAAACAGCTACTAATTTACTCCGTTACTATCCTTCGTTACTATCCTTCGTTACTAATAATGGCTGAGCTATAGCTTAACATGAAAAGTAAACAGGCTTGACTGAACCAGGTTTAGATGGATTCACCCACCCAGTTTTGGGCAACACTAAGCTGGGCCAGGTGAGAGTAACAGCACAGATAAGCACAAGCTTTCCACATGCCCTCACTCTCAAGACCAAGAAAGCCATCTGATGTAAGTTTAGCATGAAGTTCATGCTAAACTCACCAGTCCAGTAGATTCCCTCATCTCCCTAGGGTCAAAGTTAATAAAGAGGGAGAGTCACATCAGTACAGTGCCTTCCACACTGGAACACAAAGAATGGATTAATTGAAAAGGCAAGTACTTGCAGGCAATAACCTGAGAGATACAACTGATACGAATCGCATTTTGTTGGTCTAGAGTGACACTGTCCAGTACAGTAGCAACAAGCCACATGGGACTATTTAATTTTAAATTCATCAAATTTTTAAAAATAAAAACTTAGCTCCACAGATGTATGGTCACATTTTATGGACAGCCTAGTCTTCTGCATTGGTTGTCTTCTAAGTGTTCACAATGACTTCAAAAAATGGATGAGGTATGCTTATAGTAAACTTGTTCATTGAGAACTATCTGGAAAAAGCCTAAAAATCACCCATAAATCTATCACCTAGAGATAACCACATTTTGGTAGTTTCTATCCATTCTTTTTCCTTGAAATAAAGTATATTGTGTGTGTTTGTATATCCATATGGCTGCATGTCATTTTCCATCATTAAATATTTCCTGAAAACGTTCTTTTTATGTTCCGTTCTTTAAAACATGTACTTTAATGTATTTCGCTTCTATGCTACCACTTAACATTCAGATTTTTCCCATTCTTTGCTCTTAACAAATACTGCTGTCCCTTCTGTAACTTCCTTATTATAATTCTTTGTGCCATTGTGCTTTAGAATAAATTCTGAGATACGGTTAAAGGGTATGAAAAAATTTTAAAGCTTTTGCTATATGCTGCTAAATTCCCCTCCAGGAATATGTAAAAATACTCATAAAGCCTGCATTAATAAACTAAGTGTTTTTTTTAACTGAAGTATAGTTGAAATACAATAGTCTAAGTTTTTAAAACAGACTGTTTGAATCTAGAAATAGTAGTGTATATGAGTCATCAGGAAAAAGATTAGAGCATTCAATGTTATGAAAATGTACCAAAGCTGTACTGTTCTTTGTAGGAGGAATTTTCAAACCAGGAGTGCAGAATGTAGGTGCCAAGGGAGAATCTGTATAGTCAGCATCTAAAAGACACAAACAATGGCATGAAAATATATATTTGAAAATAAAGTTGAAATGTTTATTTCAACTTCAGGTTATAATCATAGTCAGTATAATTTGTGCACTTATTTAGTTTTTTAATAACTTAAGAAACAGCTACAGTGTGTACTTGACTAGACAGGAAGAAACAAAACTTCGCATTTGCTTATCTAGTTATCATCGGCACTAAAAAAGCTCAGCAAGGCTGCAAGGTATAAGAACAATATATAAAAATGAATAGTTCTAGCAAAAGAGCAACTAAAAATATAAATAAAAATATTTATATTTTTATAAATAATAATATTTATAAAAATATAAAAAGAGCAATTAAAAATATAATTTGAGGAAAGATATATTTTGGGGCACCTGGGTGGCTCAGTCAGTTAAGCGTCTGCCATCAGCTCAGATCATGATCCCGGGTCCTGGGATCAAGCCCCACATTGGGCTCCCCGCTCAGTGGAGAACTTGCTTCTCTCTCTCTCCCTGTCCCTCCCCCTCTGCTTGTGCACTCACTCTCTCTCTCTCTCTCTCTCACTCTCAAATAAATAAAATCTTTAAAAAAAGTTTTTGGTTTTTTTTTTTTTACAATAGCAACAAAGGAGACAAGACACCTACATGTAAATCTATTAAAGTCTGTACGATCTTTATGGAGAAAATAAAATTTCTGAAGAAGAAAAAGGAAGAAGAGGGCAAGGAGATCTCCTGCCTTCTAAGACATTAGGATTAATTCTAAAGCAGTACTGACTATCAGAACTTTTTTTTTTTTTTTGTATTTTTTTATTTACTTGACAGAGAGAGAGATCACAAGCAGGCAGAGAGGCAGACAGAGAGGAGGAAGTAGGCTCCCAGATGGGCAGGGAGCCTGATGTGGGCCTCGATCCCAGGACCTTGGGATCATGACCTGAGCTGAAGGCAGAGACTTTAACCCACTGAGCCACCCAGGCGCCCAGACTATCAGAACTTTTAGAAAGAGATCCCAGAAACAGAATCATGGGTATATAGACATTTAATACCTCTGACATATAATATTATCATGACAGAAATCTTAAAAAAAAAAAATTCAAAGTCAAAGAGGGGCACCAGGGTGGCTCAGTCGGTTAAGTGGCTAACACATGGCTTTGGCTCAGGTCATGATCTCATGGGTTGTGAGATCAAGCCCCATATAGGTCTCTGCAATCAGTGGGAAGTCTGCTTGAAGATTCTCTCCCTCTGCCCCGCCCCCTGCTCACACACACTCTCTAAAGTAAATGAATGATCATTAAAAAAAAAATCAAAGAGAAAAAGTAAATGTTAGAAAAATGACAAGACTGGCAAAATTTTATGAAGTCTAAATCATCAATTGCTGGAAAATATGGAGAAACAGAAATCTAAACACTGCTGATGAGAATCAGGACAGCCACTCTTAAGCGGCAAGTTAGCATTTTCTAGAATAGGGGAAGATGTGCATCCCCTCTGGTCTGGAAACTCCACTCCTAAATGTGAGTAACACGTGTTCAAGGAACAATTTCATCAGAGCACTGCCTGTAATAGTAAAAAACAACTACTCCTTAATAAGTAAGTAAATAAAATATGGCTTATTCATACAACGCTCAACAATTAAAATAGACAAGCTGGATTTACATGAATTGAGTGAAAAAAACAAGTGGCAGAAGAATACAAACTGGATGTTGCAACTTAAATGACATTTTCAAACAACACAACTCTAGAATCATCATCACCTTAGTGGAGGAAGGGAAGGAGAATAACAGAGTGAGGATTTAGCTTTATGTATAACATGAAGAGAAAGATCTGGAGCAAATTCAGTAAGACACTAACATCTACTTAATCTGAAATTTCCATATACACACCCAAACACCTGGGATTCTAAGACCAGCACAGACAGAAGTTAAGTGCACAGGCTCCAACCTGGAGGCACTGAAACAGAGCAGGGTGTATCAAGCCAAGAGCTTGGAAGAACAGTGAGGTAGGTATATGAAGCAGAAACTGGAAAACGCCTGCCCATTAGCGCCGGCTCCAGGGGAACAGGATGAAGTCAGTTAGGATAAGGGTTAAGTCTTCAGAAAGAAACTGAAAATCAGAATATCAATTCTGCCCAGCATTGTGGGTTCTTTTTTTTTTTTTTTTTAAATATTTTATTTATTTGACAGAAAGAGAGATCACAAGTAGGCAGAGAGGCAGGCAGAGAGAGAGGGGGAAGCAGGCTCCCTGCTGAGCAGAGAGCCTGATGTGGGGCTCGATCCCAGGACCCTGAGATCATGACCTGAGCCGAAAGCAGAGGCTTAACCCACTGAGCCACCCAGGTGCCCCCACGTTGTGGGTTCTGAGTCCACTCTATGAGTCCAGGGAAGGCATCCTGAGTCCAGCATTTCACCTAAAAACCTGTGGGCAACTGGTAAACCGTAGGGCCTTGGCTGGGGTGAGCATGAAAGAGCTCCACAGGGCAACCTGTGGCTCCCAGAACTTCCACTGAAAACAGTGTCACCTGAAGAGGAGTTCACAGTTAAAAATTAAAGGCCTGTGAGGAAATGCTCCTCCAAGAAAGAGAATCAGAACAATAGAGAAGTATCAACACCTTAAATAGTCTTCCAGATACATATGTTTAAAATGTTCAAAGAGATAAAGGAAGGCATAGAAATAATGAGGCAAGAGAACAATATTATGGAAGGGAAAAAGAACAGTCGCATTTGAAAGAAAAATGTATAAAACAGAAAATGTCACCAGAGTAAAAATTCAATAGATGAAAACAATAATTTAGACTCAGGGTAAGATAAAAATAGTAAAGTGGAAGAAAGTTCTAACTGAAGCATGAGGTAGCATACACAAAAGGAAGGAAAATATCAAAGGGAAGTTAACAAACCAAGGAGAGTGAAAAATAACTCTAAAATACAGCATACAGGAAGTCCAGGAGATAAAAATTGAGGAATCAGGGAAGAGGTAATTTTGTTAAAGAGATAATCTCAGTGTATTTTCCAAAATTGATGACATGGGTCCTCAGTTTGAAATCATACCAAGTTTTAAGCATAACAAATAAAAAAATTTGTTTAAATTATAGAGAAATATAGAATATCAAAGATAATGATAAAAATCTTACTACCAGGAAGAAAGACCAAAAATCAACAAATGAAAGCGAATCGGACCCACGACACTGTTTATCAGCAATGGACACCAGATGACAATGAAATAATTTCTTTATAAAATATTGAAGAAAGTCAGCTGTCAACTATTATCTGTATCCAGTTAAATTATTGTTCAAAAATGAATGAATAAGAAGAAAAAAGACATCTTCAGACACAAAACCAGAGATGAGTTCTCTCAGACTAGACATAACATCTCTGAAAGAACTGGTGAAGGATGTGCTTTAACAAGAAAACAAAACCCAGAAGGAATGAGTGGGATAAAAGAAGTAAGAGTAAATAAAGAAAAGTGGTAAACGATTTACTAAACTTTCCCAAGTATGGACTGCAATAATGGTACTTTTGTGGCCTAAGAACAGGGTCAAGCTAAAATAACAACAGAAATTCTCTGAACAATAAGACTGAGCTTGCCATTTATTTCATAAAATACACTGCCCGTGGTTACTGAAGGCTTTCAGTCAGGAAGCTATTCTTTAAAAAACCCAACCCACTTCAGAAGTTATACAGATATTCTCCTCCTTCATCATTTTCTAAAAAGTTTATGCTCCACTGGGAATTAACTCTGGGTCCGTAGGAGGCAGTGGTCCACTCTCTCCCTCTCTTTGGTACAGGCAGGCTCTTTTCCAAAAGCTGAGCTCTAAGTTTACTGTAAGTCATTTGTATTTTTTCCACTTCTGTTTATGCCAGAAGTACTTGATAATTTAATAACATATTTAGAACACATTTAATTTTAATAATTTAGTAACACTTAATAATTTAGTAACAAATTCAGTGAAATTAGTACAAAAAGAATTTTTCTGAAAATATGTTCCTAAATTTGGAAAGACCTGATAAAGACAAGTTACTTAAAAAATATGCCAATAAATTTGATATAGACAATTGAAAATAATAAAAAAATCACAAACTCTAGAATTCTTTACATTTTTGTGAAAACTAATGTTTTCATGTTTGGTGGGACAAATATGAAAACACTACCTAAAAATTTTCTTTCAGATCTTGTAGTATTTTAAAAAAAAACAGAATTTGAAATGTTATCTAATGTATTCTGAGTGTGGTTTATGTAAGAAAAATAATGTAGAATTCTAATCAATAGGCTGACGCTAAATTTTAAAAAGGTACTGTTGGGGGCACCTGGATGGCACAGTTACCTAAGCCTCAGACTCTTGGTTTTGGCTCAGTAATCTGATCTCAGGGTTGTGAGATCAAGCCCCAAATCCAGCTCTGAACTCTGTGTGGAGTTACTTAAATTTCTCTCTCCCTCTCCCATTGCCCCGTCCCTCTAAAATAAATAAATCTTTTTTTAAAAGGTACCATTGGCTCTGTATCAAAAGTCTGGTGACATAAATATATATTTATGTTTTAAGTTAAAATGTTAAAAACAACAAGCTGACAGATATTGACTATAATAAGAAAAATATGAAAAACATACCAGAGAATTATATCTTTCTATAGTATGAAGTCGTGCTGCACCTGAATGGGATGATACTTTATATAATTCAATGTTATGAACTGAAAAGATGCAGAGAGGCTATGAGAATATCTCAGATGACAGAACCATTTTTGTACAAAGATAATCTAGAAAGAGGATAGCTGAGAAGTAATGTGATTGTTACACTTACCATTTTTTTTTAACTGCTGGAGGCCAGGAGTGGCAAAGAAATTATCACTGGTCATTGGTTCTGGTTCTATGGCCTTTTCCCTGGTGTGAATCATAGGGAAATTGTAAGATTAAAAAAAGTTAATAGTGAACCTCTGGGAAAAAAATTCAATCTTACTATATATCATCAAGTCTGGACAAACATTCAGTTCTGTTTTATGGAACGGAAGTCCCATGGAACTAATTTTTTTTTTTTAATTAATGTATATCCATGGGTCAAAAAAGGTTAAACACCATTTTATTGACAGGTGTGACTTAGAAGCAGGTTAAGAAACTCTGACTTAAGTATAAGTCATAAGTTTAACTCATTAGATTTCAAATATAGGAAATATATACCTCATGGTTTCAAAACATCAAGTGGAATTTTGCAACCATAACCAGACATAGATTAAGAACTTTTCATTTTTTTGGACAAAAAAGACTGATCTGTTATCTAGTCACTAAGTGTATTCTAGCCAATTACCCGGATGTCTGAAATATAAAGAGTGTCATCAAATGCTACAAGCTGGTTCAATTAACCAATTGTCCAAGCATAATTTTTTTTTAAAGATTTTATGTATTTGTCAGAGAGAGAGAGAATAAACTGGGAGAGTGGCAGGCAGAGGGAGAAGCAGGTTTTCCACTGAGCAAGGAGCCCGATGCAGGGCATGACCCCCACCCCCACCAGCCAAAGGCAGAGGCTTAATCAACTGAGCCACCCAGGCATCTCTGTCCTTGTATAATTTACTGAAAATTCTTACTTCAAAAACACCTTTTTAGGGTGCCTGGGTGGCTCAGTGGGTTAAAGCCTCTGCTTTCGACTCAGGTCATGATATCAGCGTCCTGGGATCGAGGCCCACATCCGGCTCTCTGCTCGCAGGGAGCCTGCTTCCTCCTCTCCTTGTCTCTCTCTGCCTGCCTCTGCCTCTCTGCCTACTTGTAATCTCTCTCTCTGTGTCAAATAAATAAATAAAATCTTTTAAAAAAAAACCTTTTTATATAAATTATATAAATTAGAGTTGGTTTCTGGACTATTCCATTCTAGTTATACGTCTATTCTGGAACAGTTTTATATTGTTTTACTTATTATAGGTTTATATATTTTAATATTAGGAGGTCAAGTTCCCTCATTATTGTTATTTTTCATTATTTTTTTAAACTACTCCTACTTTCTATTCTTCCAAATAAATTTTAGGATCATTTTATCAAATATCCCTTTCTCCACCTTAAAAAAATCCTATTGAGGCTTTGTTGTAAATGCATGACATCTATAAATTAATTTGTTGTGATTAAATATCTTAGCAATATTCAGTCTATCTATTCAGATGAAGAAAAACATCACATCCCCTAATTTCCCCTTTATGAAATTCAGAAATGTTTTATGGTTTTATCACATAGACCTTTTACCTATTACTGACGTTGGTATTTTACGTTTTTGGTTTTTTCCACTTTGTTTAGAAATTTTTTTTTTTTAGATTTTATTTATTTATTTGAGAGAAAGAGAGCAAGACCCAGGGGAGAAGCAGAGGGAGAGGGAGAAGCAGACTGCCCGCTGAGCAAGAAGCCCGACGTGGGGCTCAGTCCGATGTGGGGCTCAATTTGGGGACTCCGGAATCACGACCTGAGCTAAAGGCAGACACTTAACGGACTGAGCCACCCGGTGCCCTAAAAATTGTTTAATAAAATATAGGAAAGCGTATTATCTTAAATGGTTATCTTATAACTGTATAAATATATCAGCCTCTGTCTTAAAGTTTTAGATGTGAGTTTCTTGAGTAGCCCAGGTACAAAACATGGCCTAAACATACTTCTTACTGGCCAGATATCAAGAATGACATTTAATGATCGTGACAGATAGCTTCATTATTAAGTGAGATATCCATAGTTTATCATGTTAATCAACTATTCTGAGTTTGACCAAGCATTTTAAATGAGGAATGAGTGTCAAATTCCTTATTGGTACCTATTGAGATTATCCTTTCTCTTATAAAAGTCATTAAAATAATGTATTTTATGAGGTCCCAAGTATTGAACTACCTTTTCATTCCTAGGATAAGCTTAACTTGAAAGTTGTCCACTACACCTTTAATATTCTGCTAAAATCAATTTGTGAGTATTTTAATTGGGATTTTACATCCACGCTCATAAATTAGATTGGCTATAGTTTTCCTTTTGTGTGCTTTGTCAGTGTTTGTATCAAGGGTATGTCAATCTCATAAACAAAACTGCAGCATTTTTCAGTCTTATTCTACTTTTAGAAAAAGAACTTTTTTAATTCTATGCTCCAATAAAACTTTATTTACTAAAAATAGGCAGCAGGCTGGATTTGGCCTGTGGCAATAGTTTGTAGACCCCTGATAATGAGGGTTTTGTTGTTTTTTTTTTTAAGATTTTATTTATTTACTTTGACAGAGAGAGGGATTACAAGTAGGCAGAGAGGCAGGCAGAGAGGAGGGAGCAGGCTCCAGGGCTTGATCCCTGAGATCATGACCTGAGCCGAATGACCCACTGAGCCACCCAGGCACCCCATAATGAGTTCTTTTTATAGGTAATTATTTTTATAGCATCTCATTCTTAAGGCAATTTATAACTTTATTATCCATTCTATTCCACTGACTCTGTGTGGTAAGCAGCATGGGTATGGTTATACACATTTTCCTAGTGAGGAAATGGAAAACGGAGATTTTATGAATCTGAAGAGTCCATGTGAGGTGCTAGGACCCACAATAGAATATATATCCCCTTCTCAGAAAAATAACTATATAAGATGAAATATATATATTCTATGAAATTATGAAAGGATTCATCCAGAAAGCCATCTGTGCTCAGAGATTTTTGGAGTTAGTTCTCTGATAGCTTTTTTTGTTTTCTTCTCTTTGGGTCTATATAGGTTTTCTATTTCAAGCTGATTTTGATAACTGTGTATTATTTTCAAAATAACTTTCCAAATTTCCCAATACTATGCCCTACAGTATTTCTAATAGCTTAAAAAATAATAAATATAGCCCTTCCTTCCTAATTCTGTTATTTGCATTTATGTTTAAGTAAGAACCAGTTTTTAGATTTATCATCGCTACTCTTCTAAAAATCTTTTATAATGACATTTTATCTTTGGTGTTTACTTCCTTCTCTTTGCCCCACAATTGTGTGGTTTTTACTTGACTCCTTAAGTTGAATGTTTATTTGTCTTCTTTAATAATTACAGTTCTTAATGCTATGGATTTATCTTTAGCTTTTGCTTGGCTGCTTTAATATGGGGTATTTTCATTTTCACTGTAACTCTTTAAGTACACTTTCACACTATTCACTCCATAAAAACTGGTCACTGAGCTTCCAATTCATATTAAAATACCTACGCTCAAGAACACCTCTACTGGGACCTCTAAATCAACAATGGAAACACATCCACCTTTAACCCCAGCTGCAGGATTTTCTGTCTTCATTGTTTTCCTGAGTATCATCACAGGTTACAAAACTGAAGTCTTTGATTTATCCTGGATCCCCAAGTCTTCTCTCCCCACATCTCCATGCAAAATCATTCATAGGTTCTTACTGACTCTATCTCTTCTCTATCCCCCCAAATGCTAAACTCCATCAGGCCTGTATTACTCCTACAGCATCTAACCGGAAATCTAAGAGCTCACACTTTACTCACAGAATTGGTGATTCAGGGAAGTTTGAAAAGTGAAGTATCTGAAAACCATTCGAAGGAAAGTTACTGTCTGAAATGTCATATCTTCTAGGAAAAATCAATACATACAAGAGATTTAGAAAGTTAGATAAAATGTGCTCTTTATGAAAGTGGCTTACCTTTCATTCTCCTTCATATTTTTCAGTCCTATTGTGTAATCTTCATTTAAACATGCAGTACAGTCAGAAATACCAAAGTGTTCTAACTTAGGAGTTACACACTCAAAATCATCCATCTTTAGAGCACATTTTGGAGTTTTTAGTACTTTAACTAGTGACTGTTTAGAAGATGAAGTTAAATTTTTTGGCTCTTCCTCATGGTCGTTTATTGCCTGTGGAGGGTTTGTTGGAATTTGGGATATCATGTACCGCTCAAGTCCAAAATCGGAAAGTTGTGGACTCCGTGGAGACTTCTCAGAACCAGAAGTGCTTGGAACAACAGGATCAGACAGACTGTCCTTCACATCAGACATCTGAAAATTTTCATGCTTAGTGGACTCTGGTTCAGAGTCAATGATTTCTTGTTCATCTACTGTGAGGAAGATCCAAGGAGGTCATATTTTGATCAAACATCAAACCACAAAATCCCATGTACTAAAACCATACAAAACAGCTCCATTCGAAATGTCCCAAATCAGCAAAAGTCCTGATTTCCCCTTAGTCTCTAAAGTTTTATTTCAATTGTCCCTTTAAAAAATTCCTGACATGTACCTCTTGCGTAGACATATCCCATTTTGAGGACACATTTAAGAAGTAAACTAAAATGTTGAAAGATGAAAAAAATCAATGCAAATAAAAGTCCAATATCCTTGCTTCCTCAGTTACTGTGATTTACCCATCTCTCTTAATAGATTGTAGAACTATTTATCATTTTATGACATTAAGTACAGGGTGGACTTAACTATGATCTAGATTTAACACAAAGTATAATATTATTTTAGATTTTTCTCCAAAATTTGTTTGTTGCATTCTTTTTAAGAAGAAAGTATTTGTACTTTTCTTGTTATGAGTTGGAATATATTTTTGAAAGTCTGATAATGACCTTTATTGTTTCTCTTCACTTCATCTTTTAAAGGAATGTCTATAGTTAAAATGGGATCTATCAGTCATTGGTATAGATCCCTGGCCAGAATCTTTTGGATCCAAAGGAATAGGAAAGGGATAAGTTTGGGCTGTACATTTTATGGGCCAGCTAAGAGATCCAACAGATTGGAGGAAGGAGCACATTTTTTTCTTTAAAGGATTTTCTTTATTTTGACTGGCAACAGGAAATGAACTAGGATAGGGTACTATTTTTGTATGCATGATAAGCCAGGACGTGTTAAATATGGAGTATGTACCATACAAAAAAAAAGTTACAGACTTTGGTTTCATGGCTTTTGGCCCCTGGAAGAGCTGCTAATTCACTGAGTTCTGTTTAGGTGTTGTGCTTTCTCTGTTAATTTGGAGAAATGTTATAAAAGCTACCAAAAACCTATTCTTGTACTTATCACAAGGTTATCACTGATGAGATTAATAAAATCATCACCATATCACTGCCTCATTGGGAGGTATTATCATTCCCATTTTGCAAGTGAGGTAAAAGCAATTCATAGAAATTATCCAGGGTCACACACATGTAGTAACTGGTGGAGCCAGTACTTGAATCCATAGCTTATTCATAATAAAGTTAACTGAATACTTTCCACTGTACCATGCAGACTGTTCGATTTACCCTCCACACATATCCTCAGTATATATTTGCTGAATTTAATTAATGGTTTACTTATGTACAAAGATCATTCTCTTCACAGAAACAAAGACAATGAAGCATATTGAAATTAGTCACTCACAGGCATGGACCTAACAGTACTTAACACTGGGTGATTAACATGCCAGGTACTGTTCTAAACAAATTTTATCTCATTCAACTCTTATACAACCTCAGAGGTAGATACTATTAAACTTCTCCACTTTACAGATGAGACACTGAGGTACAACGTTTAGTAACCAGTAAAAGATAATACAGCTAATAAATGGTGGAATTAGAGATTTGCATTCAGGTTGTGGATGAAATTCTAAACCACCATGCTCTACTAACCTTCACTAAAACTGTAGAACTTAAAAAGGCCTTTATCAGTTTATAATGCCCCAAATTTCTCATTCTACAGAAGAGAAAACTGAGAACAAGAAAAAGGAAATAGTATGCTTTAAGATTAGTCTCTCAGCTATTTACTGGCAGAGCTGACTAGAAACCAACTATCCTAAAATCATGTAGATTTATATCTTGTACTCTTCTTTTACCTAGACTTTTGGAAAGGAGAGCAAGGACTGTCTTAGTTTACACTACCAATCAGTACTGCATCCAGCACGGTGATGAATAAATGATGATCATGCATGATGGTCACATAATGGCAGAGCCAGAACCAGAAAGCATGGCCAAGCCCAGAGTAGTCATATTTAATCATGCAGCCTTCCTTCTTTAATACTAAAACAAATACCATAAAATACAAGTTGTTCACACCTGGATCTGTCTTGGCACGTGGATTATATCCATACTTCTGGAAAAACTCTCTTATTTTCATGATATCCTCTGAATTTTTTTCCATCAGTACTTTTGTTGCCTTTATGAAACCAATGCTTTCTTGACTTTCCAAACTTGTTTGATCAAGAAGAATACTGACATTATCCTTTTGTAAGGAAAAAAAGTACATTATAATTTCTCTGTCTCTTGACTAAGTCTATTTAGATTTTAAAAGCTATGACACAAAGATGATATATTAATATCGCAGAAGCTATACCTTTAGCATCAGGACTTCTGAATGAAGGTCATATAAAATTCTCATTGGATAATCTTCACAGTCTTCAATATGAATAGAGAAAGGAAAAAGTGCAATAAGGAAAAGGAGGAAAAGAATAGAAAATATAATTTAGTGTTGTTTCTCAGAATTATAAAATCCTTGTTGATATTTATTCATAATTTGTCAATTATAAAAAACTGTTAAGGCCTTTCTTTTAAAATTTATGAAATTATACATACAGAAAAGTACAAAAATCATAAGTATATAGCTTCATGAATTTTGAAAGTGAACATACCCTACATAATCAGTACTCAGATCAAGAAGGAAAGAAGGAGGGACGCCTGGGTGGTGCTATCGGTTAAGTGTCTGCCTTCAGCTCAGGTCATGATCCCAGGGTCCTGGGATCAAGTCCCACATTGGGCTCCCTGCTCAATGGAAGCCTGCTTCTCCCTCTGCCTGCTGCTTCCCCTGCTTGTTCTCTCTCAAATAAATAAATAAAATCTGAAGAAGAAAAGGAGGAGAAAAAGAAGAAGAGGAGGAGGAAGAAGAAGAAGGGAAGAAGGGAGGGAGAAGGAGAAATGTAATCTCACTTAGCAATTTTTTTATGGTGAGCACCTTCTGGTTCCTAGTTTTAAAATCTTTTTCAATAACAACACTTACATTTTCTTCTAAGTGCTTTATTGTTCGCCTTTTGCAGTTAAGAGCTACAATCTATCTGGAATTGATTTTTTTTATATGGAAAGAGGTAAGGATCAAGATCCATTCTTATTTTCCAAATGAGTGTCCAACTAACCTGGCACAATTTATTGAAAAGACATCCTTCACCCACTGTACTATTACCTTTCGTATTAGTTGCGGTATGTATAATATACCTCATGTAAAAGCAGTTTTTTAAATAATTATATTTTTCTTTCTAAAACATGACTCCATTGAAGATCTCCCTTCATTGCTAAAAGCTGACTAATTTTCATTTCGGAAGTGCAAGCCAACACAACAGTGATACTTCCTACCCACTAGAATGACTATATTCAAAAAGACAAATAATAATAAATGATGAGGATGTGGAGAAACTGCAACCTTCATTCATTGCTGGTGGAAATGTACAATGGTCCATCCACTTTGGAAAAGTTTGGCAGCTCTTCAAAAAGATAAACATAGGGCTATCATATGACCCAGCAATTCTACTTCTAAGCACATAGCGAAGAGAACTGAAAACATGTTCAACCAAAAAATCACCGATAGATGTTTACATACATTAATAATAGCTAAAAAGTGGAAACAACCCAAAGGTTCATCAACTGATGAATAAACATAATGTGGTATAGCCATACAATGGAATATTATTCAGCAATAAAATGGAATGAGGTACTGATACATGCTTATGACATGAATAAACCTGGCAACATTATGCTAAAATAAGTCAATCACAAAAGCCTACAAATTGTATGATTCATTTTATCTGAAATATCCAGAATAGGCAAATTTATACACACAGAAAATTGATTAGTGTTTGCATAACTCTAGTGTGGTAGGTGGGGGTGGGACTATGGGGAGTGGATATTAACAGTCAAGAGGGTTTCTTTTGAGGGTGATGAAAATCTAAACTTACTATGGTTGCACAACTCTGTGAATATATCAGAAACCACTGAATTGTATCCTTTATTTCTTTAAAGATTTATTTATTTTTGAGAGAGAGAGAGAGAGCATGTGCAGGAGGAAGGAGCAGAGGGAGAGAGAATCCCTAGCAGACTCCCTGCTGACTCATCACTGTGATCATAATAGGTGAGATTTTTTGGTGATCATTTTCTCTATCACAATTCTGTATTTTCTCTAATACATATTGGCTGCAAATAGAAAAATTATTCCAACTTTTTCTTATAAATCCAGAAGAAAATGCAAAATTTGTATACACAGTTAATATGCTAGTAAGAAGGTAAATTGGCACAAGCTTTGTGGAAAGCAATTCGGCTATATCTCAAAAATCCAGGTACCTAGCTGGCTCAGACCCTTGAGTATGTGACTTTTGATCTCAGGGTCATGAGTTCAAGCCCCACATCAGGTGCAGAGCTCATAAAAAAAAAAAAAAGAGAGAAAGAGAAAACAAAAAATAATAAAATACAAATAGTGGCATCTTTAAGTGGTTGAGTTATAGGAAATATTTTCCTCTTTCTACTTTCCCATACGTATCTCAAATTTTTTGCCATGTACATGTATTGTTTTACAGTCTAAAGAATAATATTTTTAAATAGGCGGAACACTATTCATAATATAACTAAAGTAAAAGAAGTCTGTGTCTACAGGGCGCAATATGTTAAGGCAAATTACAATTATGACATTTATAAAATAATCTCAAAATCTGAACTATTCTTGAAACAATTTAAAAAATTCTAAGGTAAAGATTAGTGGTGAAGAATTCTGCTATATTTATTTTTTTTAAGAGCAGTATTCAGGGGCACCTGGCTGGCTCAGTCTCAAGAGCATGTGACTCTCCGTCTCTGGGTCTTGAGTTCCTGGCCCACATTGGGTGTAGAGGGAGGGAGGGAGGGAGGGAAGGAGGGAGAAGAAAAAAGCAGTACCGAGTACTAGTGTTTGTGTTGGCAATACTGTTTGCCGGGAAAAACACAGGCATTTCCTGCAACTGTGGACCATCTGGTTGAGACAAAGTCACTGTGCATGTGCATGTAAAGAATCCTGCTAAATAACTGCATTTTGTTTAATTTTATTGTATTTTTATTGATAAATACCCATTATATGTGATTTGAAAGCATATCATGTACAAATTATTGTATGCATTTTGAGCTCAATCTGTCAATTTACATTCTTAGTCTATGCTGTTTCTCTTCGAAACACAGTAATAGCGCTATCTCATTATTTGACGAGAGCAAATGTGGTCGTGCACAGAACTGGAAACAGCCACAACATACTTGAGGGGGCCATAAGAATAAATAATGAAAAGGTGGCACTTGTCACCTCGGGACTCTGCTAACGACAAACATGGAGCATTTTGATAGGTGTACCACCCCCGTTCCGTATCTCTTTCGAAGCACTCCTCATCACTGCAGACAAATCACCTTTCTGCGAGTGTGTGTGCGCTTTCGCTTGTAAGGCCCTTCTGACATGCCGCACTCCTGGCTGGCTGCGGGTGGCAGGGCGCGTCACAGCAGCCGCGGTCCCCCCGACGTCCGGCCGCTTCACTCACCGCTCTCCTCTCCGTCCAGCGCTCGCTGCAGCCGAGCCGTCTCGCTGTCTAGGGTGGTGGCCAGGGACCGCAGCTTCGCGTGGAAGCTTCGGATCAGATCCATGGGTAAGGACTCCTCGGCAGTACACTAGACGCTGCAAGATCCCACCGCTCCGACTGCTCCCGCCACTAGTTTGAATCTCTCTGCGCCGGAAGCGTCCCCGGGTCAGCGGAGTCGCACAAGTCCTCTCTCGCGAGAGCTGAAGTCTCGCGCGAAGAGGCAAGAAGGTTCCGAGGGACGGGTGCACTTCCGGGTCCGCGTCCGCTGGCGTGCGAAGGGTCTGTTGTCTGCTGAGGTCCCCTGAGGGACGCGGCCGGTGAGTTGGTTGGCATATTTTGTTGTTTCACAAGTCCCTTTCTTTTCCCTGTCGCGCCTAGTTGGGCTCCCCGCTTCATGTGGGGTGCGGTGTTCGTTGTGGGGGGTGGCCAAGTGGCAAGAGAGCCGGTGTTGCGCGCGCTCGCGTTGCTTCTTGCCACTGCCAAACGCATCGCCACTTCTTGTGCGACTTCTGTCCTGTCGCCTCAGGTACCATGTTCCTGACCGTCCTGCTCTGTCGCAATCGCCTTCCTGGCAGCCAGTGGATCGGGAAGCACCGGCGGCCGCGGACCGTGTCTTCCCAGGCGAAGCAGAACATGATCCGTCGCCTGGAGATAGAGGCGGAGAACCATTACTGGCTGAGCATGCCATACCTCACCGCGGAGCAGGAATACGGCCACGCCGCGGAGCGCAGGGCGATGGCCTTCGAGGCCATCAAGGCGGCCAGCACGTCCAAGTTCCCCACACACAGGTTTGTGGCAGACCAGCTCGACCATCTCAATGTCAGCAAGAAGTGGTCCTGACCCGGAGCCAATCACAGGGCTGCCATCTCTTGACCTGATTCTGGAACCGAAAAACTGGGAAGCAGTGAGACTTTGGACCAGTCTTACTGAACAGCAAGCCTGACTGTAGTGGTCTGCATATAGAATATCTGGGGCTCCAAACTCACCAATAAAACTTCATAGTCCAGTCTCTGTCATAGTGTTTCCTTTTCCGTTACCCTGATGGGAAGATACAAGAGATTTCCTAAGTCATAGAGGATGTAAAATGTATTCTGGATGAAAGCTTCAGAAAGAGCTGCAAACTATGGTCTGGAATCTATGCTTAAGTATGAGATACGTGATTGGGAGCTTACCTTTCTTCAGAAGAATTGCCTAAACATAAGTGGGAAAACAGTTTTTTCAGTTAAACGTACTCCTAAAAATAACATTTTCTTTTGGGATTGCTACTAAAAGACATTTAAGTGAAGTAAAATGTATTTAGCAGAACTGCTACATGAAGTTGTATTTTAAAAACCTTTTGAAGCGCCTGGGTGGTTTAGTCTTTAAGCCTTTGCCTTCAGCTCAAGTCATGATCCCAGCGTCCTGGCATTGAGCCCTGGGTCAGGCTCCCTGCTCAGTGGGGAGCCTGCTTCTCCCTCTCCAGCTCCCCCTTCTTTGTGCTCTTTTTCTCTGCCAAATAAATAAAATCTTATAAAAAATAAAATCTAAAAACCTCTTTAGAGGTACCTGGGTGGCACAGTCGATTAAGCCCCTATAACTCTTGGTTTCCCCTGAAGTGGTGATCTCAAGGTTGTGAGATCAGATCCATGCTCGGGGGAGTCTGCTTAAGAGTCTGTCTCCCTCTGCCCCGCCCCCACCTCAAATCTTTAAAAAAAAAAGACTTTTTAAAAAATCTTTCTGGGATGTTAATTAATGAACCTTACAATCCACCCATTGAAGATGTTTTTTCAAATTATCTTTTTCAGAATGTAATAGTCAAGCATTTTATGGGTGTTACCAAATATAGGAATCCTATCACCTGGGGCTATTTTACATGTGAGGAAATATTTAAGAAACTTGTCCAAAATCATACCCAGTAATGAATGTGACTTGGATTTCAGTTTCTGTATAATCTAGAAGTAGTAACTGCTATGTCTACAGTTAATAGAACATTGTCAAAACACCGAAGAAAAATAACTCAATTCCATTACCAAGAGATTAAATATTGAGTTTATATAGATAAACAGAATTTAGAGCCAAAAACTCAAACACTTGAAGATCGTGTTGCATGTTGCCAGTGGCTTTCCAGAAAGGTTGTAAAACAGCAAGATCAATGTATGAGAGTGCCGGGCTCCTGGGTGGCTCAGTGGGTTAAAGCCTCTGCCTTCGGCTCAGGTCATGATCTCAGGGTCCTGGGATGGAGGCCCGCATCTGGCTCCCTGCTCAGCGGGGAGCCTGCTTCCTCCTCTCTCTCTCTGCCTGCCTCTCTGCCTACTTGTGATCTCTCTCTCTCTGTCAAATAAATAAATAAAATCTTTAAAAAAAAATGAGAGTGCCAATCTCATTTGCCAACATTGACTGTTTTCGTCATTAATAAATTATTTGTGATTTACATTTAAATATCTGCATTGGGATGTATAGGATTTGGTGCACTTTTTTTTTTTTTTGATTCATTGCACCTAAAAAGCACCTGCTGCATGATAGTTGAATGCTTAACCAGGCTGAACCGTTATTAATATGTCATATTCTTGGTGGTGTATAAATACTTTTTGAATGCTTTTTAACCAGAGAAATGTCTCTGGTTCATATGAGCAATTTAGTACCTGTGATCTTTTGTTTTCATATCTGGAAATGGTGACAGCTGATGCTGTTTAGGAGAAAGGTGAAGGAAGGGGGCTCAGGGGACCTGCTTAAAACTGTAACTATGTTGCTTTGATATTCATGTAACTCAGAAACTTCCTTTGACTTGGGAGTTTGAAAAAGTAATGGTTAACTTGAATCTTGGAGAAGGAAAAAGATGCTAAAATCTTGAGTCTGAAGAAATAGAAGGCAGTTCATGAGAAGAGAGGTATTTATCCCCACTCTACAGGTTAGAAACAAGCTCAGAAATGTCAGCAGCATTCCCATGTTCACACAGCTAACAGACAATAAAGGTAGAATTCAGGCCTAGGTTTTTCTCAAGACCATACTCACTTTAATGCAGTACACTAGCTGCTAGAAATAAAAGATTGTAGCTTTGTTTTAATCACTTGTCAAAGCAATACTGTTGAAACAGTCGACTTTTCTCCGTGAAACTCTACAACTATTACCACCACAGCCATCATAAAGTTAATTTTTTTATCAACAACAGAGTTCATTGCCACCCAGCTGATTATAATTACATTGTAATAAAATATATCTGTGCCGACCTGTACATTATGAAGTCACTCCTTTCTATCTGTAATACAGCTCCTAAGGCTCTGTGTGTCATCCAGTTGTTCACTTTACAAATATTTATGTAAGACCTATCATGACTTATCCTGGTGCTATTGATCACTAAGCTCGAGGAGTTAATGATCCAGGAGATGGATCACTGGATCAAATGCACAGTATAAGTAATACAGCATGATGATTGACTTCATGGATGTAAGTATAAGGTATAGTAAGAGTCAAGGGAAAGGGCCACTTGTTAACCTTACCTGAAGACTCAGGAAAAACTTGAGAAGAGGTGGTCTTTGAACAAATTCTTCATTTGCCTGGCAGGAGGTAAAGGCAGAAGTAACAGTCGAATGATTAGTCATAGAATTGCCAGTAGTTTAGGTGTAATACAGGGTATTTATGAGTGGGGAAGTGAAGTGACAGACAATGAGGCTAAAGATGTAAGCAGGCACCAGAATGTGAAAGTTCTTGTATGGCACTTTAAGTAGCACTTTAAGGCTTTTATCCTGTAAGTAATGGGGAGCCATCAAAAATGTTTAGTTAAGGGCGCCTGGGTGGCTCAGTGGGTTAAAGCCTCTGCCTTCAGCTCAGGTCATGATCTCAGGGTCCTGGGATCGAGGCCCGCATAGGGCTCTCTGCTCAGCAGGGAGCCTGCTTCTTCCTCTCTCTCTGCCTGCCTCTCTGCCTTCTTGTGATCTGGTCTCTCTCTCTGTGTCAAATAAATAAATAAAATCTTAAAAAAAATGTTAAGTGATGGGAAGCATTGTGGACAGTGGCTTGAAAGAAGAAATAACTAGGGATAGAAAGACCTGGTAGCTATTAAAATAATCCGGTTACATATTGAAATTTGGATGGTGGAGGTAGAAAGAGGTTAAGAGAATTAACAGAAGTTTGTAACCATTTGTATAACTCCTAATTTTCTGCTTTGGGTCACTAAGTGGAGGGTACTTCATGATTTAATTAGGATAATCCATACACCTTCAGCATCTTTGCATCTCCAGCATATTCCCTGAAAAATCCCCTGGATGGACCAGATCATTTGCCTTTCGTTGGGAACCCACTTAACTGCTGAATGTTGTGGAGCAAATAACTTAATTAGGATTATTAGTTTATGTTTAAAACTCTCTAAGTTCTGCTTAAGTGACCACAAACCCCATATTGGAACTCAATACTGTGTAGCAACTTGACCATGTGAATTAGTTTGCTAGAGTTGCCAGAAGAAAATCCACAGTGGCCTGAACATTGATTCTTTCACAGTACTTGGAAGCTGGATGTCTGAGATCAAGGTGTTGTCAAGTTGGTTTTCTCTGAGGGCCATAGGAGGGGTCTGTTCCAGCCCTCTTTCCTTTGCTTGCAAATGGCTGCCTTGCTGTGTCTTCATGTTTGTCATGCTGTGCTTACATATGTCTGGTTTCAGTCTGTGTGTCTAAATTTCCTCTTCATATAAGGACACCAGCCATATTAGATTGGGGCCTACCTTCATAGCCTCATTTTAATCACTTCTTTAAAGACCTTATCTCCAAATATGATAAAATTCTGAGGTATTGGGGGTTAGGACTCCAACATATGTATTTGGGGGTCACAAATAAGCCCATAACATAGTTCTCTGATTGCTGTAATTCCTATTCAGTGTGATAACTTTTCTTCTTCCAAAAGCCTTCTACCTACAGGCCTTTCTCCATCATCACACTCAGCTGGGGACCTAGGCTCATATTTTACTGATAAAACTAAAGCCCATGGATGTGAATCCCTGCATCTTCACAGCATCAAATTGACTTTATGTACTAATTTTCTCTCCTTTGTTAAAATCAAGGGTATGTCCCTTGTTTCAAATGCAATGCTGGGGTTCCAATTTTATGATGATTAATTAAGCATGTAGGTTTTTCTCTTGTCTCCCAAAACCTTGGTGAGGTGACAGTAAAAACATTTTAAAAATTATTAACCCTTGAGAGAAAAGGGAGAGAAAACAATAGACAAGCTATTTCAATGAGTGTTTTGGAAGAAATAAGGATGTCTGGGATGTTGACATAACAAAGGGAAGACAGTTGTAATCTAAACATCGTAGAAGAGAGGCAAAGAGCCTCCCAAGAAGCTCAAGTGGAAAGCAGCTGGATGATGAACTTCAGCAAAACTAGAGAGTAAAACAAGAATGAAAAAGGCATAGAATTGACACAGGAGAGCAGGGAAGGAAAGTACCAACATAACTGTTTTGAAGTTGTCTAAAAGTCAGTAGGTCCAGATTGGAGCAGGAGGTTGGAAGACACAGGAAGGGTAGTCTCCAGGAAAGTACAAGAAATGATGTGTTTGACTTTATGGAGAGTATCATTGATGGACATGTGGCAGAAATAATAGAACTTTTAGGGAGAAAAAATTCTTAGGTACATGGAAAACCAGGATAATGAAAGTGAAAGGCAATTAACAGGAGGAAAAACACACTGTGTAAGAAAGAAATGGTGATTATAATAAACTATTTTGTAGCACTGAACAACACTTGTGTGGTGATAAATAGTGTAAATGCTATTTGTTTCATTTTTTAAATTGTAGTTATGTTGAGATAAAGAAGTGGAAGTAAAGGGAATGGCTGTATGGGAGAATTTACCATGGTGTAATATTCATAAATAAGGTTTGAAATAGCTAAATCAGGAAATAGGATCATACATTGTAAAAGAAAAGAAAAAAATTGATACTCCATTTCTGAAATTATGACAATGCCTATTCACTAAAAACAACTAAAAATCTACTGATTTTTTAAATCAACATTTTTTATTGGCCTATAATTTATGTCATCAGATCCACTTATAATATTGTAGTTTAATGATACTACATGTAACCATCACCACAATCCAAGTATAGAATATATCCATTACTTAAGAAGGTTCCTTTTTCCTTTTTTCTTAGTCTCTCCCTAACCTCACCATTCCACTCTTGGAAAATACACACACATGCACACACACACACACACACACACACACACACACACACACACAATCCTTGGTCTTGGTCCTAAACAACTACTGATTTGTCTTCTGGCACTATGCATTGCCAGATAGTCATTTTTAGGTTTTCATATAAATTGCATAATAAGATATGTGTATTTTTTATATCTGGTTTCTCCCAGCATAATATTTTTGAGATTCACTCATGCATCCGTATAACAGTAGTTATTTTTTTCTTCTTTTCCAAGAAGTTGTCCAATGTATGGATAGGCCACAATCTATCTAACAATGTCCTATTGACGGACATTTGGATTGGTTTCACTTTTTTGTTATTATGAATAAAGCTGTAATGAACATTCCTTTACAAGTCTTTATATGGACATATGGCATTCAGTTTTTTGTTTTGTTTTGTTTTTTCTGATAAAAACCCAGGAGTTCAATTTCTGGGTTATAAAGTAAGTAGATATTTGACTTTTTAAGAAATTACCAAACTGGGCGCCTGGGTGGCTCAGTGGGTTAAAGCCTCTGCTTTCGGCTCAGGTCATGATCTCGGGGTCCTGGGATCGAGGCCCGCATCGGGCTCCCTGCTCAGTGGGGAGCCTGCTTCCCCCCCACCTCTGCCTGCCTCTCTGCCTCCTTGTGATCTCTCTCCCTCTGTGAAATAAATAAATAAAATCTTTAAAAAAAAAAAAAAAGAAATTACCAAACTGTTCTCCAAAGAAGTATTATCTTTTTACATTCCCACCAGAAATGTACCCAATATATATAAAGAATTTTAATCCTCTCCAATACTTGATTTTGTCAGTCTGTTTCCATTTGAAAGATTGTGTTATAGTATTTGACTGTGGTTTTAATTTACATTTCCCTGATAACTATTGATGGTGAGCATGTTTTCAGATGTTTATTGCCCATTTCTATATATTTTCTCAAGTGTCAAAGTCTTTTACCCACTCTATATTAGATCATTTGTCTTTTTGTTATTGAGTGATAAAAGTTTTTTATGTATTACGGCTACAAGTCTTTTGTTAAATATATGTTGAAAGCTTATAAATGGAAACGATAATGTGTGAGATGAAAAATACACTACATAAAATCAATAGTAGAAGAAAAGATTAGTGTACTTGAAGACACAGGATCAGAAACTAACCAAGATGAAAAGTGAAACAATGAAAAAAGAAGACTAGAAAATGAATGAACTGAATAAGTGATCTGTGGGACAATTTCAACTGCCCTATTACACATTTAATTGGTGATCCCAGAGGAAGAGAGAGAGAAGAGGGTACACAAAAAATATTTGTAGAAATAATGACAAAAAATAAATAAAAATGTAATGAATTCTATAAACCTACACATCCAGCAAACTCAAGAAACATGAAGAAAACTACACTAAGCACATCATACTCAAATTTGTTAAAATCAATCACAAAAAGGAAATCTGAAGAGGATCCAGAAAAAAGGAAAATGTATGGAGAATTAAAGAATACAGCAGACCTGGGCAGACAGTTTCTCCTTTGCTGTCCTGCCCACTCTTCCCTTGCAATGTATTCAATAAACTTCTATCTTCTTTAAAACAAAACAAAACAAAAATATAGCAGATTTCTCATTGGAAGCAATGCAATCTAGAAAACAGTGGAATGTCACCTTGACTGTACTGAAACTTAAAAAAATTAAAAAGCGGTCAGCCCTACAGTAAGCAAAAATCAATGATATAGAAAACATAAACAATGGAGAATTTGGATCGTTTTATAAAAATCAATAAAACTGATAAAACTCTGTCCAGACTGATCAGGAAAAAAGAGAGAAGACACAAATTACTTTCATCAAAAATTAGTAAGATGACATCTATAGAGTTTCTACAGATTTTATTTATTTTTTTTAAGATTTTTTTTTATTTGACCGAGAGAGAGAGAGAGAGATCACAAGCAGGCAGAGGCAGGCAGAGAGAGAGGAGGAAGCAGGCTCCCTGCCAACAAGCCTCTATCCCAGGACCCTGAGATCATGACCTGAGCCAAAGGCAGAGGCTTTAACCCACTGAACTACTCAGGCGCCCGAGTTTCTACAGATTTTAAAAAGATAATAAGGAGGGCGCCTGGGTGGCTCAGTGGGTTAAAGCCTCTGCTTTCAGCTCAGGTCATGATCTCAGGGTCCTGGGATCGAGGCCTGCATCGGACTCCCTGCTCAGCGGGGAGCCTGCTTCCCCCCTCTCCCTCTCTGCCTGCCTCTCTGCCTCCTTGTGATCTCTCTCCCTCTGTAAAATAAATAAATAAAATCTTTAAAAAAAAGATAATAAGGAAATAATTATGAACAACTTTATGCCAGCAAACTGGGCTGGTAGATGAAATGTACAAATCCTTAAAAGATGCAAACTATTAAGCTCATTTATGAAGAAAGAGATAACCTTAATGGCCTTATATCTGTTAGATAATTGAATTTGTTGGTAAAAACCTTCCCACAAAGAAAGATCCAGACCCAGATAATTTCACTGGTAAATTTTACCAAACATCTCTGGAAGAAATAACAATTCTATGCAACCTTGTAAAGAAATTAAAGAGAAGGGAATACTTCCTGACTCATTGTATGAAGCCAATATTACTCTGATATCAAAACCATAAAGACTTTATAAGTTAAGAAATTGACAGGAATATCCCCTATGTACATAGATTAAAAAAAAACCTCTAAACAAAGTTTTAATAAATCAAACCCTATAGGCTGTGAAAACATTAATACATCATGACCAAGTGAAGTTAGCCCTTGAATGCGGGGTTGGTTTAGCATTTGCAAATCACTCTAAGTTACCATATTAACACATACACACATTATCATATCTTTAGATATAGACAAAAGCATTTGACAAAAATCAACATCCAATCCTGATAAAAACTCTCAGAAAATTGTGATTAGAAGGGAACTTCCTTAACCTAACAAAGGATTTCTAAAAATATGTAAAAAACCTATTGCTAATATCACACTTACTTGGAATGAACTAATCGTTTCCCCCTAAGATCAGGAACAATGTTAAGATGACTCTTCTCACCAGTTCTGTACAGTATTGTACTGGATGATATAGTCAGTGTAAAAGAGCACTAAGCAATAAAATCCATCCAGATTGAAAGTAAGAAAGAAAACAGTCCTTAACAAATGAAAAGTTTGTCTATGTAGAAAATGACAAAAATGCTGCCAGAACCAAGTGAATCTGGTAAGGTTGCAGGAAAGAGATCAATACTCAAAAATCAACTGTATTTTTATATACTCTTAATGAACAAATTACATTTTTAAATACTATTTCCAGGGGTGCTTGGGTGACACAATGGGTTAAGCGCCTGACTCTTGGTTTTGGCTCAGGTTGTGATCTTATGGTTATGAGATAGAGCCCTATGTTGGGCTCCATGCTCAGTACAGACTCTGCTTGAGATTCTCTCTCCCTCTCCCTCTGCCTCTGTCCCTCCCACTCATGCTCACTCCCTCTCTCTCTAAAATAAATAAGTCTTTAAAATGCCTAGTAGTACTAAAAATATGAAATATAGAGTGCCTGGCTGGCTCAGTCGTGTGACTCTTGATCTCAGGGTTGACAGTTTAAGCCCCATGCTGGTTGTAGAGACTTCTTTAAAATATATGAAATACTGGGGCATCTCAGTGGCTCAGTTGGTTAAGCGTCTGCCATTGAGCTCCCTGCTCAGCAGGCAGCCTGCTTCTCCCTCTCCCTCTGCCCCTTTCCCCACTTATGCTCTCTCTCTTACTCTCTCTCAAATAAATAAAATCTTTAAAAAAATATATGAAATACTTAGAATAAGTCTGAAAAGGACGTACAACACCATACAGTGAAAATTATAAAGTGTTTGAGGGAAATCAAAGAAATCCTAAAGAAATGAAGAGAGAGTCTATGCACATAGACTCGGTCAGAAGAGCCGATAAGGTAACTGCCAATTTTACCAAAACTATAGTATCACTACAATCCCATTTCAAGTCCCAACAGGATTTTTTTTCTTATTTTTAGAAATTCACTAGCTAATTCTAAAATTCACATGGAAATTCAAAGGACTGAGAATAGCCAAAACAATTTTGAAATAGAAAAACAAAGTTGGAGGACTTAATGCTACCTGGTTTCAAGTCTTACTGTAGAGGTTCAATAATTAAGGGAGTGGAATGTTGACATAAAGATAAACAAATAGGGGCATTTGGGTTGCTCAGTTGGTTAAGCATCTGACTCTTGATCTCAGCTCAGTTCTTGATCTCACGGTTGTGAGTTCAAGCCCTGCACTGGGTTCCATGCTGGGTATGGAGACTACTTAGGAAAAAAAAAAAAGATAAATAAAATGGAAGGCCCATAAACAGACCACATGTGTATAGTCCATTAATTTTTAACAGGTACACACAGGAAACACAGTGAAGAAAGGATAATCTTTTCTAAAACATGGTACTGGAACAAATAAACATTCATATGCAAAAAAAAGGGCTCTTCATCTGTGTCTCATGTGATATCCAAAAATTACTTCAAAATGGATCATGGACTAAATATAAAACCTAAAATTTGTATAAAACTTCCCACAGAGGGTGCGCCTGGGTGGCTCAGTGGGTTAAAGCCTCTGCCTTCAGCTCGGGTCATGATCTCAGGGTCCTGGGATCGAGGCCCACATTGGGCTCCCTGCTCAGCGGAGAGCCTGCTTCCTCCTCTCTCTCTGCCTGCCTCTCTGCCTACTTGTGATCTGGTCTCTCTCTCTCTGTCAAATAAATAAATAAAATCTTAAAAAAAAAAAAAACTTCCCACAGAAAACATAGGGGAAACACTTTGTGACATTGGGTTAGGCAAAGATTTCTTAAATGTGTATGAAGATCATGAATTATAAAATCCAAATTTATTTTATTTATTTTTTTAAAGATTTTATTTATTTATTCAACACAGAGAGAGAGAGAGATCACAAGTAGGCTGAGAGGCAGGCAGAGAGAGAGGAGGAAGCAGGCTCCCTGCTGAGCAGGGAGCCTGACGTGGGCCTCAATCCCATGACCCTGAGATCATGACCCGACCGGAAGGCAGAGGCTTAAAATCCAAATTTAATAATAAATTAGTATTCATAAAAATTAAGAACTTCTGTTCTTTGAAAGACACTCTGTTAAGAGAATGAAAAGAAAAGCTGAAGACTGGAAAAACTCATATCCAGAATATGTAAATCATTCTTGAAATTCAATAACAAGAAAACAAGCTAATTTTTTAAATAGGCAAAATATTTGGAGAAACATTTCACCAAAGAAAATAAATGGATTGAAAAAAAACAAAAAACAAAAAACAAAAAAAACCCATGAGTAAATCTCAATATCATTAGTCATTAGGGAAATGCAAATTAAAACCACTATGATATACCACTACATATCCATTAGAATGTGTAAGATTTAAAAGACTGACAATACCAAGTGTCATCAAGGGTATGGAGCCCCTGGAATACTTACATACTGGTAAGAATGTAAAATGTTGTAGCCACTTTGGAAACAGTTTGGAAGTTCCTTAAAAAGTTAAACATTCAATTACAACTCAGCCACTCTACTCCTGGGTATTTACCTAAGACAAATGAAAGCATGTGTCCATAGAAAGGCCTGTACCTAAATGTTCATATCATCTCTATTGTTTTAATAAAAAAAACTAGAAGCAGTTAACTTTCAGTTGATGAATGGGTAAACAATCTGTGGTATATCCTTGTACAAATAAATAAAAGTGAATGATCTGATAAATACAATAATATGAGTGAATTTCAAAATAATTAGGGTGAGTGAATAAAGCTGGATGACCCATAAAATACATTCCATTTATATAAAATTCTAGAAAACGAAAGCTAGGCTATAGTGACAGATCAGTGTTTGCCTGGGTTTAGAGTGGGTAGGCAGGGAGAGGCAGGAGGAAGGGATTACAGTCTGGCATAAGGAAATTTTGTGCGTGGTGGATATTTTTTTCTTAATTGTGGTGATGATTCATGGCTGTATATATGTAAAAATTAAGCAAAATGCACATTTTATATATGTGCATTTTATTCTTTTTTTTTTAAAAGATTTTATTTATTTATTTGACAGAGAGAGATTACAAGTAGGCAGAGAGAGGAGGAAGCAGGCTCCCCGCTGAGCAGGGAGCCCGATGCGGGCCTCAATCCCAGGACCCTGAGATCATGACCTGAGCCGAAGGCAGAGGCTTAAACCCACTGAGCCACCCAGGCGCCCTGTGCATTTTATTCTATGTTAATTATTCTTTAACAAAGCAGTTTTAAAAATTATCAAAAAATTTTCCAAAGTGTCTTTAATGCAATTTACGGTCCTACCAGCAATGTATCAGAGTGGTTTTGATTTGTACTTGCCTGACGACTAATAATGATTGGCACATTTTAACATACATCTTGGCTGTCTGTGTAGCTTCTTTTCTGAAGACCCTATTCAAGTCTTTTTGCACATGTTTAGGTTTTTATTAATAGACTGTAGTTGTTTTTTTTTTTAAGATTTTATTTATTTATTTGACACAGAGAGAGATTACAAGTAGGCAGAGAGGCAGGCAGAGAGACAGGGAGAGGAGGAAGCAGGCTCCCTGCGGAGCAGAGAGCCCGATGCAGGCCTCGATCCCAGGACCCTGAGATCATGACCTGAGCTGAAGGCAGAGGCTTTAACCCACTGAGCCACCCAGGCGCCCGACTGTAGTTGTTTTCTTAATATATATTCTGGATACAAGTTCTGTGTCAGAAATGTTTTGTGAACATTTCACAAATGTCATCAACCTCACAATCTGAAACTTGTTTAATTCATTTTCTTAACAGTTTTTCAGTTAGAATTTGGCAGTTTTGTCAAAGTCTAATTTATCAATTTTTTTGGTTATTGCTTTGGGTTCTTTTTTTTTTTTTTAAAGTAAATTCTACACCCAATGTGGGGCTTAACCTCATGACCCTGAGATCAAGAGTCACATGCTCTACTGACTGAGCCAGCCAGGCACCCCTTGGGTTCTAAATCTTTTTTTTTTTTTAAGATTAACTGGGTTCTAAATCTTTGCCTGTGCCCAAATAATGAAAATTTTCTTCTATTTTCCCCTCTTAAAGAGTTTTAGTTTTACCTTGTATGTTTAACTTGATGCTGTATCTCTCCTATTCTTTTGTGTACAGTATCAGATAGGAATCAAAGTTCACTTTTGTTTTACATTTGGATACTCTGTTGGTTCAGTATTGTTTGTTCAAAAATACTTCCCCATTAAATTTGTATTGCATTTTTACTGAAAATACATCAACTATGTGAATGTGCATATATTTCTGGACTCATTCAGTTCCATCCATTTGTTTTGTAATTACGCCCATATCACACTGGCTCAATTATTTTTGCTTCAGGGTAAATTTTGAAGTGTAACTACTACAATTTTGTTCTTCTTTTTCAAAGTTGTTTTGGTTCTTTTAAGTCCTTTGTGTTTCTATATATGTTTTAGAGATAGCTTCTCAGTTTCTTAAACATAAAACATGCCTGTTGTGATCACAAATTAGGGTTGTGTTGAATCTACAAATAGATCTGGAGGAGAACTAACATCTTGAAAATATTGAGTCTTCCCCTCCATGAGTGTGTTCTCTCTTTCCATTTATTTAATCTTCTTTGTCTCAGCAATGTTTTGCAGTTTTCAGTATAGAAAACTTTCATTTCCCTTAATTTATTATAACTATTATATGCCTCTGATACTCATATATAGGAATACAATTGATTTTTTTATATTGACCTTGACCCTTGCATCCTGAGCCCTTGCTAATCTTATTTGTTATAGCAGTTTTTTTTCATTGTTACCAATTCCTTGGAATTTTTATCCCCCCCCCAAAGGGGAATAGTTAACAAAGGAATTGTTATCCCCAAATAGGAACAGTTTTGCTTATTTTCTGTTCCTTGTGCATTTCATTTATTCTTGCCTTACCAAATGGGACAGAACCTCCAGAATGGGAGAGGAACCTCCAGTATTACAGTGAATAGAAGTGATGAGAGTGGACGTTTTGCCTTGTTCCCCCTGTATTCCTGGTTTCCTGAGCATTTTTACCATTAATGATACTGAATTTTGTAAAATGCTTATCCTGCATTCACTAATGTAATCATTTGGTTTTTCTCTATTATTTAGGTAATATGTTAGATTATATTGGTTAATTTTAAGATGTCTAACCAATCTTGGGTTTCTGAGATAAAACCCACTTGATTATGATATATATTATTCTTTATATATATATATTGCTGGATTTGATTTGCTTTGTTTGGTTAAGGATTATTTTGCCTATGTTTATGTAGGAGCTTAATTAATTTACTTTTTGATAATGCCTTTGTTAGTTTTGGTATTAGAATTATGCCATATTTAAAATAAGTTGGGAACTTCCTCCTTTATCTTCTGAAAGATTTATGTAACATTGGTATTATTACTTCTTTAGTTGTTTGATAGCATTTGCCAATGAAACAGTCTGAGTTTGGTGTTTTCTTTGTGGTGAAGGGTTTTTTGTTTTCTTTTTTTTTTTTTTCATTTTGCTCTTCATCCTTCTTTATTTATTCATTATAGTGAAAAGTCTGTTAATTCCTTCCAGAACACATTTTTTGCCCCCCTACTAACAAGTTTCTGATTTTCCTCCAGGAAATTTTCCCTTTCTTCAGTCTTTTGATGCAGGTGGGGTCTTCATCTCAAGAATGGAGCCAGTGAGCACATCACACATCTGTAGTTGCTGTTGGTTTAGGGAATGTTATGTGATCCACTGAGATCCATGGGGTGCAATGATACTTTCTCTTGGACTGCTGGGATAAAGATCCTTCATATTTCTATTGGATACAAACCTCCAAAGGTTAGTAGCTTTGGCTGCTGCAGCCAGTTTTCAATCACATGTAACATGGAGCCAACTCCAAGTTGTTGCTCTTTCCATTTTTCTTTCTGATCTTGCAAGAATCCTTATTTTATCATTTTTCTGTTTAGGCATTCTTTCGGGGTAGGTCTGCTGGCAATGAATTCACTTACATTTGTAAAATTGAAGTACAGGGTGTCTGGGTGGTTCAGTCATTAAGTGCCAAGCCTTCCCAAGGGTCCTGGGATCGAGCCCTGCATTGGGCTCCCTGCTCAGCAGGAAGCCTGCTTCTCCCTCTTCCTACCCCCACCTGTGTTCCCTCTCTCACTGTGTCTCTCTCTGTCAAATAAAATCTTTAAAAAATAATTTTAAAAAACTGAAGTATAGTTGACACACAATATTACATTAGTTTCAGGTGCACAACATAGTGATTCAATATCTAATCTATACCTTATGCTGCAATCACAAGTGTGGTTATGATCTGTCATCATGAATTCACCTAGAGGGCGCCTGGGTGGCTCAGTTGGTTAAAGCCTCTGCTTTCGGCTCAGGTCATGATCTCAGCGTCCTGGGATAGAGGCCCTCATCGGGCTCTCTGCTCAGCAGGGAGCCTGCTTTCTCCTCTCCCTAGCTCTCTGCCTGCCTCTCTGCCTACTTGTAATCTCTCTCTCTGTGTCAAATAAATAAATAAAATCTTAAAAAAAAATGAATTCACCTAGAAAGTGATTTCTCTTTTATTCCTGAACAATGTTTTCACCAGATACAGGATTCCGTACTGATGGTTCTTTCTTTCGGAAAAACGTGTCCCTTCCTTCTTGCTTCTTATTTTCAGATGAGAAATCCAAATCCACTACCATTTAACTTGTTTTCCCCTCTAGGTAAGGTGTCATTTCTCTCACTGGCTTCAAGAATTGTTTCCTTTGTCTTTAGTTTTCAGAAGTTTGATTATTATGGGTGTTGGCTTGGATTTTTTATTGTTTGTGTTCACTCAACTTAAATCTATAGGTTTATGTATTTTGTCAAATTTGGGGGAATTTTCAATCATATTTTTACAAATACTTTTTCAGCCCCACACTCTTTCTCCTCTTCTTGAACTCTAATAATGGGAATGTTAGATTTTTTGTCATAGTCCCACAGGTCCTTCAGGCTCTGCTCTCCCCCTTCTTTCCCTGACCCTGAGTTGATTTTCTGTTGTTCAGATTGGGGAATTTCTATAATTCTATTTTCAACTTCACTACATCTTTCTTCTGTTCCCTCCATTCTACTGTTAAGCCCATCTATTATGTTTTCTATTTTGGTTATTTTATTTTTCAGTTCTTTAACTTCCAACTGCTTCTTCTTTGTATCTTATATTTCTTTGCTGGACTTTCTATTTTTCATTTGCTTCAAGAATATTTATAATTGTTCACTGAAACATTTTTATGATGGCTGCTTTAAAATTCTTGTCAGATAACTCCCAACATCTTGGTGTCAGTGCCTTTGTATTTTCTCTCAAGTTGAGGTTTTTCTGGTTCTTGGTATGATTGATTTTTTATTGTATCTTGGTATTTTGGGTATTATGTGACCTTGGGTCTTACTTAAATCTTTTGTAGATGTTTTATTCTATTAATTTCTAATTTTATTCTGTCATAAAGACATTGAACAATATTTCGGTCTTTTTTTTAAAAAGATTTTATTTATTTATTTGACAGAGATATAGAGAGAAAGCACAAGTAGGCTGAGCAGCAGGCAGAGGGAGAAGGAGAAGCAGGCTCCCCACTGAGCAGGGAGCCCAGTGCAGGACTTGATCCCAGGACCTTGGGATCATGACCTGAGCTGGAAGCAGCCACTCAACTGACTGAGCCATCCAGGCAAACCATATATCAGTCTTTCAAAACAAATTTAAAAAAAATTTTTTTTAAATTTATTTGAGAGAGAGAGACAGAGATAGCAACAGAGATAGCCAGAGAGAGCATGAGCAGAGAGGGGCCAGAGAATGCAGGGCTCCATTCCACGACTCCAGGATCATGACCTGAGCCAAAGGCAGATGCTTAACCGACTGAGCCACCCAGGTGTCCCTAGTCTTTCAAAATTTTTGAAATTTTTTTATAGTTTACCATGTGGTCTAGTATACTGAACATCCCATGTGTTAATGAAGATAAGTGCATTCTATGGATAATAGGTGTACTGTTCTGTACATGTTAGTTAGGTCAAGGTGGGTGATGGTGTCACTCAACTCTTTATATTCTTTATATTCTGACTTTTGGTATTGGCATTTAATCAATTATAAAGAAAGGGATTTAAAATATTGCAGTTATACCTCCAGATTTGTCTATTTTTCCCTTTAGTTGTTTTACTTTATGTATTTTGAAGCTTTGTAATTAGGCACATATAGATCTGTAAGTATTACGCCTTCCTGAAGTATTGGTCTTTTATCATTATGAAAGTATATTTTATCTGATGACTAATGTTTGCATATATACTTATTTCATTCTTTTTTTCANCCTGAAGTATTGGTCTTTTATCATTATGAAAGTATATTTTATCTGATGACTAATGTTTGCATGACATATATACTTATTTCATTCTTTTATTTTCGAGTTTTTTGTGTGTGTTTAAAATACATTTCTTAGAGACAGCATATAATCATATAAATGGGGTCTTGCTTTTTTTTTTTTAAGAGTGAGAGGGAGAGAGAGTGCGTGCATAATTGTGGGGCAAGGGGCAGAGAGAGAGCGAGAGAGAGAATCTTAAGCAGGCTCCATGCCCAGCATGGAGACCGATGCGGGGCTGGATCTCACGACCCTGAGATCATGACCTGAGCTGCAATCAGGAGTCAGACGCCCAACTGACTGAGCCACCCAGATGCCCCTAGGGTCTTGCTTTAAAAAAAAAATCCAATTTGACAATTATTATCTTTGAATTTTAGTATTTAGTATATTTACATTTATGATTAAGGTCTGCTTTTTGCTACTTGTTTTATATTACCCTCATTTGGTTTTTGTGTGTTAGTTTCTCTTGACTTCTTTTGGGTTAACATTTCTTATTATTCCATTTTGGCTCCTCTGTTCACTTTTAAGCTATACTGCTCCACAGTAATTTTTAGTGGTATCTCCAGGAATTAGGAAATACATATTTAAGTTATCAATCTACTTAGAGTTAATATTACACTATTTCCATTACAACTGTGTAGTTCCATTTACCAACCCAATTTTTTGTGCTTTTAATGTTACAAATCTCACAATATAGCATTATAATTTTTGTTTTAAACAAGCACAGCTTTTAGAGAAATTAAGATAATAAAATATAATTTTACATACTTATCTAGAAATTTGCCATTACTGGTGATCACTTCCAGGCTATAGATCTAATGCACAAAATTTGTAATATCTCTTCCAAGCTCCAGATTGAAACATCCCATTATTTGACATCTTTACCTACATGTTATCTCAAAGTTAAGATGTTCAAAACCAAACACTTTCATCCACCTCAGAGCATCTACTTTCTTACTAATCTTCTCTATTATGGAAACTCATATTTTCTCATACCAGAAGCTAGAAACTTCAAAACATTGGTTCTTCATATTATTTTTCTTACTTGCTGCCCCTTTTGTTTTTCTCTAAAAAGGGTGTTGTTAAAAAGGAAGACTTTCTATTGTAGCCATTTTTCTTCCTTCCTTGTACCTTAACTTGAACATAAATAATTTGCCCATGTGAGTGATCCAGATGAGCAGCACAGTAAGGATCATATATATTATTGTTTCACATTAACTTTACTTCTAGCCACAATCCTAAATTCCTCTTATACTATGTTTAATAAATTGTCCCTAACTGAAATCAAGAGCATTATTTGTGGTGTCAGCACAGATCCTGAAAGCCTTAGGGTACATGTGTCTGATTCTAGCCGGGTAGCTTTATCTCCACAGTCAAGGTTGTTTCTGTTGACTGTGCTCTTTGTTTATGTTGACAACTAAGGTTTGTTGAAATTTCTAAGAAGCAGATGTTACTTTGTATTTATTTTGATGCCGCAGTAATTTTACTGAGATGATAACTATGCTGTTTAGATTTCATTATTTAAAAAGGGAGGTGATAATTTCTTGGCCATTCTTACAGCCTCTATTCCACCTGTTTTAAAGGCACCACTCACTACATTTCTTATTGGTTACTAAAATAACATAAAAGTATAACATAAAAGTCCATTGGGAAAAAAGTCTAAACAGTATGAAAACATGTGGAGGAAACAGTGAAAGTCTTCCCTCCTGTGTCAGCCCACTCCCACTTGCCTTCCTCAACCCCAGGGCTAAGTAGTAGGAACAATTTGCTGTCTACCCTTTAGGTGTTTTCCTATGCATATAAAATTTACAGACATACAAACACACATGCATGTGTGTGTATAACATATATTTTTTAAATAGATTTATTTATTTAGTTTTGAGAAAGAGAAAGCAAGCTGGGGGAAGCAGAGGGAGAGAAGATCCTCAAGCAGATTCCCTGCTGAGAGTGGAGCCTGATACAGGGCTCGAACCCACGACCCTGAGATCATGCCCTGAGCCAGAATCAAGAGTTGGATGCTTAACCGACTGAGCCATAACATACTTTAAAATAACAAAAAGGAATAATACTATACACTTTGTTCTGCAACTTGCTTTTTCCAACTTATTTGGAATTAGAGATTCACAGAAAGTTGCCAAAAAAAAAAAAAAGTGCTAAGGGGCCCTGTGTATCCTTCACCCTGTTTCCCCCAGTGGTAGTATCTTACATAACTATAGTACAGTACCAAACCAGGAAAGTGACATTGGTGCAACCTAGGGTTTACTCCAGTTTCATGGTTTTACGTACTCACTTGTTAGTGTGTTCAGTTTCCTATGCATGTGGAATTGTGTAACCACCACAATCAAGGTACAGAACTGTGCCATCACCACAGGGCTCTCTCACGCTCTCCTTTTATAACTCCATTCTCCACTTCCCAACCCCTGTCAACCACTCATCCATTCTTCACTTCTATAAGTTTTTTATTTCAAGAGTGTTATATAAATGGAATTATGTTGGCTTGTTTCACTCAGCATAATTCCTTGAGAGCCCCTGGAGTTGTTGCATGTACTGATAGTCTGAACTTGCTTTTTTTTCACTCAACAATATATCACAGACCCTCCCTATCAATCTATAGATACTTTTTACTTAAAGAAAATGGACAGTATTGTAGAGAATGGATATATCCATAATTTAATATCTTTCATTATGGATAATTACTTGTTTCTAATTTTTTCCAATCACAAATGATGCTGTCATGTGCATCTGTGTGCAGATGACACTCACACAGATGATACTCACACAGCTGCATATTTCTCAGGCACAGGTCCCACCAAGTAGAATTCCTGCATCAGTGCCTGGCACTCGTACTGGATGATAACCTTCCAGTCAGAAGGTACTACTGAACTTCTTTTCCTGGTTACAAAAATAATATCCTTTCAGATCTCCATGTCTGCACAGTTATTGTTTTTTATGTAGGGAGTTACACTGAGAAACTACTGAGTGCCTACTATATGACTAGCACTATTTTTAGGCACTGGAGGTAAAATGGTAAATAAGATAGTGTTACAAATTTTCCTCACAAAAACCTATTTTTCACTTTCTCATCTGGTTTTAATATATATACCTTGGAAGATTTCCATAGGGATGCCTGGGTGGCTCAGTCAGTTAAGCATCTGACTCTCGATTTTGGCTCAGGTCATCATCTGAGGGTGGTTGGATCCAGCACCGTCTTGGCCTCCATGCTCAGCGGGGAGTCTGCTCTCCCTCTCCCCCTTCCCCATTCCCTCTCTTAATTAAATAAATCTTTAAAAAAGAAAGATTCATGTAGTATATAATATACAAAGCAAAACATGGAAGATCCCTTCACCACTGCCCTGCTGAACCCCCACCCCTCTCCCAACTGTTTTGGTGTCTCCTTCAGTGCTTTTATATATGTTTTTCTCCACAAATTTAAAAGCAGTTTGTGTTTATCGTAGAAAACTGAGGGTGCCTGGGTGGCTCAGTGGGTTAAAGCCTCTGCTTTCGGCTCAGGTCATGATCTCAGCATCCTGGGATGGAGGCCCGCATCGGGCTCTCTGCTCAGCAGGGAGCCTGCTTCCTCCTCTCCCTGTCTCTCTGCCTGCCTCTCTGCCTACTTGTAATCTCTCTCTGTGTCAAATAAATAAATAAAATCTTAAAAAAAAGAAAACTGAAAAATAATTAGATAATAAAACAAATTCACTTAAAAAAAATTTTTTTTAGAGAGAGAGGAGAAGAGCGCGTGAGTAGGGGGAGGGGCAGAGGGAGAGAGAATCTTCCAGCAAACTCCCTTGCTGAACCCAGAGCCTTACTCCGGACTCGATCCCACCACCCATGAGATCATGACCAGAACTGAAACCAAGAGTCAGACGCTCAACTGACTGAACCACCGAAGAGTCCCAAGACAAATTCACTTAAAACCACAATATCAGAGCATGGTATCCAGGCATACACATTTTTTTATATGACCGAGGATCATACACATGGTTTTGTATTTCATGTTTTTCATTTGTCATGAATAACGTCCTGTATCAAAGTTTGGAAGCAGTAGTTTTTTTTTTTTTATCAGTATGAGTGAACATCACCAACTCAGTTAATAAAGAAAGGTAGTCTTTGGTTGGAGAATAAAATATTTCATCTTAGAAGCAGGAAAGAGGGGTGCCTGGGAGGCTCAGTCAGTTAAGAGGCTGCCTTTGGCTCAGGTCATGATTCCAAAGTCCTGGGATCAAGCCCCGCATCGGGCTCCCTGCTCAGCAGAGAGCCTGCTTCTCTCTCTCCCTCTGCCTGCCACTCTGCTTACTTGTGGTCTCTCTCTTTCTCTCTGTCAAATAAATAAATAAAATAGTTGAAAAAATGTTTTTAAAAAGCAGGAAAGAACATCAGCCCCCTATAAATATTTCAATTAGAAGAGTCCCTTCTCTTTTAATAACCAGAATAAAATAAGACATTAAACAGTAAAGCACAGAATATATGATTGAATGCTTCTAGACTAATCATTACTTGACTAATCATTACTTGACCTGTACTACTTGAGTATTAGCAAGAAAGCATGTTTCCTTGTAACTGTTTAACAATGTATCTATAAAGTATAGCTATATCAAATGCTGACTGATACAGAGCAATCTGCAGCTACAATCTACATAGAAACACATCTGTAGAACCTCAACCATGTACTGACTTTTATCTCACTCATAAACCAATGAACAAATACTGAATGTGTACTTCTCAAAGTGGTTTAACAATTCTACCTATAAAATATTTCTCCAATTTTACATAAAATTAAACAGAAAGATATTTATAAATGTTATTCCACTAGCTCTACATCATGTGTCATCACCCAAGACATCTAGGGTGTTTCAAAACAAGAAACTTAATTTTTTTTTAAGATTTTATTTACTTAAGAGAGAGAGCAAGCACAAGGAAGGGGGAGCAGCAGAGGGAGAGAGAAAGAAGCAGGCTCCCCGCTGAGCACAAGCCTGATGTGGGACTTGATCCCAGGACCCTGAGACTGTGATCTGAGCTGAAGGCAGATGCTTAACAGACTGAGCCACCCAGGTGCCCCAAGAAACTTAATTTCATCCACTACAAACACATATGGACCTTTTGGTTTTTGGTTCTGAAGAGGGTTCTCTTCAGTCATCCTGAATTTGGGTTCATCCAACACCAGCCACCTCCACCATGACCCCTAAGTTTGACCCCAGTGAGATCAAACTCATGTACCTGAGATGCACTGGTGGGGAAGCTGGTGCCACATGTGCCCAGGCACCTAAGATCAATCCCCTGGTCTTTTTCCAAAAAAACGGTTAAGGCAACTGGTGATTGGAAGGGTCTGAGGATGACTATGAGATTGACCATTTAGAACAGGCCCAGATTGAAGGGGTACCTTCTGCCTCCGCCCTGATTATCAAAGCCCTCAAGGAACTGCCAAGAGACAGAAAGAAGCAGGAAAACATTAAGCACAGTGGAAATATCACTTTTGATGAGATTGTCAGCAATGCCCGACAGATGTGGCACCAATCTTTAGCCAGAGAACTGTCTGAAACCATTAAAGAAGTCCTGGGCACTGCACAGTCTGTGGGCTGCAATGTTGATGGCTGCCGCCCTCATGACGTCATAGATGACATCAATAATGGTGCAGTGGAATGCCCTGCCAGTTAAGAACTACAAAGAAAAACATTTCAATAAAGGATCATTTAACAACCAAAAACAAAACAAAACCCTCCAAACCCCCACACATATGGAATTAAGTATAATTTGGAATGTTTTCTAAAAATGAACAGATGGCATAGGACCTTTCCTTTCATACATTCTTCTGTAACTTTTCCAGGAAAGAGTTCATAAACGTGGGTGCCTGGGTGGCTCAGTGGGTTAAAGCCCCTGCCTTCGGCTCAGGTCATGATCTCATGATCCTGGGATAGAGGCCCGCATCAGGCTCTCTGCTCCGCAGGGAGCCTGCTTCCTCCTCTCTCTCTGCCTGCCTCTCTGCCTACTTGTGATCTCTCTCTCTCTCTGTGTCAAATAAATAAATAAAATCTTTAAAAAAAAAAGAGTTCATAAACGTGATACAGCTCAAAGAGCTGGATTAACATTGGTTCCAGAAGACAGTCCTTTTTTTTTCTTTTAAATAAACTCCATCACAGGACATTAGGTTTTGAATTTAACAATAACAACAAAAAAAGTATAAAAAACACATTATTTTACTATGTGTAACAAACATCTTTACTTCAAAGTGTCTAGAAAGACTAGATGTTAAAATATGGACCTACAATGTTCACTCTGTGCATAGCTGTTTGGAATAAAATGCATGTGGGGAGGAATGGTTATAATCTGAAAATGTCTCCAAAATATGACATTTTGGCAAAATCTTTCCTTACTTTTTTGTCTTTCCAACCTAAGTAAAGGACAAAATACAGGCATGTTGTACTTTAGAGGCAGATTAAGAATTTCACTTCTAAAAGTATTGTTTAAAAGTCTTTCTTACAAATTTAACCAAGAAAGAACACAAAGTATTTATCAACCCTCTGTCACATAAAATCAAAGCACACCCTTTCCTATTGTATACACCATGTATACAGCAAAATTATAGGAAATGTGTATGATTCCTTTCTCAGTCTCCTCCATCTACTCAGTGAAAAGTATAGATTAAATTATTTTTCAGAGTGGTTCAGTGTTTCTATTAGAAAAACAATCTAGGAAGAGCAAAATATTAACCCTTTCTATATCTACCGTTAAATATGATGAGCACCTCTAAGCATCTATAAAAGCTTCATATTTTAATTATGGACTGAAGTTTAATCACTATATACACTACGTACAGGAGTGCTGAGCGACAACGCACATCCGGGAAATGGCTCCAACACACACGTTCTGGCAAAACCATTCCCTGCCTCTCACTGTCTTCTCTCCTTCCCTCCAACTCTGGACACAAATGTGGAGGTGAATCCAAAACATGATGTAGAGATTACATTTCCAAAAGTCATTTCCAGATGAAGTGTCTCTTGAGTGAATTTTAACAAAAAGATGATCATAGAACAAGTCGTTTCTCTAATTGTCCTTTTAGCATACGTTGACAGCTTTTCTGCATCTAGAAGGGCCACATGTTGCTGACAAGGGCTTCAAGTTTAAAAGGCTGCAGGAAAGGCTTACAGCAGCTTATCCACACTATATGCACAGGTTTATAGTTAGTAAATCTTCCAAACAGGTGATCATCACTTCCAAGCAGCCAAAGGAGGCACCTCATAAGCTGCCATTTTTTCTCCCCTGTACCAAGAACACCCAGAGGCCTGCTGATATTCTCACGTTGCCTGCCTGGGCCCTGGAGGATTCAGGACTGGGAGCTTCCCTTACCATCTCAGTGAGGAGGTCCTGGGTGCTCATATTCCCCCAGCAGCCAGAGGGTAGGGGCAGCTGCCCCCACCCCAAGTCAGCCCTGGAAGGCAGGGAAGGCTGTGCCTATGCGTACCCTCTGGTCCCAGCACTCACCCATCCTCTGGAGCAGATGCTCAACAAATTGGCTGAGTTTGAACACACAGGTACACAATATGTACTTTGAAATCTCTAGGTGGGATCATACCATATAGGTAATATCTTCGAGATCTTTCCCATGGAGATACTTCAATTTTTATGTATATAGCTATCCAAATGGCTTCATTGTAGTCTCTGGAAAAGAGTAACATAATTTAGCTGATTCCCTGTAAATGAACATGTGCTGCTTTTCCAAAATCCTCTCAAATACCCAGCCTTAGGTATGTATCTCTATATAAACTCCTAAGACTACAGTGGCCAGTACCAAGATTATGCACAGTGAAACTTGGATATATATTGCCAAATTACTTTTTTTAGTGAAGATAGGCCATTTTACATTCCCACCAAAATTCTTTGCCCATAACCTCAGCAAAACTGGCTATTGCTTATCTTAGACAAAAATAATCTTATTGGTGTTTTCACTTGCATTTCCTTAATTAATGAAGCCAGGCATCTTTTAATATGCTATTACTGATCACTATTTCTTTTGTGAATTTCTTGTTCTACCTCCATTTTTCCCTCTTAGTGCTACTTTTCCCCTTAAATTTGCATGTATTCAAATCTGTTTTTCTTCATGACCACCAGTATCGTGCCCACTTTCCTAGCATGCTTCTGCTGCAGCATTTGTTTTCATTTTCTAACATTTAATCAAGTTCATGAGTCAAGTGGAATTTGTTCTGATGTAAGATGTGAAGGATAGAGCAACTTCATTTTTTCCCAAATGGCTGGTATGTTGGTCCAACATCACATCTCAAACAACCTATTTCTCCCTCACTGATCTATAGAATGCCTAACCCATTTTTCTTTTTTAAAAGTAACGTGTGTACACAATATAAAAATAAAATAGTATGAAAGGGCAAACAGTGAAACGTAACCTATTCCTGACCCCTTGTTTCCTCTGGAGGCAACCCTACTAATAGTTCATCGTGTCTCCTTTCAGATATTCTCTTGTGTTCTGCCACCATAAATGGCAGTGGGACATGCTGTTTCCAGTCTTCTTTTGCTTCAAACAGCTCTGCAACTCATCTCCTTATGTATTGCTCACAATGCAGAAGTAAATCTACAAAATTCCCCAAAGTAGAACTGATATATCAGAGAATATGGGCATTTGAGAACTTGATACTACCAAACTGCTCTGCAATGATGCTGCACCATAAATTTATACTTCACTAAAATGTGTCAAAGATCATTTGACAAATCCTTTTCAAGTTTGGGATAATTTTATAGGCTATGATGCTCCCTTTTCTTTGTGAACTTGGGACATGACAGAGTAATGAACATGAAATTCCTTACAATTCTTTTCTGAACTTCAGTGTTCATTTTGTGGGTAGTTAGTATCAAAATAGTCCTCAAGAATTTATAATCTAGGGAGTATGTGTGACCAATATATGGCTAAATTAGTAATAGTAGTGTGGTCCTTCGGGCAGTACAGAGCCCTAATAATTCGGTTTGGAGTCAGGGGAAGTGTGATGGAAGCACGCTACTGGATTGGAAATCCTGGATGAAAAGAATTACCTTACTGGTGAATGGGCTGAGAGGTAACATTCTTGCTTGAAGAACAAGAGGTGGTAAATTAAGGAGAGGAAACAGCACTTAAATCCTCTATATCAGATGGAAGGCACTGATATGGAGGAGTTAAAGAAAATGAGGTTAACTTCACAGGAGTATTATAACATCCATAAAAACCTGTTACATAGAAGAAACTAAATGTTAGTTCTCCTCCCTCTAGATTCTGGGGTGCATGAGTGTAAGATAGGTAAGAGGCCAACAACTCAACTTTTTCAGAACGGTTCTGAAAAGTTAGCTTATGAGAAATGAGAAAAGTAAAGCCAGTGTGATGTCATTAGTGCTTCGGGTGTCAAAATGGCCTTTTGGCCAGTTAATAGTCTATTTTCCTTCCTACCTCAAACACAGTGCTCTAAATTCCCCTTCACTTCCCAAAAATCAAAACATAAAGTTTGCTTCATCTCTCCTGGTTCCTGCGAATATTTTGAAATTTTGCTAGTCTGAAAACTGGGAATCCTAGCTCTCAGAGCCTTCCTGTTTTATTCAGCAGCCTCAAACGTCAAAACTTTGTTGACTGGGAAGGGAATTATAACACAAATGTTGAAAAGAATTCTACACAAGATAAAATCCATTATTTAGCATTTTGACAGCCACAATTCAACAACTCTCACAGTGTTTCAAAGGTACTTACAATCCTAAAGTGACTTTTGAATTGAAAATCAACTTATGTTCAGTAAAAGCAAATTTAAAACCTTCTGAATAAAGCAATCTATACCTCAGGCCTATGTAAACTAAAACACTGCTGTACTCAAATATTACCTCTTAGATGTGGTTACTCCCAAATTATTAGCTAATTCTCTAAACACTATTTTACCAAATTTTCAAGATGACCAAAATAATAGTTATTCTCTCATTTGGTAAATATCACTTTATAACAACAACAACAACAACAAAAACTGTTCTTTCAGGACTTTATTTTGTTTATTAATAAAGTTAATCATTATTATGATTTTTGAAAAAAAAAGTTTAAAAATGTTCAGCCTTCATGTTAATGTAGGTTAGGCCATCCAAAAGGCAAAGCAAAGAGTTAACATTAAGTCATGGTCCAGGATTATACTCATGAGAAACAAATACAGGACTTACAGTACTTGATAAGTAAAGACAACCAAAATAAACTGTATTTCTAATTTGTTTCTATAAAAACATATTAAAGATCACTTTAAAATAGTGTTCATCTTTTCTTTTAAATGTGCATAGCCTCATCTGCAATCATGTACAAATATAATAAACTTGACTAATAGCTTTCTTAATCTTTTAATACAAATACAATTCCTTGCCTCTTTATGCAACCCAACAAAATAATATAAAGTGAAGTCATTAGAAAAATATGGACCTTTCTGAATCTATATTGTATTTTTAATTTAGATTGGAAAATACAGTTCAGATCATATCAAACACATGGATTTCAGGCTTACATATTACCTATGTCTTACAAATGATCAGATATGGTTCTTTATTTTGGCTGAAATGCAAAAATATGATTAATTTCTTAATAACAGATTATTTTAAAAATAGTTTCCATTGATAGCAGTGCTAGTCCTAGAACAAAACGTAAGCAAAACATATTTGTAAGTCACTGTCTATTCGGTGCCCCAAATATACAGATCCTAACACTAAGCCCTTGATATACATTTGCTTTAAAGATTACTGAATGGACATCTCATGTGTCTGATAATCTTTAATTTGAACAATCCTGTAAACATAGTCAAAATCTTTCTAAAAGAAATAAAATTCAAGTAAACATTGCATATTTGATTTAAACTAACCTTACAGTTAAATTCACCTATGACACATTGGATCAAAACCATTCAATATGTAGAAAGGCTTTTAAAAATTATTCACATGTAAAGATGGAATTAAACTCTGTAAACATGTTCATGGTTAATAACTACTGTACTGCTGCTGCTCTTTGGTTTGGCAAAGTGATATTGGTCAGATGCCCCAGGTACTGAATATTCAAATAAATCTGTACCCAGGTAAAACCAAGACTCCTGTCGACTTTGTCTTTAATGGCAATGGCAAGACCTGAAATTCAACTTTATTTTCCTTAAATATCACACCACCACAACTATTCAAAGTGTTTGACGGACCAAAGATAGCACTAAAACATTCTGAAGGCCTTCGTTTTGACCATTTCCCCCCAAAGAGTTGATAGAACTAATCAACACCAGTTGAAATACCAAAGAGGCAGCCTTGCCCTGACTCCCATGCAGCTTGTAGGCCCTTGCTGAATGACCATTAATATGTGTGAATAAATCACCTAAATATTTAGAATGTGGCAAAATGTTGGCCACAAATTAAAGCAAAAGTAACTAAAGCAAAAGGCTTGAAGTGAAAATTTCTGAAAAGGTGTTTGCTATGCTATTAAAGATGACAGTGAAATACAACTTAAAAGAGAAAGATACACCACTACAAAAGTGCCTGGATAGGTTAAAAGGGAAATTTATGTTTCCTCGACTGTTAATCAGGTGCATGAAACTCCTTTGATCTAAATGTAGAAATGCTCACAGAAAGTACCAGGAAAGTAGTCAAGTAGATTTAAACATTCACAATTTCCTTATAATACATAAATTGCCAAAATGAAGTGATATTTTGTTATCCCTTAACTCTCAGTTTTCTAGAGTCAAGATTATTGGGACTACAAAATTGAAATAAAGATAGAAGAATCATAATAATAGTATTCCAAACTGTATTTTCAAAGCTAACTCATTCCTTTGGTTCAAAGGGGGAAAAAAAACATAACTTCCTTTTAAAATCTAATATTAGTATAGCCAACAGAATTAGACAAATCCTCTGAACTGCAAATCTGGAATAGCTAACTATAAAACTTATGCTACATTAGGAAATTATAGAGCTATCCCTAGCATATGTTTGACAATACAGAAGGTACTCCAAAAATATTTGTTAGATGGATGAAATGTAAGGTTAATTTTGCAAAATTAGGAATCAAAGAATGTGAGGTCATCCAGTCCAACTCATGCATAACACGCTCCCCCCTCCCAGTTCCATTTTACAGATAGGGAAACTGTAATGGTTGATATTTACAGATGCTGGTTAAGATTTCTCTCTACTCAGTACAGGAAGCAATCAGTCATTTTGGTTTGTGTATATTTGACCAAACAGGATATGTGAGGAGTAACATTTCTACCTCATTTCTCCATTATAGGATATAGTATTTTCCCTTAGATTTAATGCAACAATTCCTGTCACTTAGATTGCATTTCAAAAGGAAAAGGAGATATAAGTCTACCAGGCAGAAAGGGGCTGGTGTTTAGAAAGTCAGATTTAAAATTTTGCGTGTAAGAGTGGAACCCACCTCTCACAGACTGGAAGTCTTAAATGACCACTTAGGTTAGAATTTCTTTCCAGAAAGCAGAATTACACTAAGCAGTTTTACCCTAGTTCAAACTGCCTTTCAAGTCACTGTTTAAGCTGTCGTAGGAATACTGTAAAAAGTTTCAAAGTATTTTCTAGTAATCGCCTAAATTGACATTTGAAAGTCAATAGCATGTTGCATTCTAAATACCTTGGGACCAGAAATAATTTTTAACAGCTTACAATACCTGCCTATCTTCGTCTTTACTTTTCTTCTAGCCACTGCCACTATTCTGACTGCGTCCAATATTTCTATAGCACATGTGCCTTTGTGTCTCCCTGACTGTAAAAATACCCATGAAAGGTCAACAAAAAAGTAATTTAAAAGCAGAGAGAACCACAAATATTTCCTATACTGCCAAGTTTCCTTTAAGCCTCGGGCACAACACCACATTACATGGTTGTATTAATACTTAGAACTAAGCCATCAATGAATTATACAAATGTGCTCCATGTTTTATTTTTTCCATGTTTTAAATAATTATATTTAGATATCTGAATCTTTCTGAGTGTTATTTTATAGCCAACAATAAAAAACTTTATTATAAATGTTGAAAAGTATAAAACAGTAATTATAAATCAGCAACACCCAATAAAAAAGAAGTTATTTCTTTTCCTTACACAGTACAAGCAACAATAAATGGATATTATTATTCACCATCAGCCAGTATACCGTACATGTACCTCACCTAAGATAACTTTTCTGCTTGTGTTTTAGGAGTAAAACTTTATATGGATACTAAGAAACAACTCTAATTATGTAACTCAGATGTCAAAAAAATGCATATGCCACGTTAATGTGACTTGGTAGCTCATAGTGTAGCATCTCATAACAGGTGGGTGTTATTTCCAAAGTAAAATTAAGTCACTTTTGTAGCAGTAAGTTGATGTAGCACAAATGGGTGTATTTAAGATTAAGGCATCTTTCTGCGCTGGAGTAGTGCTTCTGTGGATTCGGCGATCTGTACAAAGGCTTCCTTTTTAAAAAATATATCTTCTGTTATACTTCAATTATTTCATTCCATTGATCATTTTCTTGCAAATAAAACTGAAAATATCAGTCCATAATATGTTTTTATAAACCTATAAAACCAGAAACAATTGAGTTATTGGTTAAAACTTGATTTTATATTTTTGAAAATAAAGATTTATTAAATGGTTCTGTGCACTAAGGTATAAAGCTGCTAAGATAACGAGACAGGGAATAAATATTTTAATACTACTAATATTGTAATCATAACAAAGATTTTTATAAATAGTAAATAAGTGATATCTCTCTCTTCCTCTGAAGCAATCAAGAGAGCATATTAAAAGAGGTAGATTCTTAAAGTTCTCCCTTACTGTTAACTTGGACAAAAGCTGAGGAGACATCTTATTTACCCCTTCAGAAGACTGCTATAGGATATGGAGAAATACCCCCCCGCAACACTTAAAGGTTGTTGAGCATCAGACATTATCCCGACCACATTAAGAATCCTAAAACCAGAGCTATACCACAGCCACAGTTCTGGGTGACATGATCACTACACGATACAACAACCACTCATTTTCGGAGTCCAGCCTGACACAAGCCCCCACTGAGAGCGCAGTTCTGATTCGGTCTAGGTTTTAGGCTGTGGCTGTTACTTTGGATGTGGGCTCCGGGTCCTCTGTAGGGAACCGATTGCTAATGAAAAATGCTGAGCAAGGAAGCAGACAAACGTTCCCTTAATTGAGACTCCACATGAGAGCTCTTTGACAAAAATGAACTCCTGACACAGAGAAAGTGAGATAATAAATGGATGTTGTCTTAAGTTGGTAAGTTTGTGGTAATTTGTTATAGAGCAAAAGATAACCAATACACATTATAAAGAAGATTTCAAAAAATCTAATAGCTGCCTAAAATGCTACTGAATCACTGAGCTAAGCATCAGGAGAGACGGAGAATTCACTACATCCCCCAAAATTCAACTTAGGTACATTACTCTCACTGCTGATACAACAGTTAATGTTTAATCTGTCTGGAACGTCCTCGATTGCTATTTAAGTTAATTTCCTCTGGCTATTGTCTCAGGGCTAGCCAGATGGAGAACAGCTGATCAGTGTGGCTGGCTACAATAAACTTATCTTTTGTTATGTCTTTTCCAACTAAGTCATACGGGTAAACCTCTTCGATCTTTTTTTTTTTTAAGATTTTATTTATTTATTTGACAGAGAGATAGAGACCACAAGTAGGCAGAGCGACAGGCAGAGGGAGAGGGAGAAGCAGGCTCTCCGCTGAGCAGGGAGCCCCATGTGGGACTCGATCCCAGAACTCTGGGATCATGACCTGAGCTGAAGGCAGCGGCTTAACCGACTGAACCACGCAGGTATCCAAACCTCTTCAGTCTTTTCTGCAGTCTAATTAGTCACTCTTCTTTCTTAAACTAATTAACAAGCCACTGTTTACTGAAAAGATTAGTTGTCTGCACACATTAACCCAAATCGGCTTTTAGTTTCCTCATTAATCTACCAATACATATTTACAAAGATTGCACTAGGAGTGGTAAGAAAAATGGGATTTGAGCAGCTGTTACCATCCAATCTCTTCTGAACTACCTAATTTTGCTGATATAATTAAGAGAGTAAAAAAAATTGACCTGCAAATTGTTTTGAGATTACAAAATATGCAAATAACTGCATTTGTTCAAGGAAATTACCTTTATACTGTCTTACCTTGCTCTTATTCAAATGGTTAGTTATGAACAAGTGGTACTCAATTTTCTATTGCCACTGTAACATGGTTATTTGTCCCTGTAAGCACATAATTATATATGACAGGACAAAAAAAAGAAGTATTAAGTTTCTGGCTAATTGGTAAAATTGATGATTACAGTAAAAGCAAACTCTTATGTAAGCACTAAATAGGCTTATGGTGTCAACCATTTATCCTCTCCGAGAACCCAGAAGTAAAGCAGTGCTAAGAGCTAAAAGTCTGGTTTTATGCTTATATTTGTAAAAATGTCCATTGGCTTTTAAAGATGTTCAGCAGCAATAATTACAAAGCCCATGAAATGGATTTTTCCCTTGACCTACAAGGGATCTAATGATCCTAATGAAGATCCTAACGATACCAATTCAAGAGAGTAAATTAAGTGCTGCTAAAAGCCAAAAAGGAAAAAAAATCAGAAATTCCGACAGTAAGTTTTCAAGTTTTAGGGTATTTCCTTGAGTTGGTACCAACTGATCTTAATGTCCAAACCATTTTCCCACAGTGCAAGCTGATGACAATGTTATTACTAGTACTGTTGAAACCTACCATGCATATATTTTAGTCTATAATGATTGCTAGGTCGCCAGGCTATGTTATAAACATAGTCATCAAGAAAAGGTTAAAATATATTTGGTACACTCTTTATACTGAGGCAGAAAAGACTACAATGCATTTCAAAAATATTTTCAAATAAGCAAAGTTAAGACACTAAAGAATAACCTTGTTTAAATGTTATTCAGAATAGTGAGTGACAAAAGAACTTTCTATATCTGAGGTAAAGAAGTATGTGGCTGGGTAACAAATGAAAATCCCAACTTTGAACAGAACAAAACACAGCAGTAGTCACTATACTTCCTCACTCAAACCTCTTTCTCCATAAAAGGTACCAATAAACACTGACACTCCATTTGTAAGGTATTTTATTAAAAAGCGCCACATATTTTAGTATTTTAAAATATCATATTGTTTTGATTTCTGCATATTTGTTAAATCTGGTTGATCTTCATTTTAACCAGAAAAAGCACTGTTTTCAAATGACAAGTATTACCTGATCTGACAGTGCCTTCTTCAGATCCATTCTCTATCCATTGAGATTCACTGTCCAACAATCGATTTTTTGATTCACTAAGCGGTTTGATAGGAAAGGGTTGATTTGAGCCAATACTGAAAAGAGGAAGAAATAATTTAGTAAACAGTTTAATGCTCAATTAAGGATACTTAATTAATAAGCAGCAAATTAGTATTCCTTCTCCTAAATATGTGAGGGCAACTCATGAGATCTTAGCACTCTAAAAAAACTCTATCTTCAAAAGAAAAATATACCCCCAACCCCCGACTGAATGGCTCTCTAAACCCAAGAATCTATATTCCAGCAGTGCCAATGAAAATAATTAGACAAAAGAAAAAAGCTTCAGAGGCTGGTGTGAAACTTTTAAAACATGTTAATCAAGAGCTGTAAGGTAGCACAAGGTGAGGATCTATGTCTGTGGCCAGGACAAAAAAATTACCTGTCATTTCCCAAGTTTTCTGCTTTCTACCTCTGCAGTTTAGATCTAAGGGGAAAAAATGATTTAGTGATTTAGTGTAGACTTACTTTCTTGCTAAGAGATCCAGGGAGGGAGGGAATGGAGGAACAAAAAGAGAAAAATGAAACTAGTATTTCCTGTGTACTTACTATGGGCCAGACATTGTGCTAGTTGCTTTATACACATTATGTCAACCTTCACAATAACCCTTGGAGGTAGGTATGGTTATCCTCATTTTACAGAGCTGGAAATCGAGTCTCATACGGTTTAAGTGACTTGTTCAGATGCACAATAAATGTTAGCGTTCTAAGGTCCTAAGATTGTAGGTCTGAAGGTCTATGTTCTGATACTAATAGACTGGCTTGGAATTTATAACCCCTCCTCCCCCACAATTTAATTCTGTCCTAAATAAATTTTGACGACTTCACTTTTACAGAAGTATCTTTGTCTACTTTAAAATTTCATTTAAAATGAACTATTTCTTTGAATTTATGAATTGGTTTGCTTACCATGCAAATACTGAAATAGTATCTTCTAAGATGAATGAATGAGAAAAAATTTTACATTTGTATTTTTTTAAATCCTCATTAGTATTTTTAAACTGCAGTTTAAATCTGTTTATCAAAATATAATAGTAGATAGTATGACTAATTTCTTTGAAAAAATATAGCTGATACAAACCAAGAATCAAAGCTTGAAAGAATGTCTTAGTTTCTAGAACAATGTAGCATATTTTAGGATAGCCATGTTTCCTGGCTTGCCCAGACATTTCCAGTTATATGTGATTGTCCTGGTTCATCTATTAATAGCAAGCATTCTTTCTTATTCTCCAAGTGTTCTGGTTTGGGTGATAATAAATATGGTTCTACTAAGCATATTACATACATACACATATTAGCTCTCAGTTAAAAAAAAATTTACAGAGAATTTCTCTTTCCCTGTCTATGTTGACTTACAAATTACTATTGTATTTATCAGCTATGTATGTATAACACACACACACAGTTTGCTTTATAATAATGAAAAACTTAATGATAAGCACACCTTCTAGGATATTCATTTTGATTTGTAACAGAAGCTTGTTCTGGATCCATCCCCACAAGGCGAGTTGGAAAACTGCAACCATCACCCAAGCTGCATAATGAAAAATATCAGTGATAATTTAAATCATATTAACTTAAGGTGGTCAAATTTAACAACCATTCTTCAAAAACATAGTATAAAGAAATTAGCATAAATTGTCAGTTCACAAAATAATTCTTAAAATTTTCTAATTTAGAGGGTTAGTAGCCTCATTGATGAAATAAGCTGCCTTCCCTTTTAATTTACATATATTTAAAAAATATCTTTCATGACTATTAAGATTATAATGCCTGGTGTGCCTGGGTGGCTCAGTCAGTTAAGCAGCTGCTTTTGGCTAAGGTCATGATCCCAGGGTCCTGGGATCGAGCCCTGCATTGGGTTCCTTGCTCATCAGGGAGCCTGCTTCTTCCTCTTCCTCTGCCATGGCCCCTGCCTGTGCTTTCTCACTTGCTCTCTCTTTCTCTCTCAAATGAATAAATAAAACTAAAAAAAAAAAAAAGATTATAATGCCTATTAAGATTATGACACTTCAAACACAGATATTCAAATATATGGGAAGTTGGCTAATTAAATATTTGGGTAATTGAGATTATAATGTTCATTAAGATTATGATGCCTATTAAGATTATGATACCTCAAACACAGGTAATCAAATATTTGGGAAACTGATCTACTCATCACAATCATTTAAGACATCAAAGAGGCTCAAATTGAAATACAAGACATAAGTTCCAAATATTTATTCATTTGACAAGTATTTATTAAATGCCTATGATGCCGTGGGTACTCTTATCAGGACTAGGGATATAGCAGTGAACAAAAGAGAAGAAAACCTCTGCCCTCAAGAAGTTTACAATCTAAAAAAAAGTACAGACATACCTTAATTTCCTATTTTAAAATTATTTAAATTATATAGAACAGGGACTTTCATTTCCAGCCAAGATGGATTAACTGATAAATGTGACCTTTTGTCATGAACAACCAGAAAACTGAACAGTATATACAATAACTGTTTTCCAAACAAACAACACAGAACTGTAGTCTCTGAAAAAAGAGAAACCAACCAAGTGAGTCTCAGGTTTCTGCCAGGACCTGAGCACCAGTAGGGGAAAAAAGTAGAGTAAGATAGTCTCATTGAATTGAGGTGACAGAGATGGGTGTTTCAAAAAGTTGAGGTAGCTTGAATCTACTGGACAGAGCTGAGAAAGAAGGGATATGCAAAGAAAGGGCTACAACAAGTGCACAGCATTTTACTGGAGTGTTTTGATGAATGATAAGCTATCCATGTGAATCTAGGCTTAAAACAGCCTCAAAAGGACCAAGCTAAAGCACAAGTAACTGCCAAAGGGAGAGAGCAAAATTAATTAATTAAATTTATTTATGACCGAGAGAGACAGCAAGAGAGGGAATACAAGAACAAGGGAGCTGGAAAGGGAGAAGGACTGTCCCCACTGAGCAAGGAGCCCAATATGGGGCTCAATCCCAGGATGCTGAGATCATGACCCGAGCTGAAGGAAGACACTTAATGACTAAACCACCTAGGTGCCTGAGAGAGCAAAATTTAATACACAGAATTCAAAATGTCTACCATCTAATCAAAAATTACTAGCATGAATAGTAGGAAAATGTGATCCACAACTAAGAAAAAAATGGTTAATAGAAAAGAATTGGAAATGACTATGAAAATTTGAAGCAAATACTTTAAAATAGTGATTATAAATATGTCCTTGAATTAACAGGAAAAAAAGTGGATATGAGAAGAGAAATGTAAGATACAAAAAAAAGAACCAAACTGAACTTCTAGAGCTAAAAAATACAATATCTGAAATGAAAATTCACTGGATGAGCTTAACAGCAGGACAGACATCATAAAAGAAAAGATCAGTGAACTTGCAGACATAGCAACAGAAACTATCCAAACTTTAGCAGATAGAGAAAAAAGATGGGGCCTGGGGAGCAAAGAACAGCAATGACCTGTGGGTCACAATCAAACAATTAAACACACATATATTTAAGAGTGTCCCAAAAACCAGTGGAGGGAGAGCATGAAAATTATTCAAATGTGATAAAAACTATAAATTCACAGATCCAAGAAGCCTAATGAACCTCAGAGAGAATAAACACAAAGAAACCATACCAAAAAACATCATCATCAAATGGCTTAATATCAGTGATAAAGATAAAATCTTAAAAGTAGCCAAAGGGCAAAAAAAAAGACAAAGTAATTTACACAGTGGAATAACGATAAGAGTGAGGCTGAGTCTTGTCAAAAACAATGCAAGCCAGAAGTTAATGGAACAACATCTTTAAAGAGAGAGGGAAAAAACCAAAACCAAACCAGTCAATATTGAAATCTCGGTTTAGAGAAAATAATCTTAAAAAATACAAGTCTGTGTTCTATCTAGTCAGTGTGGAAAAACCTTGTAATACAGGAGATGATAAAGTACACAGAAGAGACTGATGCACTTAAAGGTACAACAATAGGATCTATCAAATGAAACAGAAAAAAGACTGAACAAAAAAATGGACATGCATCGGGGAGCTGTGGTAGAACTTCAAGTGTATTAATATACATGTAACTGGAGTCTCTACACTAATGTGGGTGGGGGTAAGGGTTAGAGAGTAAGTATTTAAAGAAATAATGGTTAAAATACTTTCCAAATTTGATGAAAGTTATAAAATCACAGTTCCAAGAAGCTCAACCAATTCCAAGCATAAGAAACATGAAGAAAACTATATACCAATGCATATCATAATCAAACTGCATGAAACTAGTGCTAAAAAGCATATCTTAAAAGCATCCAGTGAAAAAAAGACACATTACATATAGAGTTAAAAAAAAAAAAAAGAATGACTGCAAACTTCTTGTCAGAAAAAACGTAACCCAGGAAACAGTCAAGTAGTATCTAGAATTATATGCCAAGCAAAAATGTCTTTCAAAAGTGAAAGCAAAATGCTATTTTCAGACAAAAATATAGGAAATACAGCTAAACAAGGGGGAAAAACCCTATAACATTTATAAACATGTCACTTAAATTTCAAATATTTTTTAGTTTCCTGTAATGACTTTGATATATAGATGGTCTAAGATGGCTGGGATTTGGGAGAAAAGGAAACTATGAATCATCTCAAGCATATACTTTCATTTAAATTTTCATTTAAATTTGAAGTTAAAAATAGCATTATGTGTTAGGTCTCCTTTTAAGACACAACAGAATACATCATCTGATAGACTCTTTGAAGATATAGCTAATAAATATAAATTCTTTTAATTCTCTATTTCAAACAACTATTTTCATCTAGAAGGAAAAAGTGATTGCTATTTTTATGAATCATCTTTTTTTTCTACTTTCCATTTCAATATATGCCCAAACTCTTTTTGGGAGAATTTAATAAAAAACATGAAAAATATTTTATATAATCAAGATGTTCTGAGTTTTCATTCTCAAGGCTCATAAGGATGTCATTATATACTGTATTCTCTGAATCTTAAGACATTTAACCAGAGAGACAGACTATCACAGATTCTGTAATATCCAACACCTGCATTTTATACATTACCTTGAAAATATTGGAAGTAGCCAGTATTTCTTTTCATCACCAAAGACTTGTCTCCAATTTTTACTGCATCCAAGAGAAAAACCATTTCCATCAGGTCCATATGAAAATGTGGGTGAACGGAATGATTCTGTTATATGTACATATATAAAAAAAAGAGTTTATTTAAAAATTATATGAGGATGGAAAGTAGCAATTTTCTTGCTTTATATTGTTGATATCGATTATATAAATAAAATTTAAAATAAGATAATTATAATAATTAAAAGATAAGTTTCTGAAACTTATTTGGGAAAAAATATACCACCTCTGAGTATTTCATCACCTTTATAAGATGAAAATGTGAAAATAATTATCTAATATTACTAAAAATCTACTGAAGTGTGTTCACTATATCTCACCTTTTTAAAAAGATATGCTAACTCTTGCAACTCACTCATTTATTAGTTATGAAATTCTTACTATGTGTCTAATGGCACAGTGCCAGGTGTTTGCAATCCAAAGATAAATTAGATGAAATTCTTATCAAAGAACCCACAGTCTAACAAAGTCTAACAAAACTATACTGTGATATACATGTGTGAATGGGGGTGGTGGTATGTGAGCATGATCTTGAACAAAAAATAACAGATAAAGAAGCAGATGATCAGACACCATTATTTCAAGTTTGGCTATTAAGTGATGAAGAGTGGGGGCTAGAGAAAGATACACATTCCACAAGAAAAAGGTTTTTTTCTTTATTTAAAAATACAATTTATTTTAGCATGTTTTATAAGCTAAGGATAAGAAGCCAGGGAGAGAGGAACTGGGAAAGGTTGATGATATAGAAAAGTAAGGTAAAAATTGATGGAAGAAAATTCTAGAGGAAATGAGAAATCCTTTAGAAGAGTTCTAAAGATTGACCTTAGATACCAGAAAAGACATTTGTCCTCAGAAGTTAGAGGCAGAGTGACTGTGATGGGTTTGAAAGGAGAAATGTCTGTGTGAGTTTATAAAGGGGAGAAGATAAGAATTTACTCATGACAACACATGACATGACTGCCAAATAGAGTAGAGGACCCAAGTGAGGTCTAACACTTTAAATGTGTAGGTGCACCAATCGCTGTGGGAGTGAGACTGCCTTCCCCAGCTTTCTACACCCTTGACCTACTTGTGGATAGAGTGGAGAGCTGGAATAACCCAGGTCAGGGATAGGCAACTGAATTACCGGAGAAAGCCAGGACATGTATGGTGTGAGTGCTGTCAAGAGTTGTTAAAGTCAGGGCACCTGGGTGGCTCAGACGTTAAGCGTCTGCCTTCAGCTCAGGTCATGATTCCAGGTTCTTGGAATCGAGCCCCGCATTGGGCTCCCTGCTCTAGAGAAAAGTCTGCTTCTCCCCCCCCCCCACTCCCCCTCCTGGTGTTCCCTCTTTTGCTGTGCCTCTCTCTGTCAAATAAATAAAAATAAAATCTTATTTAAAAAAAAGAGTTGTTCAAGTCATTTGTCACAGGATCTAGAATCGAAAAGGTGAAAAATGAGACCAGAAGGGAAAGGAATGCTTGGGATAATGCAGGAAGTGTCAAAGAGGAAATACAGCTTGAGTACAGAAAAAGAGAGCTGCAAGGATAAAGGATGGCCAGAGAACAGAGAGTTCAAGTTGACAATTTCAGGGGCTCTTCAGTTCCAAGAGATTAAAAGGTTCAATGCTTAGTTTATGGGAATGATTGGCCATGAGCATCAGCTTGCCTGTTTGGGATGATAGCATTTATTTGAATATAAAAACTCTTTAAATTGGGGAAATGGTCTTAAGGTAGGTAGGTGACAGTTACAGAGAAAGGTAGAGGTGACAGAAGGTGTTCTCCAAGGACAGAAGAACAGAACTCTGTAAGGAGCAGTGGAGAACCAGTCTAGGGCCAGGGGTGTGGAAGGTGAGCTGTAAAGGAAGTAGTGTGCCAGGGTAGCTTTCTCAAAATAAGGGTTAAAACACCTTAAGAGATGTTTTTCACATCTATTTTTTGTGTGCGTCTGACCAGCATTTCTTTTTAATGAACTAGAACAGAAAATATTAAGAGTACATTGCACATGGTAGAGATTAATGATGTTTTGTGAAATTTTTGCCTACTTTATATAATTTTATAAACGTGTGCATGCACAAGGTCACAATATAAATGATGCCTTTCTTACTGTAGTCATTGGCAAAAAAAAAAAAAGACTGAAGAATACTGCTTAAAGAGAACAGTGGGTTTCCCATGAAACATGCCTCTCTCACAACTAAGGGGCTAGGCAGGAAAGGAAGCAGGCTTGGAAATGTGGCAAATTAAAGTGTTGAGGCTCCCATCTAAAGCAGTAGGCTACTACTCAGTTCCAACTGGAGGATGCCAGATAGGAAAATGGGCCCACTGTTACCAGTAGACAGTAGATTTACATGTTCTACATATGGAGGTTCATTCTCAGAATGCAAAAACATATATATATATATATATATATATCCTTATTTACAGCTTAGTTTTAGTACTTTTTTAAGATTTTATTTATTTGAGAGTGGGAGAGCGCACATGCACTTAAGCAGGGGGAGGGGAAGAAGGAGAGGGAGAGGGAATCTCAAGCTGACTCTGCACTAAGTGCAGAGCTCACTGCAAGGCTCAGTCTTACAACCCTGAAATCATGACTTGAGCTGAAATCAAGAGTCAGATGCTCAACCGACTGAGTCACTTAGGTGCCCCTGCAGCTTATCTTTTAGCTAAAATGTGTTCTTTACTTTTTTCATCACCTTTATTTACACAGTGACTGGTGTGTTCCATGATTGAGACTAAGGAGTAGCATTTTTGACATGGTTAATCATTTCCATCTTTATGTCAACTGTATCACTAATATCAGCATTTGTTTCTTTATTTTGCTCATTTTTTAAAGTGAAATAGAGGGGGAGAATTCAGTAAGGTATTAAAATAATTGGACAAACATTTCCTAAATAAGAGTGGTGTGGCATTGGCTCAAACTAAGCTATTAGCTTGAGCATCTGACTCTTGATTTCTCTCTCCCTGCCCCTCCCCCCACTTGCTTATTCGCTCTCTAAAATAAATAAATAAATGTTAAAAAAAATAAAATTTATATAGTTCTTTTATACACAATGCACTACTGAAAATACATGTAAATGCCAATCTCACACCCTCAACCTTCAAAATATCAAAACTCTATACCCATTGTTCTTATCTAGTCATGGTTAACCTTTAATACAGAGTTATTTTATACTTCTTTATCATCTGACTATTGTCCTCATGATTTCATAGTCATTTATGGTCATTTTCCTAAATAATCATGATTTCTTTTGGCCTACTTACCTATTGTTGTTCTGTTTTTTCCAACTAGCCAGCAATGGTAGCTGAAAAGTGATAGGACGCTGATGAAGAACATTGTAGACACAAAGAAAAGGAAAAGTACGTGGAACTTCGCACGTGTATCAGAGAGTTCATTCTGGGGAAGGAAGGAAGAAAGAAGAGTTAACTTTAGAACAGTCAGCCCTTAAAGTATATTATTATTTGATTCTTCCTAAAGATTGTTGAATTTACCAAAAATCCTGCCAGGTATGAAGAATATAAAATAAATTCAGGTAATAAATCCAAAAGCAACATCTTCCAAAACAGAAAACTGGCATTATCAAAGGAGCTTGATTGTATAAAAGGTTGAAAGGGTCATTTAAAAAAATTACTCTTAAACAATTAAAAATTTTAGTAATATACTCAGTAAGAAAATAAAAGATGCATTTTTTTACTCAACATTTTTCTTTTGTACTTTATGCATATATTCATAAGCTTTCCCTCATATCCAGAATATAGAACGGACTTTTCTTATCTATGCTAAAATATTTGCTTATTTTAATTATACATGCTGCTAACCAGACACTAATTGTGATAAATTTGTGTACTTCTTAATTTCTATTTTTGGAACACCCCAGCATATATCCCCACGCCCTCAGCTGTTCAATTCTTACCTTCTTTATCCTCACTCAATTCCTACAGTGTTTTTAGATAATTAGCAGTTTTGGTAAACAGATTTACCAAAAGGTATTATTGAATGAAAACAGCTTTGCTGTTACCCCTTCTTACAGCTATATTCATTTTAACAGAAGCAAAATCTTAACTTTGAAAAAATTAGTATCTATTAATAGAAAGAGGAAGCCTTTAAGTGTTAGCTCTTAAAATAAAACCACATGGGCAAATCACAGACTCCATTAGAACATGAGGTGGTCCTGGCTTGATTTAAACATTGTTTATAGGATAAAATGAAGGTTTTTAGCATTAGATTATTCTGACAAATATTTTCTACTCTTCTCTCCCAGAGTAACCATAGTACCTTTTAAACATATCAAGCAATTCTTTTAACTTCCCATCTTGTGAAGCAAATGAGTATTGTCACAAGAATGGCATGGCAATAATGTTATTTTACCTTTGGACAACTCTGTAGATTTCCTGCGGCAAAGCTTGTACAAATAGAGATAATGTATTAAGAAACCAAATTTTATACAAAATTATCCTGAACACTAGTTTTATAAATCTTTTGTTTTGAAGGAACACTAAAATGTTGTTCTCTAAAGGTCACTGACATTTTCTCCAAAAACACAAAAGTGAAAACAGACAAGAATATTTAGCTCCTCAAAAAAAAATTAAAAAAATAAATTAGTTCCTCAAGCACATTCGAGGTACACTTTAAATATATACCTTTCCTCTGTTTTTAAAGAGATTTATATCTAGGAAAGAAAATTAATTTTTTAAGCAAATAGCTTTTATTAAAAAACTTCTGATTAGTAGTTTCTAAAAACTATATCTGAGAATTTCTTACCACCTTCACTCACTACTACTGCAAAAGCCTTCTAAGAGATGCTGTCACTTGACCTGCAGACTAGTTTCAACTCTGCAATCAGAATGATCCATTACAATTAAGACGATGTTACTCCTCTGCTCCTGTTTCACTCGGCAGGACTCGGCATGAAAGACAGTCCTCCAGCACTCTCCAGGGCCCACTGCCTGGACTTCTCATTAGTCCCATTCTCGCTCATGCTACTCCAGCCACACTAGCCTCCTTGCTGTTAAACAACAGCATGTTAACAGCATGTTAACAACAACAAACATGGAGGGGATGCTCCTACTTTGGGGCCTTTGGTCCAAAGTCCAAATGTCTCCTCAAAAATGTTCTTCTCTCAAAGAAGAAGGCCACTAAGCTCCTTCAAATCTTTGCGCAAATCTTATCTTCTGAAATCTACCCTGATCACACTCCTTTTTAAAAATTGAGATATAGTTGGACATATAACATTCTATTAGTTTCAGGTGTAAAACATGACTCAATATATGTACACACTGCAAAATGATCACCACAATAAGTCTAGTTAACATCCATACCACAGTTACAAAATTTTTTTCTAGTGATAAGATCTTTTAAGATGTACTATCTTAGCAACTTTCAAATATACTTAACTATAGTCACCATATTGTGCATTATATATCAGAATTTATTAATGTTATTTTGAGCACCTTCACCCACTTTACTCATTCCCCACCCACTGCCCCAACAATCACCAATCTGTTCTGTTATCTATGAGTCTAAAAAAAATTTTTTTTAGATTCTACATGTAAGTGACAAAAACAGTTATTTGTCTTTCTCTTTCTTATTTCACTTAGTGTAATGTCTTACAGGCCCATCCATGTGATCACAAATGGAAGGATTTCCTAAGTTTTTATGGCCAAGTAATATTCCATTGCGTACATGTAGATGTACACACACACATGCACGTGCACACACACACACAATTTTCTTCATCCATTCTTCCGCTGATGGGACACTTAGGTTGTTTTCATGTCTTGGCTATTATAAATAAGCAGCAATGCACATGGGGTTACAGATATCTTTTCAAGTTAGTGTTTTCATTTCCTTTGGATAAATATCCAGAAGTAGAGTTGCTGGATCATACGGTAGTTCTAATTTTTGAAGGAATCTTCGTACTGTTTCCTTAGTGGTTAAACCAATCTACATTCCCACCAACAGTACATGGGTTCCCTTTATTCCACATCCTTGCCAATACTAGTTACTTCTTATCTTTTGATAACAGCCGTTCTAACAGGTATGAGTTGGTATCTTACTGTGGCTTTGATTTGCATTTCCCTGATTAGTGACATAGAGCAATTTTTCGTGTACCTGCTGGCCATCCATATGTCTTTGGAAAAATGTCTGTCCAGATCCTCTGCCCAATTTTTCAATTTTCTTTTTTGGGGGGCTACAGAGTTGTAGGAGTTCTTTATATATCTTGTCTATTAAGCCCTTATCAGATATATAATTTGCAAGTATCTTCTCCCATTCAGTAAACTGCCTTTTTGTTTTGTTGATTGTTTCCTTTGCTATACAGAAACTTCTTAGACTGGTGTGGTTCCACTTGTTTATTTTTGCTTTTGTTATTTTGCTTTCGGTGTCAAATCTAAAAATTCGTTACCAGGACCAATGTGAAGGAGCTTACTGCTAATGTTTTCAAAATCTAGGAGATTTATGGTTTCAGGTCTTATGTTCAAGTGTTTAATCCATTTGGAATTGATTTTTGTGTGAGGTAAGATAGGGATCCAGTTTCATTCTTTTGCATGTGGCTGTCCATTTTTCCCAATGTTACATATTACAGAGACTGTCCTTACCCACTGTATGCTCTTGGCTCCTTTGTTGTAAATTAACTGACCATAACTGACCAAAGATTCATCAGTTTACTTCTGGCTTATCTATTTTGGTCCATGTGTCTGTTTTCATGCCAATACCAGGGTTCTGATTACTATAGCTTTGTAATATGGTTTGCAATCAGGAAGTGTGATACTTCCAACTTTGTTCTTCTTTTTCAAGACTGCCTTGGCTATTTGGGGTCTTTTGTGGCTCCACACAAGTTTTAGAACTGTTTGTTCTATTTCTGTGAAAAATGTCATTGGAACTTAGTTAGGGATTACACTGATTCTGTAAATGGCTTTTGGTAGTACAGACATTTTAACAATATTAATTCTTCACATTTTAACAATATTATTTCTTCCAGTCCATGAGCACAGATTAAATTTCCATTAATTTGTGCCTTCAATTGCTTTCATCAATCTCTTATAGTTCTCAAGGTACAGGTCTCTCACCTCCTTGGTTAAAGTTATTCCTTAAGTATTTTGACCTTTTGATGCAAGTGTAAATGGGATTGTTTCATTAATTTCTCTGATAGTTTGTTACTAGTGTATAGAAATGCAACTGATTTTGAACACTGCAACTTTTCTGAATGGTTTCTTAGTTCTAACAGTTTTTGGTAGAGACTTCAGGGTGTTCTAAATACTATGTATTATGCAAATAGAGACAGCTTTACTTCTTTCTTACTTGATTTTTTTCTTTTTCTTGCCTAATTGCTTTGGCTAGGACTTTCAATACATATTGTGTTGAATAAATAGCAAGAATGGGACTCCTGGTCTTTTTATTCTTAGGGGAAAGCTTTAAGCTTTTCATCACTCAGTATGATGTTAGCTGTGGGATTGTCATATATGGCCTTTACTGTGTTGAGATATATTCCCTCCATACCTATTTTGTTAAGAATTTTTACCAAAAATGGATGTTGAATTTTATCAAATGCTTTTCTGTATCTATTGAGATGATCATATTTCTTCCTTCATTTTGTTAATGTAGTATGTCATGCTGATTGATTTAAAGATCCTGAACCATACCTGCATCCCTGGAATAAGTCTCACATGATCACAGTGTATGATCCTTTTAATGTACTGCTGAATTCAGCTTGCTAATATTTTTTGAATATTTTTATGTCTTTGCTCAACAAGGATATTGGCCTATAATTTTATTTTCTTGTAGTGCCCTTGTCCGTTTTTGGTATCAGGGTAATATTGGCCTCATAAAATGAATTTGGAAGTGTTCCCTCTTCTATTTTCTTGGAAGATTTTTGAAGGCTAGCATTAGTTCTTTAAAAGTTTGGAAGAGGGGCACCTGTGTGGCTCAGTAGTTAGGCTCAGGTCATGATCACAGGGTCCTGGGATTGAGCCCTGCATCGGGCTCCCTGCTCAGTGGGAAGCCTGCTTCTCCCTCTCTGACTCCCCCTGCTTGTGTTCCCTCTCTTGCTCTGTCTCTCTCTGTCAAATAAATAAATAAAAATCTTTATAAATCAATGAATGAATGAATGCATGTATGTATGTTTGGTAGAATTCACTACCAAGTCATCTGTTCCTAGGCTTTTGTTTATTGGGAAGTTACCGATTACTGATTTAATCTCCTTACTAGCAATTAATCTCTTCAGATTTTCTATTTCATCATGATTCAGTCTTGGTAGATTGTATTTTCTAGGAAAGTATCCATTTCTGCTAAGTTGTCCAATTTGCTGGTGTATCATTGTTCATAGTAGTCTCTTATGATCCTTTGTATTTCTGTGCTATCAGATATAATGTTTTCTCTTTCATTTCTGATTTTGAGTCCTCTTTCTTGGTGAGTCTAGGTAAAGGTTTGACTATTTTGTTTCTTTTTAAGAAAATCAGCTCTTTCACTGATCTTTTCTATTGTATTTTAATCTCTATTTCCACTCTGAATTGTTTTTCCTAAGATTTTATTTATTTGAGAGAGAGAGAGAGAGAGAACGAGAGAGAAAGCATGAGAAGGAGGGTCAGAGGAAGGAGACTGCCCTGCTGAGCAGGGAGCCCGATGTGGGACTCGATCCTGGAACTCCAGGATCATGACCTGAGTCAAAGGCAGTTGCTCAGCCAACTGAGCCACCCACGCACCCACCACTCTGATATGTTATTTCCCCCCTTGTACTAACTTTGGCTTGTATGTTCTTCTTCTAGTTCCTTGAGGTATGAAAGTAGGTTACTTTAGATCATTCTTTTTGTGAGTTTTCCAGTTTTCTTTTTCATAATTGATTTCTAGTTTTATACCACTGTCTTTTGGATGGAGTCTTCTATATGTCTAATAAGTCCATCTGGTCTAATGTGTCATTTTTTTAAAAGATTTTTTGTTTATTTATTCTACAGAGAGAGAGAGAGAGAGAGATCACAAGTAGGCAGAGAGGCAGGCAGAGGGAGAGGAGGAAGCAGGCTCCCTCCTCTTGGGGCCTGGATCCCAGGACCTGAGATGATGCAGGCCTCGATCCCAGGACCTGAGCGGAAGGCAGAGGCTTAACCCACTGAGCCACCCAGGAGCCCCTAATGTGTTATTTTTTTTTTTTTTCAAAGACTTTTATTCATCTACTTGACACACAGAGAGAGATCACAAGTAGGCAGAGAGGCAGGCAGAGAGAGGAGGAAGCAGGCTCCCCGCTGAGCAGAGAGCCCGATGCGGGCCTCGATCCCAGGACCCTGAGATCACGACCTGAGCCGAAGGCAGAGGCTTTAACCCACTGAGCCACCCAGGCGCCCCCCTAATGTGTTATTTTAATGCTAATCTTCCTTATTGATTTTCTGTCTGGATGACCTATCCATTGATGAAAGTGGGATATTAAAGTCCCTACTATTATTGTATTGTGCTTGATGACTTAAGGCTTCAATTATGTAATTCCCAAATATGATTATGAATAGCAACTCACAGTGAAAAGTAGTTGGGTGCTGAAATAGAGATATCTATGTTCAAATTCTGGCTAGTTTCCTAACATCTCTAACCTCAGTTTTCAACTTTGAAAATTGGAATAATAACAGCTCCTTCTGCATTAACTATATTCTCTAATTTTGTGTATTTTTATTTTTATTTTTGAGAGAGAGTGGGGGGGGGCAGGAAGAGGCACAGGGAGAGGGAGAGAATCTTAAGCAGGCTCCATGTCCAGTGCAGAGCCCAACATGGGGCTCGATCTTACAACCCTGAGATCATGACCTGAGCCAAAATCAAAACTTGGATGCTTAACTGATTGAGCCACCCAGAGCCCCTTATTTTCTGTATTCTTGATGCTCTGGCATCTGAGGCCATGCTGATTGGAGAGAGACCACCTCTCCCACAGCTATCTAGTCCTTAAGTGACAGCAAGGAATAAACCTCTCATACAAAAACTAAACAATCCAGACTTCATAGTCCATATCACATCTGACTATTACACTCCAGGAGGCAAAATTTCCCTGCCCTAACCACTCCAAAGATACATACAGATAACCAGGGATAACCATTATACCCAAGGACCACAGATACTATGCAAACTGGCTAACCTAAATCTGGTTAGGTAAATCTGGTTACCCTGCCTGGTGCCTCCCTGTGTGGCCCTGCATGGTGTGGTATGACCCTTCCCTCAGAAACTGTGAGCAACAAACTATCTTTTTTTTTTTTTTTTTTTTTTTAAGATTTTATTTATTTANTTTTTTTTAAAGATTTTATTTATTCATTTGACACAGAGAGAGAGATTACAAGTAGGCAGAGAGGCAGGCAGAGAGAGAGGAGAGAGGAGGAAGCAGGCTCCCCGCTGAGCAGAGAGCCCGATGTGGGCCTCGATCCCAGGACCCTGGGATCATGACCTGAGCCGAAGGCAGCGGCTTTAACCCACTGAGCCACCCAGGCGCCCCAAACTATCTTTTCAATAGTAATCATTTCTTGATCTGCTGGCTTCACCACAACTGAACAGTTCAATTATAAAACCTACATTTTAAAACTTCTTAACAGGATTGTGAGGAAGAGTAAATACAAAGTACTTTTTGACCACAGTAATGCCTTCTTCAAAAGCAAAGATTTAAATGTGAAAACAAAAACAACTAAAATGCCAAAGGAAAACCTGGGTAAATATTGTGTAATTACACAGTGAATAGACTAAAGCCAGAAATCATAAATGAAAAGTACTGCTTTTATATTCTTATTTATTTTTTAAAAGATTTTATTTATTAATTTGAGGGAGTGCAGAGAGAGAGAGAGAGAGAGAGAGAGAGAGCATACACATCAGGGAGAAGGAGCATAGGAAGAGGGAGAAGCAGGCTCCCAGCTGAGGTAGGAACCAGATACAGGATCCTGGGATCATGACCTGAGCCAAAGGCAGAAACTTAACTGAATGAGCCACCCAGGTGCCCCTTTGATTTCTGATTTTCTGATTGTTTATTTAAAACCATTACTTTAGGGGTGCATGGGTGGCTCAGTTGGTTGAGCATCTGGCTCTTGACTTCGGCTGGGGTCAGATCTTAGGGTCCCAGGGTCATGAAGTTGAGCCTTCTGTAGGGCTGGTGCTCAGCACAGTCTGCTTCTCCCTTTCTTCCCCCTCTGACGCCCCACCCTGCTCCTGTGCATGCAACGCATGCACTCTCTCTACAATGAATAAATAAACAGCATCTTAAAAAAAAGAAATCATGAAAATACTACTTTAAAAACATAAAACTTTGGGGCGCCTGGGTGGCTCAGTGGGTTAAGCCTCTGCCTTCGGCTCAGGTCATGATCTCAAGGGTCCTGGAATGGAGCCCCACGTCAGGCTCTCTGCTCAGCAGGGAGCCTGCTTCCTCCTCTCTCTCTGCCTGCCTCTCTGCCTACTTGTGATCTCTCTCTCTCTGTCAAATAAATAAATAAATTCTTTTTTAAAAAGGTAAAAAAATAAAAATATAAAATTTTGATTCGATAAAAATGAAAGAAAACAGCGTGATAAGATATAAATTAAAAATGTGGAAAAAAACATTTACAACTTATGACAGAAAAAGGATTAACATCTACAGAGGCAGGAACCAGATTAGTGGTTATTTGGGCTGTTGGCAATTTCACTTTTATTACTGTAAAACTGCAGTAAGTCTCTTCAACTCAAGTAAAAGCAATTACTTCCCTAAAATTGATAGGTCTGTTGTTAGAATATTGCTGAAAATAGCTTGACTCACTAAAAAAAGCTCACTATACCCTATTTAATATCCATTTATTTACAAATAAACATATGAAGGTAAGCTGTAATTCCATCTGCTTTCTGATATATCATAAATTCTACCTAGTAAAATTGAAATAAAGTACATCTACTTATAATAAAGAATGAAGGAATTCTTTATGAATATATCATCTTAAAAAGTTTTAAGTATATGTTTTAAGATAGAAAAAAGACTTACCGTCCAAAATTTTATAAAGTACTGTAAAACCGTTGTAGCCACGAAAAGGCAATATAACAAGGAATACAATAAAAACAGCAGGAAGAATTTGTAATTAGAAAATCCCACACAGTTATTCACCCTAGAAGAATAAAGAAAGTCACACTGTAAAAATAAGACAAATCAAAAACTCTCAGAAACAAAAAACAGAATGGTATTTGCCAGGGGCTGGGGGGGCAGTGCATGTGTATAGAAATTTAATTTTGCAACATGAAAAAGTTCTGAAGATTGTTACACAATATGAACATATTTAATACTACTGAACTATACACTTAGAAATGGTTAAGATGGTAAGTTTTAATGTTATTTTTTAACCATAATAAATAAAACCAATAATACATATGTCAGATAAAAAAATTATTATTAATTAGAATGGGCCATTTGGGAAGTAGGGAGCTGTATCTTAATTGTGGCTGTGTGTTTTTAATAAATTCTATGAGGAATTTGGAATTTTAATGTTAATTCTTAAAATATACTTAATTGGATTAATAACATTGGAGTATATATTTCAAGGAACACATTTAATATAAACATGTACATATATAAATATGCATATAAATAGGACCAGATCAATCTTGAGTAATTGAGTAATTGAACTGACCTTCAAAATTTAGGAATGCTGAGGTAAATTACTCTCAATTCTCTCCTTCCCACCTCTCCACCCCCAATGTGATTTCCTCTTTTTTTATACATACCAAGGACAGTGATGATCCATTTTAAGAACACATCTAAAAAACAAATAAACATAAGAAAATCCTTGCATAAAAATTCCCTTAATTCTAATTTCTGATACTTTTCTCTTTCTTTGGCTTAAATTTTTACCTTTACAAATAATATCTTAGAAAAACCAACCCAGGGGTGTCTGGGTGGCTCAGTGGATTAAGCATCTGACTCTTGATTTCAGTTCAGGTCATGATCTCAGGGTTGTGAGACTGAGCCTTGCATTGGGCTCCATGCTGGGTATAGAGCCTGCTTAAGATTCTCTCTCCCTCCCCTTCTGCCTCTCTCTCTCTCTCAATCCGCCTCCCTCTCTAAAAAAAATAAAGAAAAACTAACCCAGTAAACATTAGGTTAGAGAAAAGTTCTGCTATTTCTAGAAAGCCTTTTATAGTTAGATGATTTTTAATACTGGGAATTCAGCTGAGCATAGCCAAATACCTTGAACCACACCAAACAATATTTTAATATGATATCGTACATATAACACTAGGTAAATTAGATAGATCCAGCTTACAAATTAGCTGAGGGAGAGAAAATGAAATACAATAATCCCTATGCTATTTTAACCACACGCAACACATAAAAATAAAACTTTAGGAGCAAATATGTTAAGATAGTAATAATGATAGGCTTATAGATGGTTATTTTTTCCTCATAATTTACAAAATTGCTTTCCATGGATAAGCCCTACTGTACTTTTATAATAAAAAAACCCTCCAGGGCGCCTGGGTGGCTCAGTGGGTTAAAGCCTCTGCTTTCGGCTCAGGTCATGATCTCAGGGTCCTGGGATCGAGGCCCGCGTCGGGCTCTCTGCTCAGCGGGGAGCCTGCTTCCCCCTCTCTCTCTGCCTGCCTCTCTGCCTCCTTGTGATCTCTCTCCCTCTGTGAAATAAATAAATAAAATCTTTAAAAAAAAAAAAAAAAACCTCCAAATTTACCTCTTCACCAATACACGTAATCTAGATTTGTATAAAGTTAGACCACAGAACATCTCAAATACAGCTACCCATAGTCACCTGGGGTCCAGCTGGAGATGATCCTCCTTCTGACATACTTCAGAAGGTAAATGGTAGCCTAATGCTGTGTCACAGTGCCTACATCATTCACCTCCCTTCATCTCATCACAATAAGAATGAGTATAGTATAAGGAATTTTGAGAGAGACCACATTCACATAACTTTTACTACAATATATTGCTATAATTGTTCTATTTTATGATTAACTATTATTGTTAATCTCTTACTGTGCCTAATTTATAAATTAAGCTTTATCATGGGTGTGTATGTACAGTACATGTAGGGTTTGGTATTATCCAGTTTTGGGCATCCACTCGGGGTCTTGGAATAGATCCCCAGGCAGATTAGAGGCGACTCCTGCAATATAGAAAATGAATAAACCAATACCCAGTATGTTAAACAGCCTGTCTAACTGAAGTTCAAGGACTAGTAGAGGTTCCCAAACTATGGATCTTTCCTTCAGCACACTATCTTCTCACAAGAGCACACACACACACACAAAATCAAATTTTTCTGGGAACAATGTCACAGATGGTAACTGAAAACAGTATTTTTGTGGTTTATTAGGTTTTAATATTAACCTAAAATTAAATATTAACCTAAAATTAATTAAAAATAAGAAAATTGTCATGATCATCTTTTTTTTCCGTGATAGTCTTAAAATCTAGGAAATAAAGTTATCTTTCTCAGGGGGTTATTATTTACTTGCTCATCAATATCAAATTAAGCATAAGCATAAGAAGTATATTCTATCAACTAGTATAGGAACTATTAACCAAGATTACTTCAAAGTATATTCTAGCTTATATAAATACTTTTGTTAGCCCAGCAAAAGAGCAAATAAAGGGAGAGGATACAATGTTCTTGCTAAGTATAAAGCATATAAAATATTCCTTCCCCTTTCATTCTCCTGTCACCAGTTTCTAGTGCTAGGGTTAAACAGAAACAAACAAGTAATACTTACATGTCACACGCTGAGCAGTGATGTGCCCGGTCAGGTTTAATCAACTGACATCTTTCACAATATCTGATGGCTACATTTAAGAATTAAAAGGAAATTTTTGAAGGATGTACAAGCTTAGTTAATTTGACTACAAAATTTGCTTTTATTTATTTTACAAATAATTTTGCGAAGTTGATAACTAATAATTTTAAAATAATACCAAAATGTATTAGAGAGCTTCTGAAATCAAAATGTCAAGAGGTAGAAGGGAACCTCAGAAATAGAACAGCGCCCAGCAATTTTCAGATGAAAAAGGAGAAGCTATAGCACGTAAGTGACTTCAACAAGGTCAAACACCAGTCAGGTAGCATAACTCAGATTTATGAAGTTTCAATTCAAGTTCTTTTTCCTATTATAACACAGTGTCTATAGTAAAATATCAAAATGAAGTGTCTAAATGTTTCAAGGCACCCTGTGGGATTTTGTTTTTAACATTATAAAATAGCTTTTTCAAGAAAAACAAAAACATAACCTTTTATCTCCCATCCCTATCCCAAACAGCAAAATTGAGACCACATTTTTAAAAACAAACCCCGAACTTCTTCCCACTCAATTCTAGCATATGTTATTGCTGCCCAATTTATATGTTCATTCATTCAAAACATGAGTACTTATTTTGTGCCAGATACTGTTCTAGGCTTAAATCCCTGTCTTCATGGAACTTACATTCTTTTGGAGAAGATTGAGTAATAAATAAGTTAACAAAACAAATAGTATATTAGTGATAGGTGCCAATAAGAAAAAATAAAGCAGGGAAGGGGAATTGGTATATTGTATACTGTAATTTCAGAGACATTTGAGAAAACTGAAATTGAAGAAGGGGGTTAGTAAGTCACACTGGGAAAAAGCGGATTCTAAGCGGAGGACAGGCCTTGAGGTGGGAGTGTGCTTAGTTTGTTTAAAGAATAGGGAAGGGCTTGGTGTGCCTAGAACAGGGTGAAAAGGAGGTCAGAGATGACATCAGAGATTAACAAGAAATCAGATCAAGTAAGACTTGTTTTCCCAATTCAGCTCAAGTACTCTGATAAAAAAATTCAAAAGAAAAAGTCCACTGGAATAAGAGTTCCATCAGAGTCTGTATATTGTACAGAACCTTAAGTTTCAGTTTTTGGAATTTAAATAAATGACAAATAGATCTTTGAGATTCACGAGGGAAATGTCCCAAGACTTCACAAATCAAAAAGTACCTTAAAAACCATTATTATGGAAGAAGAGAGAACAACAACTTTATAGTTAGACACTAATTGTTCTCTATATGATGGCCTCTAAAGCAAACCAACTGTACTGACTTGACAACAAGGCAAATCACTACTAGTCTTTCACGAATAGTTGAAACATTTATAGATTTAGAGCATTTACGTGGCAAATACTCTACTTGCTATTGTAAATGGCTTTTCTGGGGGTATCTGCCTGATCTAAAAGCCACTCTCTCCTCTGGGAAGTGAGTTCAGACCATCCTCCCCGCTTCTCGTTGTCACTCTCTCTCCTATGGATTAAGCACTGGGACTGAGAATGAGTTATGGCTGCATGCTGCTGTAACTGGGTAACATGTGATGGTGATATTTTGCCAAGTGAATTGGAAAAAAAAAATAAAAACTTGTCTGCAGGGAGATAGCATTAAAAATGAAACAAATATACAGAAACAAGAAGAAACAAGCTGCACAGAGTCCCAGTTTGGCTTTCCAATTCTGGGTTCCAGTTCTTTCTTGCAGTCCTGCCCTAAGATACAGGAAATACCCACAAATTTCTGATACTGTTTCATATTTTTTGGCAGCTTTTTGGGGTGAAAGTAGTTAAAAAGCTTAAGTTGTTGCCTGTTAGTTGTGATCCTAACAAACAGAGTAATAGCATAGAAAATAGGTTCAAATANATTAAAAAATTTAAATTAGGGCGCCTGGGTGGCTCAGTGGGTTAAAGCCTCTGCTTTCGGCTCAGGTCATGATCTCAGGGTCCTGGGATCGAGGCCCGCGTCGGGCTCCCTGCTCAGCGGGGAGCCTGCTTCCCCCCCTTCTCTCTCAGCCTGCCTCCTTGTGATCTCTCTCCCTCTGTGAAATAAATAAATAAAATCTTTAAAAAAAAAAATTTAAATTAAGTATACCCTCTAAAAAGTACATGAATCATATCATGTATTACAATCTATTTGGAAGGAAATTTGGCAGTATCAATAAAAAATTAAGATGTACATGTTCTCTGACCCAGGATTTCTACTTCTAGAAAATTCTATAGACATGTTCACTACAGCATTGTTTTTAATAATAAAATACTATGAATAACTTGAATTATCTAAATGGCTAAGCATTTTGATATATCCATACAGTGGAATACTATGCAGACACTAACAAGAATTTTCCATACAAAATACACATGTACCCTAAATTGGAAAAATGCAAATATATCACATGGAAAAAAAAGCAAATTGTTGAACAGTCTAAATATGTAGCATCTTTCACATCCCCAAGGGCAATAAGAATACATATTTTTATCTCTTTATATATCCCAATAAAATGCTTCCACCTTCCAGATGTGAATTAACAATATAAGAGAAACAAAGTATTATTTTGAAGTAATGTTATAAGTTATACCTGCTAAAAGGCACTATCCAGGTAACCAAATTTGTATTGGTTAATATCTATTCACTCTACTTGTTAAAATACATTAATTAATTGTACATAAGTTATGCAATACTCTGTCAAGTATAAAGAATTCCTGCAAAGATATACGGGGTGTCCCTGGAGAACAGCGCGGGGGTGAAGGGTAAGCTTACTTTCCTTTCTTTCCTTCTTGTAGACTCCATATTCAGTGTGGAGCCCAAAGCAGGGTTTGAATTCATGACCCTGAGATCAAGACCTGAGCTGAGATCAAGAGGTGGATGCTTAACTGAGCCATCTAGGTGCCCCTGACTTTTCATCTGGTACCCTAAGAAAAAATTTTTTTTAAATCATAGGCATGTATTACTCCTATAATTTCAACAAAAATATCTTTAAGATGAAGGGAATGTATATAAATATCCACTTAAAGCTATACTTTACTGAGGGTGTGTTCTGTAACACCTCACCTGGGTTGGACACTAGGGAGATAAAACCATCCAATGTAGAAAAAGTAAGCTATATAGGACGGTAGAAATCTCCTAGTTGATCTCTCCATTCTACAGATGAAAAACACCCCAATATTAAGAGAAAGTAATTTGCCCAAGGCTATTTATAGCTGAATTAGTGGTAAGATGAGGATCAGGAATATCCTATTTTCTTTTTCCTCTATACTTCCACTCAAAATTCTGAGATGAGAATTCTGCTCTGAGATGAGACCAAACTGAACAGACCTTTGAGGAAGATTTCTGAAGGATTCTGATGAATGAGTAGATAAACGAACTGAGGAAAAACAAGCAATCAGCAAACTTCAGTTTCTAGTCTCGGGCACTGAGATGAACAAGGCTACTAATGGCACAAATAAGCTCAGTCTGGGGAAGCAGGAAGAGTGGGGCAGGATGTTTTCATTTATTCATTCTCTCATTCATTCATTCAAGAAATATTTGAAGAGTTTCTACCACGTGACAAGTATTGCTTGATGGTATTAAATTTTGAATCGATGAATCCAGTTTTATTTGAATTTGTAGGTTTGGATAATAGGTCACTCAAGGACAGCTATTCTGGTGGAAGCCAGGGAAGATGATGGAGTAGCAGAACTCCAAGCTCACCTAGTCCTATGGATACACGTAGAAAACAGACATATCAGTGCAATTATCCCAGAAAATGAACTTCAGCTGGAGATGCTGAATGGGAAGAAATTCAGCTGGAGATGCTGAATGGGAAGACACATGCCAAGAAGAGTGATGAGGCCTCGAATAATGGCTACTGGGTGCTCTGGGGGAGAGGTTTGCAGGTTCTTCCCTCTGAAACATTAGGAAGAATGCTGCAGCCCACATGCAGCTAGACTGTAGGCTTCTAGGTAGCCAAGTGATGCCTGTGTGCAGCCACAACTCCACCCCTTTGCCTGACATACAAGAAACGGTTTGGAATGCAAATGACTGCTAGTGTAACAATGTCCTTGAATCTGTTTTCCTTGATAGTTTTTAGGAATGAGTTTCACTTTTCTGAATATGAATTAAAACAAACTGAGAAAATAAACTAATAATCGCAATATCCTAGTGTCAGAATTCCAGAGGTGAAAACAAAAGCTGAAGGAGCAGTATGAAAAGAATGAGGGCAAGGCACCCTTTTGAGGTTAAGAAATAGAAAAATTAAAAAAGGAGTGCCTGGTGGCTCAGTCATTAGGTGTCTGCCTTCAGCTCTGGTCATGATCATGATCCTGGGGTCCTGGGACTGAGCCCTGCATCGGGCTCCCTGCTTGGTGGGGAAGCCTGCTTCTCCCTTTCCCACTCCCCTGTTTGTGTTCCCTGTCTCACTGTATCACTCTCTGTCAAATAAAAAAATAAAATGTATAAAAAAGGGGCACCTGGATGGCTCAGTCGTTAGGCATCTGCCTTCGACTCAGGTCATGATCCCAGGATCCTGGGATCGGGTCCCACACTGGGCTCCCTGTTCAGTGGGAAGCCTGCTTCTCCCTCTCCCACTCCCCTTGCTTGTGTTCCCTCTCTCGCAGTGTCTCTCTCTTTCAAATAAATAAATAAAATCTTAAAGAAAATAAAAGTTAAAAAAACTTGAAAAAAAAAGAAAAATTAAAAAAACATTTAGGAGGAAGAATAATCATTTATGCAGAAATAGAATTAGAATAGTAAAGCACAAAGAAGAAAGCTTTTCAAGAATCCAGAATGATGGGGTGCCTGGGTGGCTCAGTCGTTAAGTGTCTGCCTTTGGCTCAGGTCATGATCCCAGGGTCCTGGAATCGAGCCCCACATCAGGTTCCTTGCTCAGCGGGAAGCCTGCTTCTCCCTCTCCCTGCTGTTCCCCCTGCTCGTGTGCTCTCTCTCTCTCTCTGTCAAATAAATAAATAAAATCTCTTAAAAAAAAAAAAGGATGAGAACACAGATACCAAGAGGAAACTGATATGCTCTGGAAAAGCCAGTTTGTAAAGGTGCCCTTGCACGACAGTGTCCCGGAAGCAGCAGGGACTCTGTCACCAGTTAGATTAGATGCTAGCTCTCCCACTTACTAGCTTGTGACCTTGGGTCAGTAACTTACTTTCCATGAGCCTCGATTTCCTCTTTGGTAAGTGCAAATAATACTAAGTGTAAAGGACTATTGTGCAGATTAAATATCAATCTCCTGGAACATATTAGACTCTCAATAAAGCAGGTGCTACTAGGATAATAATAGTAATCATTATTTCTGATAAAATATAAATGCAGACTATGATGGAGAAAATCAATAAAGGAGAGAAAACTGGGGAAATTTAAAAGTGCATAAACAGTGCTTGCTTTGACAGCACATGTACTAAAATTAGCACAATATAGATAAGATTGGCACTGCCTCTGCTCGAGAATGACATGCAAAAAGTGCATAAACAGCCATTATGGAGAATATCCAGGAAGAGATTCATTCAACAAACACCTACTGAGGGCCTATTTAATGAGACACTTTTGTTAGAGACCATGGGAAAAATTCCTGACAGCCAGAGTCTTAGAATAAGGTTGAGGAGGTGAGATAAACAGAAATAACTATGAGGCAGTGATTTGTAACCTACAAGGTAAGAATTTGAGAAGTTCAGAGCAGACTTTAAAAATCAGTTCTTGAGGCACCTGGGTGGTTCAGTCAGTTAAAGTGACTGACTCTTGATTTTGGCTCAGGTCATGAGCTCAGGGTCCTGGGATGGAGCCCCATGTTAGGCTCCCTGCTCAGCAGTGAGTCTGTCTTCCTGTCCCTCTGCCACCCTCCCTTCCCAGACACACACGAATGCTTGTGCTCTCTCTTTAAAATAAATAAATCTTTTAAAAAATAAAAATCAGGAGTGCCTGGGTGGCTTAGTCGTTAAGTGTCTGCCTTCAGCTTAGGTCATGATCCCAGGGTCCTGGGATCGAGCCCCACATCAGGCTCCCTGCTCGGTGGGAAGCCTGCTTTCCCTTTCCCACTCCCACTGCTTGTGTTCCTGCTCTTACTGTCTCTCTCTCTGTCAAATAAATAAATAAAATCTTTAAAAAAATAAAAATAAAAATCACTTCTTGCTCAAGTGAACAGAAATGGGTGAAAGAAGCAGACATTGAATTAAAACTTTAAACTGGATTTAGAGAGGAAAAAATAATTGTCATTGGCAAAGAAAAAGACAATAAAAAAGATGGGGAAAGACAAGAGTGCTTTAGCACAGAACTGATGCAAGGAAATAGTGTGGGACAAAAGCTAGAGAGAGATATGGGTCGGATCCACACTGCGGAGGGAGAAGGTCTAGAAAGACTCATTTTGCTTCCTACATAGATAATAATTTGTCCACATGGTTCATAAAAGCCCAAAAAGGAACTGGGTAAAAAGCCCTCCATTCCTGTTGCTCAGCCCCCAACTCCTCCCTGTGGAGACAGCTCTATCATTTTCATTCATCTCTGGTCGACGAAAGGTCTACTTTCTACAATATGTGTTTCTGTAATTTTTTTTTTAAATAACGAATGGATATTATTTCTATAATAAGAAAAAAGATAAAAACTCCCAAAGTTTCGAATTCTAAGCAATAGAAATGCAGTATAAAATGGTGCTCAAGAGCAGGGACTCTGCCTGTAGTCAGAAGGTAAGCCTATAGAGGGCACCCGGGTGGCTTAGTTGGCTAAGCATCTGCCTTCAGCTTGGGTCAGGATCTCAGGGTCTTGGGATACGGCCCTGCACCGGGCTCCTTGCTTAGCGGGTAGCCTGCTTCTCCCTCTCTCTCCCTCTTAAATGAACAAATAAAATCTTAAAAAAAAAAAAGGAGTAAGTTCTAGGGATGCCATGTACAGCATGGTGACTATAGTTAATAACACTGTATTTAAAAAAAAAAGAAGGTAAGCTATAAATCTCAGATCTTATCACTTAGGGACTTTGGATACCTAATTTGTGCCTCATTTCTTCATATCTAAAATTAAGGCAAGTGTAGCACCTCCCTCAGAGTTTTTCTGAGGATTAAATAATCACCAGTAAAGTGTTTAGCATAATTCTGGTATAATATTGAGTAGATGAAGGATATTACTCAGATTAGAGGAAAGCCATTATAATTAATGAAAAATAATAAAGCCTTAAGTGTAAAGATTTTACATCACTGGCTATTAACTCTTTGGGGGCACACATACTGCTCTGAAAATCAGATTATCTTGGTATGAATGGGGTACTTTGAAAACTACATGTACCCACAACTTTGCATATTATCTTAGAATTCATAAATTCTCTGAAGTCTTGGGCTTTGGGTTAAGAACATCTAATCTTCAGAACTGTAAGTAGAAATAATTATTATAAATCAGACTTTTCATTATTAAATATAAAAAAGATTTTATATTAGATATCATATACTGAAAATTTATTATTATATACCAAGATCTACACTAAATGTATGTATCTCATTTATGTATCTCATTTAATTAAATGTTTCTAATAACCCAAAGACACAGATATTCTTACCTTCATTTTAAAATAAGGAAACAAAGGGGCACCTGGGGGCCTCAGTCAGTTAGGCATCTGCCTCTTGATTTTAGCTCAGATCATGGTCTCAGGGTTGTGAGATTAAGCCCACATTGGGTTCCATGCCAGGCTTAAGATTCTCTCTCTTATGGGTGCCTGGTTGGCTCAGATGGTTAAGCGTCTGCCTTCGGCTCAGGTCATGATCCCAGAGTCCTGGGATCAAGTTCCACATGGGGTTCCCTGCTCAGTGGGGAGCCTGTTTTTCCCTCTGCCTCTCTCTTGCTCTCATGAATAAAATCTTAAAAAAAAAAAAAAAAAGATTCTCTCTCTTGCTCTCCCTCTGCCCTCTACCACTTGTACTTTCTCTCAAAAAAGCCCCACCTTGGTGTGCCTGGGTAGCTCAGTGGGTTAAGCTTCTGCCTTTGGGTCAGGACATGATCCCACAGTCCAGGGATGGAGTCCCGCATCAGGCTCCCTGCTCAGCGGGGAGCCTGCTTCTCCTTCTGCCTCTCCCTCAACCTGCTTGTGCTCTCTCTCTTTCTCTGACAAATAAATAAAATTCAAAAATAAGTGAATAAATAAATGCATATGAGTAAAATACTCAGAACAGAATAATTGTTAGCTATTATATTATCCCGTATTTGAACAAAACTCATGAGATATATAGTATATAACTTAAAACAATTTCCTATACTTAAGTGACTACCATAGCCACTCATAAATTCATTTGTACTGTAAGACTGTCACCCTGAGAAAAGGGAGGTGCTGCAGGAGTCACCTATGTCAATGTAGGCAGTGGGAGAATGGAAATACCAACATCTTTGAAACCAGATACACCTGAGTTCAAATTTCGGCTGAGTATTGGTTTTAAAACTTGACAGGATTCTTCCCCCTTGTGTCTTTTACTCCTCTCCATTCTAAGTTAGCACATTCTTGATTTTTTAAAAAATGACTCCGTGATGACACACAATATTCAAATTCAAACCAGAATTTCTAAATCATGGTTTGCTAAGAATAACAAAGTGACATTTTTAGCCAGGAGGTTAAATTGAAAAAAAAAAAAAGTGCAGAGAAAAGAGGCTCACAGTGAGCCTTAAACAATCTGTTTCAATAAATGTATATGTGTATGTATATCTAAAATACCACGGAAGATACAGAACACAGGAAAATCTTTCTCTTGCAGATGTTATCTGTAGCAATCACAATATCCATTTAACTGTCAAATCATGCAGATGTATCTTGGAAGGATTAACCGTATTTAAAAAATTCCTTGGAAAGGAAAGCTTAAGACTGATTTTTCTTACTCCTTGAAGCTGATGTGGTGTAGATAGGTAAGTCCCTTGCAGCTCTTCTCAAAATTTCTTGTTGTCTTTCTTGGCTGAACTCCTTTTCATAACGTTCCTTTTCAGAATTGGACAAGTAGAACTATAAAAGGAGAAATAACTATTAATTCTTTTTAATCCCATAAACTATCATGCTCAGAAAAACACAGTTTCATCCTGAACAGAAAAAAACAAAAACATTTTCTTCTATGAGGGCAAAACTTATTTTCAAATTAAAGAAGCTAAATCAAGTATAGTTCAACAAAACTACATACCTTTGACAGATTAAAAAATATTTGCCCTCTATACTAATGATGGGAAAAATATGAACTAGAAAATTTTGCATCTTTGTATTTTATAGAAAAAATTAAATACCCGCCAACCAAAAATGGCTTAATATATATATTTTCTATTAGTAAAAATTTTGATGTTTGAAAATTAGTGTCAAGAAATTTTTAATTTTTGGAAGGATGTCCAAGATTTGCTTGCTTTGAATAAGACGTTAAATGATAGGCATGGGGTCCAGCTATTTTCTAGCCAAATATCTCAATGAGGTCAACAAGTCATTCTTTTACTACTTTGTTTTAGCTTTTAAAAAGCTAACCAGTAGGAGTACTTTCTGCAAAATTATAAAGGATTGCAAGGCAAGCAGAGTCTCCTTTTCTCAAAGAGTGATTCCTTTATGGAGTTATTTCTAGTTTCCATTTCTTAAGTTTTTATTCCCATAGTGTGGCCAGCCTCCAGTTCATTTCTTAAATAGCATTTTCCTTACAAAGAACTTGTTTATAGTTGCTTCTCTTGTCATTCCTCCCAAGCATCTCAAGGACCCTCAGTTTTATGCCTCTAATTTCATGTAAACAGAAGCTTTCAGTTTCTATCAGTCTTTATTTCACAGAATTTCCTTTTAAACTAAAAATGGCTTGAGACTTGTTCTTGATCAGGTCTTATATTTTAACTGTACTGTTTCTCAATTTTTTCAAGCGAAAGCAAGGTTTTGCTTGAAAAGGCCTAAACAGTCATGAATGGAGTTGTTACATTCAAGTATTTTGTCCTGCCTGCTAACTCACTACCCAAACTTTCCATACTCTCGATGCCTCATTATCAGTAATAACAGTATTAGCTTATCCATCCAGCCTATCCTGTTACAAACAAGGCAATAGTTTTGGTATAGTAGAAAGAGCTCTGGGCTGAGGAAACTGTGATACCAAGAGCCTCAGGGAATTTTCTAAGATTGCACAATTAATGGCAGAGCTGATATTAAAATGCAAGTGTTTTGAGTTTTACTCTGGTATGCTTCCCTCCATATTTCTAATGTAAAATAACTGTTCCGGCTTTTTACAGTTACTTTAACCTGACCAAACACCACAGTTTAGGATGTAGAAGAGTCTAGATTACCTTGACTGTTTCCCACAATCAAATCGTGATGGCATAAGAAACCCCCACATTTACTTCTAAGGCATGAGAAGTAACACAGGCAAATAGAATAGAAAGAGGTCAGAAAAAGTTTCCCATAATCTTAAGCTGAGACCTTGTACATCACTTACGTAACTTCCCAGGGAGGTAGGAATCGTCAGACAACACGTTTCTGAGATCCACTCCCTCATGAATACTTTTGAGTACTGAAATACTTCCCTAACTTGGCAAAATGGCCCATTCTCTTTTAAGAGAATTGTAACTTGTAACTTGTTTGAATTAAAAGTTCTTCCCTGACATGATTTGTCTCTGAAGCATTCACAGTAGAGTATAACAATCATTTGGTATGATGATAAATATATATTTGGATAGGAGATATTCCAATCAAATTTTACAGTTACCTTGTAAAATCTGAACAGATTTCATATGGGGCTGTCCTATTCCTAGCCTGTGGTAGTATCCCAGGCCTCAATATCATTACTTTTCCTTAAGGACTAATGTTATAAGTTATGAAAAACTTAAAATGAAAATCTCAAGAGACACCAGAATTTTAGATGAGGAATGGAACAAAATTTAAAATGGATTATTACTTTGGAAATTATTACTATACATCCAGTTTTCATTAAAAGCTACAAAACAGAATACAAACTATGACATGCCATCATCTTAAATACAGAGTTCAGATGGTTCAATTCAAATATATATATTAGATACCAATTAAGAACTTGGCACTGATCAGGGTAATAGGAATCCATAGATGAATCAATACAACCCTTGACTTCAAAAGTACATTTTTACAGTCCAGTAGGAATGCTGGCCATGTCAATAAAGAAATATAACTTACAAATAAGCATAGTACAATGTATTACCAGGTATGATAAAAGCTCCCTTAGGAGGGTATAGGAACGATAAATGAAAGTCTCTTAGAAAAAGGGGTACCTATGCTGGGTTTTGAGAGATAAACAGGAATCTTCCAGGAAAACAAGGAGGGAAAGAGAATCTTGGTAAAGGGAGCAGCATGCAGAAAGCACAAAGATGTGACTATAGCATGGCATAGTCAGGGCAAAATATTACTTGACTATCGAGTTCCAGAAAGAAGCAGTGGAGATGAAGTTAGTAAGATTTTAGTTCATGAAGGGTCTTGTGAGCATGATCTTTATCTTGGAGCTGACTGGCAACCTCTGTAGGATTACCAGAGAAGTGATGGACCATATTTTCTTCTTAGAGATGATACTTAGTGATGGAAGATGCCTGCCAGCTCTTCACATGCTGCCTCCCGCTTCACCATTCACTCATTCACATATTTAGCAATCTGCCTCTTACATACGAGGTCTGAATCTAGGCAATGGGGATACAGCAATAAACAACAAAGATGCTTCCTTCAAAAAGTTAATACTTTAGTGAAAGAGATACTTTAAAAAGTCTTGGTTTAATAATGGCACTTCCTTAGAGATGTCTTTCACCATACTACCTAACGTAGCTTTTCCCCCTAATAGCTTTTATTGTTATGCTTTACCACATCATCATGTTCTTATTCTAAAATTACCTAAACTTATCACAATTTATAGTTATTTTGTTTGTTTACTTGTCTACAATCTGTCTCTCCTTTTAAAATGTGAGGACCATGTCTTTCTTGTTCTTTTTAATCCCAGAGCCTTGCATAGTCTGACAAACAGTAGGTGCCAAGTACTTGCTGACAAAAGATGAAAAATATACCCATATTTATAACTTAACTTCTCTAAAAATGTAGAGTTTTTGCTATTCAGACTCAACCAATTTCCCTGGGTCTGATTCCCAAGTATTGCTCTAACCTCTCAGCTCACAGAGTCCTTTTAATACGGTTTAGGAGCTACCTCACAGCTTTGTAATTACTTTAAGGAGCTATCTCAGTCAGCACACTGGAAGCTTATTTAGAAAGAGAACCATAAAATCCTGCTCTTTCTTGGTTGTCACTGCAGCTTAACTTAGCTGGCCCTTGATGATTTAATAATTAAGTCATTCAACAGTGAACACCCACTATGTGCTAAATAGTGGGGAGAGGGATTTAGTGCAGGACACCATAAAAAACGATCCCTGCTCACAAAAACTGACCATAAGGTGGTGTATACAAGTCAAGAGGCAATTAAGAAACTAGATGGTAAGTTCTATGATGGGGAAGGCAGAGCATGCCACAGCAGGGCCACTGGACACAGGCCTGGGGAATCAGCTGAACTTCTAGGAAGAGGGGAGCGTGAAGGATGAAGTGGATGTAAAGGCTTAAGCCTTTGGCTGAATGTTAAATGGATGCAATATGACAAACAACAACCAAAATAAATAAGTAACATTTAAATAGCACTTATTAAGTGCTATGTATTCTTCTGAGCACTTTACATATACTATTAAATATATGTTATTATAAATATTACCAACCACATATATTATTAATTTAGTCATTATTTCCAACAATCCCATAAGGTATGTACTACTATCATCCTAATTCTACAGGAGAGATCTGAGGAACAGACATCTAAAGCAAGTCTTCAAGGCCACACGGCTAGTGAGTAGCAGAGGCAGGAGTTGAACCTGGGCAGTCTGGAGCCAGAGTCTGAGTTCTTCACCTCTATATTATACTGCTCTCAAAAGGATTACCAATTGTTTTTATTCTATTTTTTTAAGTTTATTTATTTAAGTAATCTCTACACCCAACATGGGACTCGAATCCATGACCCCAAGATCAAGAATCGTATTTTCTTATGACTGAGCCCGCAAGGCACCCCTCTTTTTCTATTTTTTATTTCCTATAACAAGAACTATTTACTTCTATACAAGCTATGTTTTCAATAGCCATCACTAGTAGTAAGTAAGTAAATAAAATTAGTTCCTTTTCAACTTGGAGCTTAAGACATAGATGGCAGTTTGTGGAGCGCCTGGGTGGCTCAGTTGGTTAAGCAACCAACTCTTGGTTTGGCTCAGGTCGTGATCTCACAGTCATGAGACTGAGCCCCTGTGTTGGGCTCAGCTTTCAGCAGGGAGTCTGCTTCTTTCCCTCTCCCTCTGCCCTCTCCTGCTAGCACACAGGTGCTCTCTCTCTAAACATAAATCTTAAAAGATAAAAAAATATATGGATGGCAGTTTGTAACATAACTTTAAGAGTTGACTAATTATTACCAAATGTCTGATGAATATATTTTAAGAAACAGTAAGTTTGATGATTTCACTACCCCTACAAAAGCACCCAACAGAAAAAAAAAAATGGAGAGAAGACTAGCATTTTCTACTTAATGCTGAATGTACACATGACATATGATCCAGCAATTCCAATCTGAGGCACCTACCCAAAAGAGCTACACACACACACACACACACACACACACACACACACACGTATGTAAGTATATACAAAGATATATGCAATAGAATGTTTATAGCAGCCCTCCTTGTAAGAGACTTACACTGGAAGCCGCCCAAATGCCCCTGCCCATCAAGAGCAGACCAGTTAAATAAGCTATTATTTACAACAACCAAATACAAACAATAATGAAAATGAGTGCTCCACAAGTACATGCAACAACATGGATGAATATGCAAACAGAATATTAATGAAAGAAGCCAGAGACACAAACACACAGAGTGTATGATTCCGTTTATGTAAAATGCAAAACCAGGCAAAACAAACTGATGCTATTAGGGGGCAGGAAAGTGGGTTTGCGTGGCTGAAAGGGAGCATGAGGAAGTTTATGAGATGCTGGTAATGTTCTGTTTCTTCAGTTTGGTGGTGGTTGCTCAAGGGTGTTCGGTTTGTGAAAATCCATCAGGTGCACACTTATAAATACTTCTCTGTATATGTTTTATAAGAAGCTAAATGGAAGTTGATATTATTTTAAACATAGTCTATAAGTTTTAATAAATTTCGATAAATTTTATATGAGTGGAAATAATTCCCACCATCATCTAATATTTGATTGCCAATCATGTGGCAGGTACTGTGTTAAAAGCTTTATGTGAATGAATCTCACTTAATCCTCACAAACATCTCACAGAAATAGGCACTATTGTTAGCTCCATTTTCCAATAAGAAAATGGAGGCTCAGAGACATTAAGTAATGTGTTAGAGCAGAAAATCAAACTCAGATAATCCTAACACCTGAGGGTACATTCTCAGCCATCTAGTTATACCAGCTTTCAGTCAGTTATGTCAAGGCAAGAGAAACATACTGGTCTTAAAACTTACTCTACATAAATATTTACATTATTTTCCCAATGGAACCTCAAATTAGAAGAAACACTAGCCATATTAAAGTATAACAAACAATAGCCTAGACAATTTGTTTCCCACAATCAAAACTTTCTTTAGTTGCAGCATATTGGTTCAGGCCTGAGAAAATATGTTAAGGTGTCCAAATATACACTCTACTTTTCTAACTCAATTCTGTCCTTTAAGATTTTTAGTCCAGTAAAAAAAAGGATGTCTTTAAGATTATATAGCATGGCAGAAAAATACCAGTATTAAGTAAACTATGATCAGTCTTTTAGTGTGCTAAGTCAGTGGGTTGTATCTGAGACCAGGCTGACGACTCACATTCACAATGTGGAGTCACCAAGCAAGTTCATGAACGGAAACAGAATAAATGCATTATGTAATAAAGTTTTAACAAAGGTAACACAGGGAAAATAATTCCATAATTAGCTACAGCATTTGGTAATTTACCAACATTAAATTTACCTCTTTGGAGGGGGAAGCGGGAGATGTGAAAATTGTCATCCAATAGGACCATACAAACATAACAAAGAACAGATGGAAAGCCACAAGGTAAACAACGGCCTTTCCTGGTAAATAAAAACAAATAACATTTCATTGAATCCAGGTGAAAACAGGAAAAAGCATTACATTAAAACACAATATTAAGGGTCAGGAGGCTTAATCCAATAAATACCTTAATTAAAATCTACTGAAGACATCAAATTTATAAACTCCTTTATCTGAATGACCTACCATTACAGATACGAAGAAACATTCAGTTCCTGCATTTAAGGGTTATCAGTCTGGTTTGGTTTATAAGTAAAGGCTGTAGCCTGGATTTGATATTATTGAACTGCTGAAACATTTAAGTTGAAACACCTCCTTCACTCACTAAATTTCAAGCTCGTCCTACAAGTTACATTTTAAATGACTTAAAAATTATTTAAGACAGATTCCATCACTATGAACATTAAATTTAAGGAACTACAGACTGAAAGTAATAAAGGAAGTTCCCACCACTGTGAATAATGAGTAATCTAAAAAACTCAATTCCTGGAGTAACCAGAAACATTACGCTAAATTTCATTCTCCTTTCAACATAGGCTAATGAAAAATTTTTAGCCATTTAAAATTTCTGCAATAACTGTTTCACAAGTGGATTAGTGTAAACACTCTAACATCTTTATCTCCAAATATTACCTCATCGCTGATATAACTTAGAGGTTTTTGGTGTGTTCTATAGTTTTTCTTTTTGAAAAAAGTAGGACTGGTTTCCATAGGAAGCAAGAACTATCTACCAGGTACTTAAACTTTTCCTGTTTGGAATGAGGCACCTACAAATCCATTGAAGAAAACAAAGCAGACATAAGCTTCAGAGTTTCAAATTCTACTCATTTCTTAAGTTCAGATCAAATATTACTTCTTCCACGTAAGCCTTCTCCATTACTTTAAGAATTCATTACCTCTTAAAAAAAATAATTCATTACCTCTTTATACAATAATCCCCCTGTAATATGCTCAGACTTCAATTAAAGCACTTAATTTGTTTTATTAAAGTTAGTTGCTTAATATTGACAACCTAATACATTCAAAACTTTTAAAACAGTGGCTGGCACATAATTAATCCTTAATAAATACTGGCCATTTTAAAAAAGTAATCTCTACACCCAAATGGGGTTCAAACTCACAACCCTGAGATCAAGAGTCACACGCTCTACTGACTGATCCAGCCAGGCACCTCAATAGTGGCTACTATTATTATTACTATCCAAGAATCTTTCCTCTCAAAATCTGGTTCTTTTTGCATGTTCCCTATTACCATGTTTCCCAGTTTTAAGGAATGATAAAAGTTTTCACTGGTCTGCAGTGAAATGAGAGACACTAAGAACAAGGTAGTGAAGTTTTTATAAGGCTAAGATATATTCAGTTCAAAGTACTATTCTTCCTTTGGTCTGAGGTTAATTCTCCATTCACTTTTGGTTTTAAAAAATGTTCTTTTTAAATAAAATAGTGATAAAAAAATTAACAACTCCTTGGACACAGCCTTTTCTTTTGCAATTATACTGGGGCATATATGGTCTAAGAGAACAGAACCATGAGTCCCACAGGAAGCCAGGGCCTAGTAACTCCTCACATCACACAGCTAATCATCATGAAGCACCTCAATTTCTAGTTCCTCTCTCTCATTATTTTTACTGCCAGTGTAACAGCTCATAAACTGTTGCTTAACTCATTTGGATCATTGCAAAAAGCCAACTGGTCTTCTTCCCTCCAGTCCATCTCAATGGCCAGTGTAAATGTATTGTTCATAGTTTCTACTCCACCTTGGCTGTGATATTCCTGGGAAATAAACTCCATGTACATGACTCATGACTGATGAATGCATTATAAAACACTGGGACTTCCTGGTACAATATTTGACCACAGCTACTCAAATCACTACTTCCACCTACTGAAAGCCTATCAGAAGGTATAAAATGTGTACCTTATTTCTAATCCTCACTGTAGTCCTATAAGGTATTCTTTCAGTTTACAAATGTGAAGACTGAGGTGTAGAGAATTGAATATCCTGCTCAATGTCACTTAGTAAATGACATAGCCAGGATTCAAACCCATATCTGCTTGATAAAAATCCAAGGTTCTTTTCATTATGTCATACCTGAAAGTATATTTTCCTCCCTTTATCCATTATCTTAGTAGTCATATCCTATTTCAGAGCCAACATCTGATGCCAAGACAAAATCCTTACCCAAACTTCCTTCTATCTTCAAATTTGCTTTCCCTTCATGTCCACTAAAGCTGATTATCATCCTCATTGAAAATTTTGGCTTCTCAAAATCTGCATTCTTTACCATCTCTGTTCCCTCCAGGGTGACCTCATGGTCTACCTAATGGATTCAATATCATTCCTTCATTTGATTTTCCTTCGGAAAAGTATATTGGAGCTCAGTATCCTACTGTTAAATGAACACTGAGGTCATTTACCAAGTTTACAATATTGTCTTCACCTACCTCACTTTACTTTTTAAAATTTTTGCCTGGCCCCCATATTCAATCAAGTTTGTCAATCTTTGGGGCGCCTGGGTGGCTCAGTCATTAAGCCTCTACCTTCCGCTCAGGTTATGATCCCAGGGTCCTGGGATCGAGCCCCGCATCGGGCTCTCTGCTTGGTGCGAAGCCTGCTTCCCCCTCTCCCATTCCCCCTGCTTGTGTTCCCTTTCTCGCTGTGTCTCTCTCTGTCAAATAAATAAAATCTTAAAAAAAAATAGTTTGTTAATCCTCATCTGTATTCTATCGTATAGCTTTGAGATAAATGGTAACCTTGAGGTACTTTAAACTTCTTAATCATTTAGTTACTTACAACTAAGGTCAGCATATTAAACAATACATTTCCAAAATATTTTAAAGACATTTAGAATATATTTAGACTATTTCTGCTCTCCACAGGTACAAAAACAAAATGGTTGTCTGCTTTAAAAAATCTTAACCATCAGTTAAAAAAAAGCAACTGATAAATCTCTTAGCATCATGCCTAGAATGTAATTAAGTACTTAACCAATGGAAAAATACCAAATAACAATGTAAAGAATAACAGGAAATACTGCTTTTACATCAATTTGAAATAATGTGATCGTTAATAAGAAAACTGCTGATCACACATATATGCTATAAACCTAACGGGTTTGAAATAATAGATAAAGGGGTGCCTGGCTGGCACAGTCAGCTGGGAGGATGACTCTTGGTTTCAGCTTGGATCGTTATCTCAGAGTCCTGGGATCAAGCCCCGTGTCAAGCTCTGTGCTGAGCATGGAGTCTGCTTGAGATTCTCTCTCCCTCTCTCTCTCTACCTCTCCCACTTGTGTGTTCTATCTCTCTAAAATAAGTAAATAGGGCGCCTGGGTGGCTCAGAGGGTTAAAGCCTCTGCCCTCAGCTCAGGTCATGATCTCAGGGTCCTGGGATCGAGGCCCACATCAGGCTTCCTGCTCGGTGGGGAGCCTGCTTCCTCCTCTCTCTCTGCTTGCCTCTCTTCCTACTTGTGATCTCTCTCTCTCTCTGTCAAATAAATAAATAAAATCTTAAAAAAAATAAAATAAGTAAATAAATCTTTAAAAAGAGGAGTAATAAAAGAAGTGGATACAGCTAAAAGTGCAGCAGGGATTACAAAATAAAATACTATTAACAACAACAAAAAGAAGTAATAAAATAAAAGTTTAGTTAATGAAGCAAATTAAATCAAAGCAAAAAAAATCTGAATCTATGAATCAAAGAGTCTGATTAAAAAAATCACCTGTAAATGAATTAAAAAAAACAAACAAAAAAGCAAACAACCTCGTCAAAAGACTCTTTGAAAGGCATGGGGAAAACAGCTCTAGGAAATAATGAGACAAGTTAGATGTTCTTTCATAAGTACTTCAGAAGTTCTCTGCTTTCTGTATATGTTTTCACATATAGAAAACAGTTTCGATTTAAAGGGAGAAAATCAAGCCTACCAAGATTGAGTCTATATTTATTCCACCTCAACCCTGGCTAGAATTGAGAAATCAGATTCAAAAGCAACTCGAGATTTACATGCTTAATGCCTAATTATTTCCAATAATAATAGATATTTATTAATAATTTCTAACTATTCAACTGTCTTAGAAATCCTCTGGATTTTCATATCTCAAATCAAGTTTCATTTTTGAAATTTGATCTCAATGACTTAATACTTTCTTTTAGCTTTGTGAAATTTTGAGCAATGAATTTTTCCCTCTAGGCATTATCTCATTAACTAGTCCTTATAAAAAGGAGAATTCCCTTTCAAAATGAACTAGTAATATAATTTACAAATTTACAATCTGGTTATTTTGTTAAATGTCTGTGAGTAGTAAAGTACTATTTTTAACAAATATATAAATAAGAGAACCATCAATAAAATTTAGGCATCACAAAAGAAAATCTGCTTCAACCCTAGCTAGAACTGGTATTAAAAATCTTTGAATCACTACTATCAAGCATTCTGAACAATGTACAAGGCATAAATATGTACATAAATATATCGAAGTTCGGGTACTAGATGCCTTACAAAATAATAGCTACTTCAATTTATATAAATAACACAAATGAAAATATATTGAATAGGAATAAACATAATACTAGATCTCCTTTTAATTAAACTTAAAAACATATATTTTTTCTGAAAACAAAAACACATATAGTCATCACTAAATAAAAAGTATGTGGCTCAAAATTAGGATACCATAGGTATTCTACTTAAATTGAGACTTAAAGTGCCTTACCGTTTTCTCCATTTCCAGAGAGGGTAACTAGAATAGAAGAAAAATAGTGAATAAATAATATACTTTAAACATTTTGTACATACATTTTACTTCAGATTGACTACTCATCTTAATATCATTTTCACAAAAACAAAATTTGGTTATTAAATGTGAACACTAATGCAAATTCAGGATTGCACTTAAAAAACCCTAAAATGTTAAACATAAAACTTTTCTTCATCAACACTGCAATCTCATTAAAACTTTTTCACACCTTTGTTAATTTTAAGTCTATCAATATGCTTATAGTTAGGTTTCCTTTAGCTCTTTCCTTATTGCCACCCACAGAACGAATAGGACTCTCCTCTACAGTGCTCATGTCATCAGTCTGTGATGTACCTTACCAAACTTTGTAAAAGCTATACTCAAGACAACTTGTGTTTTTCTATAGAAAAAAGTACAAAACCTGTCCCTGTAATTTTTAGAGTGCTTTTTATTCCTAGCCTAAGACCCTGGGAATTTCTATTTATTCTTTCTCTCCAGATAGTCCAATGGCCTCTAGGTCCTGTTAATTCTACCTATGCCTCTTCAAATCTGTCATCTGTTCTCAATTTGTCCCATTGCCTCATTTCAGGCTGTCCTCAAACGTAATAGCTTAAAGAGACTTTCAATTATCAGCTTAATACACCTCATTACAGCAAATCTGATGGCTAAATACACTTCAACACCTCCCAGTCTCTTACAGAATAAAGTCCAAAATCTTCAGGGTAACAAATATAGTCCCTCTGTGATCTACAATCTGTCTACCTCTCCAGTCTGTCATTTGCCGGTATCCGTGGTCTAATTATCCTGAACAAATGGCAGTTTCCTTAATGCAGCAAGCAGTTTCACAGTGGTTGTGCATCCCCTATTCATCCTCCAAGGCCCAGTTTAAATAGTCACCTCTGTAAAGCTGTCCTGAGTCCCTCTTTAGGCAGAGGAAGTACTCCTTTATATCTCCACTGCTCATTCTTCCAACTCTACCATGTCACCTCGTTTTTGTTTTTTTGCAATTACTTGGTAAATATGTCTGTCTCACCCTACTAGACTGCACAAGTGTGGAATCATGTCTTAGACTAATAACAACCCTTAAAGTTATTATCATCTCTATTTGACAGATAAGCTACGGCTCAAAATAATTAAATGAAGTACCTAAGGCCACAGAACTAGTACATGTAGTGTAGACAGATATCTGAGCTCAAGTCTACTCGGACTTGTATTCTTTCCTATAGTGTCTCTCACTTTATTCACTGTTTTAGTTCTAAAGCCTGGAATACAGCAGCAATGCTTAAGAAATGTTTGCTAATTCGATAACCATTTTTGACTAAAATCTGTTGCTAAAACAGAGGAGTACCTGGACACTTGCTTAATAAACTAAAATATATCTCCTTCAATCCCCAAACCAGCAAGGTTTAATGAGAAAGATTCAGAAATAGCCCCACAAACGTTTAGAAATAAAATAAGCAAGTTCATGATTTTTTTTAAAGCATCGTTTTAGAGAGGCATAGGGCTTCTTCTCAACCTATCTCAGGTCATGTGGTAGAACACTGGAGTAGTTAGATCCCCGGGTGGTCCCTTCTGGCCTCACAAAGCATTTCCCATTTATGCTAATATACACTAAAAATACAATTTTCAATATTGCCATGCTGTAAAATGATTGGGAAGCACTATACAAAGCACACAATTCTGAGAAATAAATTAGTGGTATAAAAATGGAAAAGACGCAAATGTATCACTATTTGCAGATTATAAGATTATGTGCCTTTATAAGTCAAAGAAAACCAACTGAAAAACTATTATAAACAAGACGTGGTAGTGGTATACCGAAATCAGTAGCTTTCCAGTACACATGCAATCACTACATAGAAATTAAAACTCAAGGTTTATTTACAAAGTCATCTAAAAAGATAAAATTCCAGAGGCAGACATAAGAATTGAGCAAGATCTATACAAGTGCTCCGCACAAGGAGGGGTGCATTATCATTGCCCAGGGGGATGGAAGTCTATCACTGCCTAGGCTTTCACCTTCTCAGACACCACTCCAGTAGGAAAGTGGGGAGACACAAGAGGTGTGCCTTGTTACAGTTGAGCAAGGGGGAAGTCTAAGCTCACATTCAGCCTCTGCTGGAGAAAGTGGGGGCAGAGTGCCATTTTTCCATCGTTTTGGCTGAAGTAGGGCAGTTACTGTCTAGTTTGGACTTGTTATAAGTTGCCTCTTTCCTGTTGGACTAAAGAAAACCAGCTTTTCTTGGGGCTTTTCATCTGTGCTCATTGGTGTTTCCGGGTTTCCAGCTTCTCTAGCATGCAGGATAGGATATATGAGGCAAAAAAGAAAACCCAGGGAATTCACCACCATATCATTTCTCAGGTACCAAGCTCCCCAAAAGACCTGCATTTCTCTCTCCATGTTTCAAAATTGTCTTATACTTGCTTTATGCATAGTATCCAGGGGTTTTAGTTATACTTAGCAGGAAAAATAGGAAGAGTACTATATTCACTTGTCTTGGAACTGGAAATTCTAATTAACAAATTGTCCTTTTTTACTGCTGAGTAGTATTCTATTATATGGAGGTACCACAACTTGTTTATCCATTTACCAATCGATAAGACATATGCTTTCAGTTTTGGGCTATTATGAATATTCCTGCATAAGCTGGTGAGTGGACATATATTTTCATTATTGGGGTAAATATCTAGATATAAGACTTCTGGATCCATGTTTAACTTAATCATAAACAAATTTTTTTTAAAGATTTTATTTATTTATTAGAGAGAGAGAGGGAGTGCACAAGTAGGCAGAACAGCAGGCAGAGGGAGAAGCAGGCTCTCCGCTGAGCAGGGAGCCTGATTCGGGGGTCAATTCCAGGACCCTGGGATCATGACCTGAGCTGAAGGTAGCCACTTAACCGACTGAACCACCCAGGTGCCCCATCCAAACTGTTTTCAAAAGTGGTTGTATTGTTTTACACTCCCACCAAAAATGTATGAGTTACAGGTTGCTTCACACCATCATCAACACTTAGAACCATCAATCCTTAAAATTTTAGCCATTCTAAAAAATATATGGTTGATATCTCATTGTGATTTTGTGTTTCCTTAATGACTAATGTTGTTGAGTATCGTTTCACATGCTTATTGGCCATCCCTACATCACTTCTTTGTGAAGTTGTGTATTGAAATTGTTAGCTACTTTTTAATCATTATCTCCCTTATTATTGAATTATGGGTTCTTTATATACTCTGGATATAGTCCTTTAACAAATATATTCTGCAAAAATTTCCTTCTGGGCCCATATTTTGTTTTTTCATTTATTTAACAGTGAGTTTTGAAGAACAGAAAAATTTAATTTTAATGAAGTCCAGTTTATCCATTTTTTCTTTTATAGTTCACATTTTGTGTCCTTTTTAGGAGATCTCTGCCAACGAAAGGACACAAAGATTTGCTTATATGTTTTCTTTTAGAAGTTTTAGAGGTGTGTGATCTATTTCAGAAGCTGATTTTTTAAAATATGGTATAAAGTAAGGGTTGAGATTAATTTTATTGTATATAGATGGCCAATAGTTCCAACATTGTTAGCTGAAACTCCTTTCTCTACTGAATTGCCTTGGAACCTTTGACAAAATTAATTGAAAATTAAACTAATATGTGAAAGGGTTTATTTTGGAACTCTCTTCTGTCCTATTGATGCTTACGTCCATTCTTATCCCAATACCACACGATTTGATTACATGTAGCTCTTAGTAAATCTTGAAATCAGATAGTGTGAGTCCTCCAACTTATTCTTTTTCAAAAGTGTTTGGCTATTTTAGGTCCTTTGTATTTCCATATAAATTCTAAGGTTATCTTACTGATTTCTTTAAAAAAAAAAATGCCTGCTGGGATTTTGTTTGGCATTGTGTTGACTCCCTAGATCAATTTGGAAAGAACTCACATCTTTACAATAATCAGTCTTCCATTCCATGAACACAGGGTATCATTTCATTTTAGATTTTATCTCATCAATACACAAAACCTTGTATATATTTTGTTAGATTTATTCCTAAAGTATTTAATGTTTTTGATGTGATTATAGTGTTTAAAAATTTTCAATTTCTAATTCTTACTAGAAATATAACTGAGTTTTATTGATCTTGTATCCTGTGAACTTGCTAATAAATTCACTTATTAGTTTTTAGTAGTATTTTTGTGTATTCTCGGGGATTTTCTATGTAATTGATTTGTCTGTTAATTAACATTTTAACCTCTTTATTATCTATGTATGTGCATATGCATACTTTCTTAAAGATAAAACACCGTATGAGTTCATACTACTAACTCAAATTTAAGTTTGCAAAGTTTTTATCATTCATCTTTCAACTGTATCTTTTTTTTAATCACTGAGAATATTTTTCTCAAGGAAAGAAAGGATGAAGAATTACAATATCACATTTATTTTTTTTCTTTTTGTTTTACCTGCTTCATTACTGGTATTTAAAAATGTAAGACTTTATTCACTTCCTTTATCCCATATTGCCCACGCAACAGCCTCAATAATGAGACCAATATGATTACTGAAAATGATTGTTTTACATTGTTGTCTATTTTCTAATAGCTGTACTGTATCTACTTTGTTAGATCATATACCCACTACAAACTATAGCCTCTCTTCCTTATTACTATTACTCATAGGTCTAAGGTCTACAAGAACATACATATTTAATGTTCATATCAGAGTTAAGTTGATATCTCTGTAGTCACTCTGGTTGTCTAAAAGTCATTCCCATTCTCTAGCAAACTGGTTTTGTTGTAGCTATTCAAGTTGTTGAATGTTTTTTTGCAGGAATTTGGGGAGACTCAAAAATAATGTACCTTACCATCTCCTTCTTAGAATCTGACAGTGACTTTTTGAAAAGAATAGGCCAGATATCTTGTGAAATGTACTAAATTCTTGATTTGTCTGTTTCTTTTTGGTATCCTTGACTTCATCCTCTGACCCCCTACCCCAAACTCCTCTTCTTTTATTTGTTTACTTATTTTAAAGATCTTATTTATTTATTTGACAGAGAGAGATCACAAGTAGGCAGAGAGGCAGGCAGAGAGGAGGAAGCAGGCTCCTCGCCGAGCAGGGAGCCCGATGCAGGGCTCGATCCCAGGACCCCTGAGATCATGACCCGAGCCAAAGGCAGAGGCTTTAACCCACTGAGCCACCCAGGCAACACCCAAACTCCTCTTATTATTATTCTACTCCAAGTCTAAAGGTTTGAATGTAATTAGAGGGTGGGAGGGGGAGAATGGATACTTATACTCAAGTATGATGTATTCTGGGCACTGTTTAGCATATCAGGAGGTACATTATTTAGATTTGTCACTATCAGCAACGCAACATTTGGGTCACTTAACAAGGTGGTGACTACCAGGTCTCTCCTTTGTAAAAGTACATTTTCCTCTTTAACAATCACGAAGTTTTTGGGGGGTAAAATGTTAGCAGTATGTGAATATCTTCTTTCCCCAGAACTTTTCACCCAACGGTTTTAGCATCCACTGATAATCTGCCTGAATCAATTATTTTGTAGAATTTGAAAATCACTATGAAAAATCCTCTATTATTTATTTCTACATTTTCAAGCTGGCATTCTTCTGTAAAGAGCTCTCAACTGGGGATGAACTACAGCTTCCTAAAAAGGCAGCACAAAAATTTAATTATTTCCCTTTAATTACCCATTTTCAGAATAGGATGCTGGTATAACATTCAACTCCACTGTTAGCAAATAAATTTAAAAGTTCTTTTTTTGAATATCAATAGGGAAACTTGTGGATTTTTATTTATCTAATGTGCCATTACCAACTACACTCATTCTTTTTTTTAAATACAGATTTTATTTATTACAGAGAGATAGAGAGCATGGGGGGAGGGGGTCAGAGGGAGAAGGAGACTCCCTGCTGAACAGGGAGCCCAATGTGGGACTCAATCCCGGGACCCTGGGATCATGACCTGAGCCAAAGGCAGACGCTTAATCAACTCAGCCACCCAGGCACCCTACGCTCATTCTTTCTTATGTTCAAATTGTCTCATCTTTGGCCATTACTCTTCCAACTGACTCCTATATCCTCCTGAATCAACCCCATTAGTCTTTGAGCACTTCCTTGCTGTCTAGCATAAGATATCCCAGGCTCACTTTATATTTTTTCCCACCTACAGACCTGAAATTAGCCATTTCTCCAAGGGGCATTGGTTCTTTTTTCTTTTTTTAAGTAGGCTCTACCCCCAGTGTGGAGCTTGAACTCATGACCTCAAGATCAAGAGTCACATGTTCTATGGGCTGTGCCAACCGGCTGCCCTGCATCTGTTTCCTTTTTTTTTCTTTAAAGATTTTATTTATTTATTCGACAGAGAGAGAGCGATCACAAGTAGGCAGAGAGGCAGGCAGAGGGAGAGGGGGAAGCAGGCTCCCCACCGAGCAGAGAGCCTGATGCGGGGCTCGATCCCAGGACCCTGAGATCATGACCTGAGCCGAAGGCAGAGGCTTAACCCACTGAGTCATCCAGGTGCCCCAATCTGTTTCCTCTTAATGATATTTAGAAACCAACCTTTGAATACCAGGGGTGCTCGGAGCTACTGGAGTTTCACTGCTTTTAAGGCCCTTTGGGATGACAGAAGTAGTATTATATACCTTTTTATAGTCACATTGATAACTTCCAATTCAAATAGAACATTACAAAGTTTCTCCTTAATATCTTAGGCATTATATTTGTATCTTTCTGCATCTACATACAATGAAAATCTTAGTTCTAATTAATTTACTTATTTAGTTATCCTAAAGTACACCTAAAATAGTTTAAACACTGCATACCAGTTTAAGTTTTCTTGCAGTTTTAAAATTTTGTTTTGTTTTGGCTTTAAACTGTATCCCACTAAGGACTACGATATTCAAAAGCCACTTGAAATAATTCTTTCCTCTATGTACAGTACCAAATTCACATTAAGTTCATTTGTTTCATGATTCCAAATTTTAGTTTGCTTTTCCACTTGTTTATATTTTTTTGAATATGTGAAAAATACAAATGGTTTAAGAGTCAAAACTATAAAAAAATGTACTCAGAAAGGCTTGGCTTTCCTTTCTTACCTTCTCACCCCAGATAATCATTTTTATTCATCTGCTTTATTATATTTCTTTCTGCAAAGTAAATAAATGTATTAAATATTTCTAATTTCTTCCTTTATATACCTATTCCACACCTTGCTTTTCTCACTTACCACACCCTAAAATCACTGCACATTAGTACATAGAGACAATCACTGTATTTTAAAGCATGCACAGTACTCCATTGTGTGGGTGTTGCAGTTATATAACCAGGCCTCTAATGATAGACATTTGGGTCGTCTCCAATCTCTACTGCTATAAACAATGTGGCAATGAATAACCTTATGTATGTGTTGTTTATTTGTGGAAGTTTATTCTCAGTGTAGATTCCTATTGGTGAAATTACTGGACCAAAAGTTAATCTGCCTGGTTTTCCCAAATTCCTGTTATAGAATTGTACCATTTTATACTCCTACCAGCAATGCATCAGACTGCCTGTTTCTCCATTGTCTATCCAATAAAGTGCTTCCAAACATTTTGTATCATGGGATAATTTAACTTTGCATTTTCTTATACATGAGAATAAGCATCTTTTCATGTGTTTTATGAGACATTCTTTTTGTTGTTGTTGTGAATTGTTTATGTCACTTATCCATTTTTTCTATTGGGCTTTTCTCACTCCCTGGTTATAAGATCATCCATGCATGTTTCTTTCTAGTATTTGAGTGCTTTTGTTTTTATATTCATATGTGGTCCATTTTGAAACTGCAGATTCCAGAGGGGGAAAAGTATCAGATAAGCCTGAAAATCTTGTGGTACCAAAAAGTAAGGAAGGAATAAATGATAGGGACATGTCAAAAGGATACAGAAACTAAATTAAAGGTGCTCCTACTGGCCAAATCTGGGACAACGGGGGCAATAAATGATAGATCATAACCCATGAAAAAAGAATCCACAACAGCATGCAGATGTAAATGAATGAATGACTGAGGAGGAGGGAAAGCTCTTCCTTACAGTGGAATTCTAACTATAAAATGTAGACGAAATCATAGAATTGGAAAAATCACCATTTGGCAACCTGTGCAATAAGGTTTCAAACAAGAATCCTAAATAGATGCTAAATAGAGTAAGTTCAAGTAATCAGGAACAGATTTACAGAGTCTCAAAGTATTTCCCCACAAAGACACTTGTCTCAGGTTGGGTTTTCTGGAATCATATGCTGAGATAAGAGTTTGGGGTATGAGCTATGTACTAAGGGGAAATCTAACTGCAGCTCAGGCTTATCAAAATCTTGGCCAACTAGCAGAGCGCTCTAAAGCAGCTAGGCCCCTTCTCACTCAGGCACTGAATGCAGGCTGGCACTGGAAGGGTGTGACCTTGGGTGAAGTTAGTCATGTTGAAAGACCTAACAGCTAGAAGCTGTCTGCTGACCACACTTGTCACAACTGAGCAGCAAGTCCTTCCTCGAAGGATCTCTGCGGTACATCTGAGTCGACCAAAATACTTAATAATTACAAATAAAAATCATACATTTACAGAATGGAGAAACTTGGCAGACACCACCTGAAGTGGTGGCTAAATTTAACAGTCCTAGAAATGGTGCATTCAATGATGGAGCATCACTTTCATGGTATTGTTGCTAAAAATGTATACTTTGAATCTAATCATGAGGAAACAGCAGATGAACCTAATTTGAGGGACATTCTACAAAAGAAGCCTGTAGTCTTCAAAATTGTTACGGTCATGAAAGAAAAGACGACAATGAGGAACTCTTCCAGATTAAAGGACACTAGAGAGGCATGATAACAAACTGCAGCATGTGATCACAGGCTGGACTGTGGAGCAGAAGGGATTAGTGGGGCAACTGGTAAAGTCTGAATAATTAAGAGTAGTATTTTATCAATGCTAATTTCTTGATTGTGATAATTGGACTTTGATTATATAAGAAAATGTTTTTATAGACTGAATGTTTGTGTCCCTCTCCAAAATTTGTATGTTAAATCCTAATGCCCAATGTGATGGTATTGAAGATAGGGTCTTTGGGAGGTGATTAGATCACGAAGGTGAAGCTTTCATGAATGGGATTAGTGCTCTTTTAAGAGACCTCAGAGAGATCCAGAGTCCCTTCTGCCATGTGATGATACAGTGAAAAGATGGCCATCTAAGAACCAGGAAGTGGGCCCTCACCAGACGACAAATCTGCTGGTGCCCTAATGTGGGACTTCCCAGATTCCAGGACTATGAGAAATAAATTTCTGTTGTTTATAAACTACCTGGTTTGTGGTATTCTGTTATAGAAGCTTGAACCAACAGACACTCTTGTTCTTAGGAAATACCACTGAAGTATTCATTAGTAAAGGGACATTACATCTGCAATTTATTCTCAAACTATTTCAGAGAGAGAATGAATGACAAAGAACATGTAGCAAATAATAACATTTAGGGAATTGGGGTGAAGGATATATGAAAATTCTTTGTACTATTTTTCACAAGTCTGAAATTATTTTAAAATTAAAAGTTTAAAATATAAGAAAAGAAGAAAAAATAAGATTCTATCAATTTGTAGTTTATTCTTGGAATATCATATGAGGTATGGACCTGATTTTATCTCTCACCAAATATCTATTCAGTTGTTCCATCTGTTCCTCTATGATTTGAGGTGCTATTTTTATCATGTTCTAAATTTCTATAATTACTATTTCTGTACATTTTGTCCTGTTCCAATGGCCATATGTCTGTCCACGCACCATAATATACAATTTTTTTATAACAGACTTTATTTTTCAGAGGAGTTTTAGGTTTGGAGCAAAACTGAACAGAAAGTAGAGAGTTCTCATAAGCCCCCTATCTGAAGAGTTTTAATTATACAGGCTTCGTGGTTTAAAATGTGGTAGGGTAGGGCTTGCCCCTTTCTGACTCTTCTTTTCCAGAGGTTTCCTGATTCTTTCCTGTTTATTTTTCCCTATGACTTTTAGGATCAACTTGTCTAGTGCCAGAAAAAAGAAAACTTATTGGGAATAGAATTCATTCATACATCAACTTGGGAAGAATAGAAATCTTTGTAATGTTGAGTTATTCTATCCTTGAACGTGAAATATGCAAGGTCTTTCCACTTGTTCAACTCTACATTTGTGTTTTTCAAGAATGTTTCCCTCCTAGAAATCTGGCATATTTCTTAAGTTTATTCTTAAGTATTTTTATCTTCTTGGTGTTAGTGGAAACAGATTTTTCTTCCACCATGTTTTCAAACATTTTATTATGAGTATACAGAAAGTATTGGTTTTTGTTTGCTAATTTTGTATCCTGGTTTTTGTTTGTTAATTTTATTCAATCCTTTTTGCTTAGGTATTGTTATTATTGATCCTCTTGGCTTTTCAACATACACTAACACATCACCTATACAAAGAAATGGCTTTCCCCCTTCCTTTCCTTCTTATGCTTCTAATTATTTTCTCTTGATTGAATATGGTAATTGATTTTGTTAATACAGTACAATGTTACACAGCAATGGCCCTGGTGATAAGCATCTTTTGTTTCTGGTTTTAGTGGAAACTGATCAAGTATTTTGTGTGTGTACAATTTTGTTCAAAAACCACTTATTCTTATTTTATTAAGCCTTTTTTAAAATTAGGGATAGACGCTGGGATTTTTCAAGTACCTTTTTGTCATCTCTAGAAATAATGATTTTTCTTCCTAAATGATGAATTTAATAACAAAAAGTAAGTAGAAGAAATCAGCTATTACCCCTCCTATCTACTGGTAACACCACTTTTTTTCAGAGGCACGGTCCCTTCAGAACTGATCTGCTCCCCATTCCTCCCCACACAATTATTGGGAGCTTTATTCCCAAAGACCAACAACTGTCTAAGTCTAAGAGGATTTAAATAGGTGTTTCATGAAAAAAAGAATATTATGGCAAAAAAAAGTCTAGAAAAATAGTGGGTTAAGCAGATTTAGATACATAGTTACAGCAAGGCTTCTTGAAATTTGTAATATGCATAAAATACTTAGGAATACACTTAACCTAAGAGGTGAAAGACTTGTACTCTGAAAACTACAAAACACTGAAGAAAGAAATTGAAGACCACACAGAGAGAAATGGAAAGACATTCCATGCTCGTGGGTCAAAAGAACAAAGTCTTTTCCCCTATTAGGGACTCTTGGATGGCTTAGTTGTTAAGCATCTGGCTTTCAGCTCAGGTCATGATCCCAGGGTACTGGGATCAAGCCCCGCATTGGGCTCTCTGCTCCGCAGGAAGCCTGCTTCTCCCTCTCCCACTCCCCCTGCTTGTGTTTCCTCTCTGGCTGTGTCTGTCTCTGTCAAAAAAAATAAATAAATCTTAAAAAAAAAAAAAGAAAGAAAGAAAAAGATGTCTATATTACCCAAAGGAATCTACACATTTAATGCAATCCCTACCAAAATATCAAGGGCATTTTTCACACAACTAGAACAAACAATCCTAAAATTTGTATGGAACCACACAAGATCCCAAATAGCCAAAACAATCTTGAAAAAGAAAAACAAAACTGGAGGTATCACAATTCCAGACTTCAAGTTCTATTACAAAGCTGTAGTGATCAAAACAGTATAGTATTGGCCTAAAAACAGACACACGGATCAATGGAAAAGAATAGAGAGCCCAGACATAAATTTATCCTTATAAGGCCAACTAACCGTCAACAAAGCAGGAAAGACTATCCAATGGGAAATAGTCTTCAACAAATGGTATTGGAAAAACGGGACAGCCACATGCAAAAGAATGAAACTGGACCACTTTCTTTCACCATATACGGAAATAAACTCAAACTGGATTAAAGACCTAAATGTTGAGACCTAAAACCACAGAAATCCTAGAAGAGAGCACAGGCAGTAAACCTCTTTGACACTGGTCATAGCAACTTCTTGCTAGATATGTCTCCTGAGGCAAGGGAAACAAAAGCAAAAATAAACTATTAGGACTTCATCAAAATAAAAAGCTTCCACACAGCAAAGGAAACAACCAACAAAACTAAAAGATAACCTACTGAATGAGAGATGTTTGCAAATGACATATCCAAAACAAGTTAATATCCAAAATATATAAAGAACTTATACAACTCAACACCAAAAAAACCCAAATAATGCAATTAAAAATGGGAAGAAGACATGAACAGACCAACAGACACAGGAAAATATGTTCAACATCATTCATCATCAAGGAAATGCAAATCAAAACCACAATGAGCTATCACCTCGCACCTGTCAGAGTGGCTAAAATAAAAACTCAAGAAACAGCAAGTGAGGGCGCCTGGGAGGCTCAGTGGGTTAAAGCTGCTGCCTTCGGCTCAGGTCATGATCCCAGGGTCCTGGGATCAAGGCCCACATCGGGCTCTCTGCTCAGCAGGGAGCCTGCTTCCTCCTCTCTCCTCTCTCTCTGCCTGCCTCTCTGCCTACTTGTAATCTCTCTCTGTCAAATGAATAAATAAAATCTTAAAAAAAAAAAAAAAGAAACAGCAAGTGTTCGTGAGGATGTGAAGAAAAAGGAACCTTTGTGCACTGTTGGTGGGAATGCAAACTGGTGCAGCCACCAGGGGAGACAGTAAGGAGGTTCCTCAAAAAATTAAAAAGAGGGCGCCTGGGTGGCTCAGTGGGTTAAAGCCTCTGCTTTCGGCTCAGGTCATGATCTCAGGGTCCTGGGATCGAGGCCCGCATCGGGCTCTCTGCTCGGCAGGGAGCCTGCTTCCTCCCCTCTCTCTGCCTGTCTCTCTGCCTCCTTGTGATCTCTCTCCCTCTGTGAAATAAATAAATTTTTAAAATCTTTAAAAAAAAATTAAAAAGATAACTACTCTATGATCCAGGAATCACACTGCTGGGTATTTACTCAAAGAACATGAAAACACTAATTTGAAGGGATATATGCACTCCTATGTTTATTGCAGCATTATTTACAATAGCCAAAGTATAGAAGCAGCCCAAGTATCAACAGATAAATGGATAAAGAAGATGTGATATATTTTTACAACAGAATATTATTCAGCCACAAAGAGGAATGAAATCTTGCCATTTGCAACAAGAATGGATCTAGAGAATATACTACTAAGTGAAATAAACTAGTCAGAGAAAGACAAATACCATTATGATTTCACTCATGTAGAATTTAAGAAACAAAACAAATGAACAAAGTGGGGGGAAGAGACAAACCAAAAAACTGGCTCTTAACTACAGAGAACTAATCATGGTTACCAGAGGTGAGGGGGGTGGGGGGGGATGGGTGAAATCAGCGAAGGGGATTTAAGAGTACACTTATCTGGGGCGCCTGGGTAGCTCAGTGCGTTAAAGCCTCTGCCTTCGGCTCAGGTCATGATCTCAGGGTCCTGGGATGGAGCCCCACATCTGGCTCTCTGCTCAGAGAGCCTGTTTCCTCCTCTCTCTCTGCCTGCCTCCATACCTACTTGTAATCTCTGTGTCAAATAAATAAATAAATAAATAAATCTTTAAAAAAAAAAAAAAGAGTACACTTATTTTGGTGAGCACAATACATGGAACTGTTGAATCACTATATTGTATACCTGAAACTAAGATAACACTATATGTAAATTACACAGGAATTTAAAAATAAAACTCATTATGCAAATGAGCACTATAATATTATAAGAAGGGACTAATATATGAAGTCAAAATGCATTTGACCATGGACATTTATATATCTTTGTATTCCTAGTGTCAAATACGGCACCTAGAACACTGTAAGCACAAAGCAGGGTAGGGAGAAAGTGAAAGAGGAAGTACTTATTTTATTTACATGGCGTAGTCAGAAAAGCCTCTCTAACAGTTGAGTATTTTAAAAGAAATCTAGATGGAGAGAACTAGCCATGTGGAATCTGGGAGGAAATCATCCCAAGCAGAAAGAGAAGGAAATACAAAGGTCCTCAAGTGGGACCAAGCATGGCCTGATAGATGAAAAGCAAGGAGGTCTGTTTGGCTGAAGCAGAGTTGGCAAAGGAAGAGATGAGTCAAAATTAGTGGCAGATCAGAGCATTTAGGGCCTTAGAGACTACAGAATGAACTTTGGATTTCATTATGAGCACAGAGGGAAAGCCACTGGAGGGTGCTGAACAGAGAAGTAGTAATCTTGTCTTGGATTTTAAAAGATTCAGTCTAGCATTTTGGGGAAGCTACTACATACCTGTATATGGTATTTGTCATAGCCATGACCCCCACTTCTCCTTTTTAAATACTTGTAAAAAGTATATCGGTTATCCACAGAAAAATAAGAACCACACAAGAAGAAAAAAAAAACCCAGTATAAATTCACACTAGTGACATATGCAATCAACATATGCAATGACATTTTGGTGTTATTATTTCCATCAGGTGCAGATGATATCCTTTTCAAGCAATTAGTTTAAAAAGCTTCCCTGAAGACTTCACATTTAATAAGTTCACAGTTGGGGCACCTGGGTGGCTCAGTGGGTTAAGCCTCTGCCTTCGGCTCAGGTCATGATCTCAGGCTCCTGGGATCAAGCCCTGCATTGGCCTCTCTGCTCAGCAGGGAGCCTGCTTCCCCCTCCCCCCTCTCCATCTGCCTGCCTCTCTGCGTACTTGAGATCTCCCTCTCTCTGTCAAATAAATAAATAAAATCTTAAAAAAATAAGTTCATATTTATTTTTATATGTTATTCAATTAATACGTTAATAAAAATTACTCCTATGATTCCAACTGGGTGGGCCAAAGTCCACATTAATAAGTATAATGAAGCACTAGAAAGAGAAAACAGGGGCACCTGGGTGGCTCAGTCATTAAGCGTCTGCCTTCAGCTCAGGTCAAGATCCCAGGGTCCTGGGATCCAGCCCCGCATCGGGCTCCCTGCTCTGTGGGAAACCCTGCTTCTCCCTCTCCCACTCCCCCCTGCATGTGCTCCCTCTCTCACTGTATCTCTCTGTCAAATAAATAAATAAATAAAATATTTTTTAAAAAATGAGAAAACACAGAAATGTTTTAAAAACAATTTTGCGGCCCCTAAGTGGCTCAGTTGGTTAGGTGTCTGCCCTCAGCTTGGGTCATAGTCTCAGGGTCCTGGGATCAAGCCCCATAACGGGATCCCTGCACAGCATAGAGTCTGCTTCTCCCTCTCCCTCTGCCCACTCCCCTGCTCCCCCACTCATGCTCTCTCTCACTCACTCTCTCTCTCGAATAAATAAAATCTTTAAAAAAATAATAAATAAAAACAATTTTAAACAATCTTTTAATCATCAAGGAATATGGGTCTCTATTTTAGAGAAATCTATTCTCCATAAAACTATAATCACTATTATTTGTGACCTCGTATTTCAGTTAGTGTAGGTGCCCATCCGCTTAAGAAGATGTGCTGCATATTTCAGCAATACCTAAATCTCTGTAGCTTATATGCTTATAAGAATAATGTCAGGTATTAATCTTCTTAAAGTCCCACATGATGTGAAGACCTCCCTCCCTTAAACAACATTCTCTCCCACACACATAATACACATAATCTGAACACAACCAGCAGCAGCTCATGCAGAACAGGCAATGCTTTTGCAATATGATCTCCAAATACAGCCAATTAAGAACATATTTAAAAAAAAAAGACTGTGTGAGAATAGGCTTTCACTCACTAAAGATGGGGAGGGGAGGTTTAAAAACAAACTAAGAATTAAAAATAAAGAAACCAACAAAGAAAACTCCTACCAAAAAAAAAAGAAAGAAAGAAAGAAAGAAAGAAAAAAAGGAAGGCAAGAAAAAATATGCTAGTGGCTATTTAAATCTTCTCATATCCATAATATTTGAAAACCTACTCCTGCTTAGAACTTTACATTATTTTGTAAATAAAACAGGTATTATTATAATATATAAGCAGCTATTACTATAATAAATGTTTGTTTATAATAAACAGGTATCATTTCATTTTACAGCATGGGAACAAGTTCAGAGAGGTTAAATAATTTATGAAGATCATTCAACAAGTATGAAAATATAGCCAGGAGGCCAGTGTGACAGCTGTAGAAACAAAGGAAGACTGGAGAGTAAATTATGTCAGAGAAGTAATGAGGGGAGGAGGCCATGGTAAGCACTTTAGGTGTTCCACTGAACAAGACAGGAAGCCAGCCAAGGTTTTCAGAAGAGGAGTGGCCAATTTGGTATTGATTTTAAAGGAACTATTCTGGCTGCTCTGTGGAGAATGGAAAGGGTACAGGGTGAGGATAGGGGTGGAGTGAGGAAGGAGGGACAAAATATAAAACTATACTACTACAATGATATAATGTGATAACCACTCACAACTTAGTGACTTTAAACAACCACCAAGTATTATTTCCTGTAATTGTCTGGGTCAGCAGTTCAGGCCATGATCAGCTGAACTGTTTTTCTATTAGCTGTAGTCAACTGGCAGCTCAACTGGGGCAGAAGACTCTAAGATGGCCTCATTCACATATCAGGGGCTTTGGCACTTAGCTCATCTTGGCTGGGCCTCTCTCTCCGTATGTCTAGCCTGGGCTCCCTTACGTGGCAACCAGTTTCAAAAAAGTTCAGGCAGAAGATCCATGCTATCTCGAGGTCTAGGCTCCAGATCTCACACATCACTTCCACCACATTTTATTGATCAAAGCAAGTACAAGGCCAACCCAGATTCACTGGGTGGGCAAAAAGACTCCCTGTCTTGATGGGAGGAGGTACAAATTATTGTGGTCATGTTTTTCAGTTTGCTCCACAAGACAGAAATTATAGTGATTTGAATGAATATTCAAATGCCGTGGTGTTGATAAGCACCCGGATTTAATGCCAGGATTTATTGATTAATTGGATATGGAAAGATTTTTCAACCAAGAAACTAGAAGGATGAAATTCATTTACTGAGCTAGGGTAGGAGGAGTTGGTGGGGGGCAGGGGCAGAGAGAAAAATAACTCGAGTTTTTGTTTTGGACATGGTAAGTCTGAGATGCCTATCAAGTAGAGGCTTAGTCTGGAGTTTAGCATGTTATATCTTTGCCACAAACTAGAAGAGGCCAGGGAAGAAGGAAAATTTTATTTGTACCACTAAGGCATAATGGTCTTCCAAATAGTCTGCCATGGTTTCTAAGTTGCCTAGCCCCTTTTCCTTCATATAACTTGTCTTATAAGAAATAGTGAAGACCGAAAGAAGGTTCAGTTTACATGGAATAAAATATAAAAGCTCTTTTTATTCATTTGGATTGGTTTTTTTTTATATGTATTTATAGAGCTCTCTCAGACCAGTTTGTTTTCTGGTATCAACAGAAAATAACACAAGAACAGATTAATTCACTAGCAGTCAAAAGAAAAAAAAATCTGTTCTTCAGAAAAAGAAAAAAAAAGGAAAGAAGGCTGGGATGACTATAGAATGCAAATAAAAAGGTTTGCAGGGCACTATAGCTTTTAAGGCAAGTTATATAGAAAATTACTAAACTCCAGTTTCTGAAAACAGATAAGGAACTAACAAAATAAGGTTTTTAAGAATATCCTAATTCATGTCTTAACTTTTCCTATAATTATGTCAACCACTGGGGATGAGATACAGGGAGCCAGACTTTTTTTTTCTAAATAATACCAGTAAAATTTCAAGGAATCCTGTTTCATTATCCAAAACAAAGACTCCACAACTAATAAGCAAGATCATCTAGCCTTTAACCCTGAAGACTATTGAAATATGTTTGGTAATCATAATTTAATATTGTTATTGTGGATGTTTGTTCTAACATATTCAAACTCAGAAGTGAGTTTATGATTGTATGATTCTATTCAATTCAACACATATAAATTGAATGTTTATTAGTAATTAGAATCTCTAGTAGATGCAAAGATGAGCAAGACCCAAACATATTGAAATCTTGTAAGCAGGATTTTTCAAATACTTAAATGTGATATAATAAAACAGTACATACTTTTTATTTATATTCTAATTCAGTGCACAAATGATTTGTGTAGGGTTACTAGACATAATAGTCTTTTCTTTTTTTTTTTAAGATTTTACTTATTTATTTGACAGAGACGGCGAGAGAGGGAACACAAGCAGGGAGTGGGAGAGGGAGATGTGGGCTTCCTGCTGAGCAGGGAGTCCAATTCAGGGCTCATCCCAGGACCCTGGGATCATGACCTGAGCCGAAGGCAGACACTTAACAACTGAGTCACCCAGGAGCCCCTCGAAATAATATTTTTAAATAAAGCTCTAAATATATTTTATAAACATAAAAATACAAATTAGATGTGAAGTAGAGAATAAGGGGAGAAATATCATTGCATGCTACAACACAGAGAAACCTCAAAAACATGTAAAAGACACCAAACACAAAAGACCACTTACTGTATGACTCCATTTACATGAGATGTCCAAGAAAGGCATACAGATACAGAACACAGATTAGAGGTTGCCTGGGGCTGGGAATATGAATTAATCATTATTAGGCATGAGGGATCTGATAAAGGTAACGGAAATGTTCTAAAAATGAATGGTATTATAACAGTACAACTTGGTAAGTTTACTCAAAACTATTGCATTGTACATCTCCAATGAGTGGATTTTATGGTATGTGAATTATACGTTAAAAGTTTTTTTTCAAAAAGGTAAAATAAAAATGTTTAAAGACATTCAAAAGCTGAAATAATTTATCACCAACTGACACACCTTATAATAAATGTTAAAGAAAGCCCTCCAGCAGAGGGAAATGACATGAGAAGGAAATCTGGATCTATAAAAAGAGAAAAATACCAGAAATGGTAACAACATAGGTAAATATGTAAGATCTGTTTTCATATTATTTAAATCTTTTTAAAAGGTAATACATGGTTTAAACAAAATAGCAATACAGTGAGTTTTATAATATAAAAATGCATAATAATAGCATATAAGGCTGGGAAGGAGGAATTGAAAGAGTGCTTTTATGAGGTACTATATGTGAAGTAGTATATCACTTGAAGGTAGATTATGATAAAGATGTAATCTATAAACTCTAAAGAAAATCACTAAAATAACAGAGTTACAATTAATAAGACAATAAAGGTGAGAAAACAGAAATATAAAAAATAACCCAGAAGTCAAAAATAATTAAATAACTCAAAAAAAGGAGAAGGAAAGGGAACACAGGATAGGACAGATTAAAAAAAAAAAGCAAATGGTGGGCGCCTGGGTGGCTCAGTGGGTTAAAGCCTCTGCTTTCGGCTCAGGTCATGATCTCAGCGTCCTGGGATCGAGGCCCGCATCGGGCTCTCTGCTCAGCAGGGAGCCTGCTTCCTCCTCTCCCTGTCTCTCTGCCTTCCTCTCTGCCTACTTGTAATCTCTCNTTTCCCCCCTCTTTGAAAAAAAAAAAAAAAAAATTTTAAAAAAAAAAAAAAAAAAAAAAAAAAAAGCAAATGGTAAGACTTAAACCTAACTATATCAATAATTACAGTAAATGTAAATGGTCAAAACACCCCAATTAAAGGAGATTGTACTACAATTGATAATATGGTTGTATATTTGAAGGTTGCTGAGAGTAAATCTTAAAAGTTCTCAACGCAAGGGGGAAAAAAAATGTAACTATGTGTAGTTGATGAATGTTAACCAGACTCATTGTGGTGATTTTATTTATTATACCAAGTATACTTATGTATTAAATTGTCGTGTTGTACACTTGAAACTAATATAATGTTATATGTCAATTGTAACTCAATAAACAAACAACAACAACAACAACAAAACAAAAAGGGAAAAAAGCCACAGATTTTCAGATTGAATTTTAAAACCAAGACTTAAATATAGGCTGCTTATGAGACCTGCATTTCTTTTTAAAGATTTTATTTATTTATTTGACAGAGAGAAAGACAGAGACAGCGGGAAAAGGAACATAAGCAGCGGGAGTGGGAAAGGGAGAGCAGGTCTCCCGCCCAGCAGGGAGCCTGATGTGGGGCTCGATCCCAGGACACTGGGATCACGACCTGAGCAGAAGTCAGGTGCTCAACCGACTGAGCCACCCAGACACCCAGCAATTTTTTTTTTTTTTAAGTAGGCTCCACGCCCAGCTTGGAGCTCAACACGGGGCTTGAACTAACAACCCTGATATCAAGATCTGAGCTGAGACCAACATTTGGATGCTTAATTGACTGAGCCTCCCAGGGGCCCCAAGAAATGCATTTTAAATATAAAGACATAAACAAGTTAAAATAAAAGGACAGAGAAAGACCTTCCATGATAACACTAATTAAAAGGAAGATTAGTGGGCATGTTAACATCTGCCAAACTAGATTTCAAAGATTTTATTTATTTATTTGACAGAGACAGACACAGCAAGAGAGGGAACACAGCTTGGAAAGTAGAAGAGGAAGAAGCAGGTTTCCTGCTGAGCAGGGAGCCCAATGTGGGGCTTGATCCCAGGACCCTGGGCATCATGACCTGAACCAAAGGCAGATGCTTAATGACTGAGTCACTCAAGCACCCCCAAACTAGATTTCAAAGCAAATAATATCACCAGGGATAAGAAAGTCATTTCATAATGGCAAAGAGTCAATTCACCAAGAGAACACTATAATCCTAAACACTGGATGTACCTAATTACAGAGCAGCAAAATGCATGAAGCAAAAACTGACAGAACTACAAGGAGAAAGACACAAATCAATAATTATAATCATACCTCTCTCAAAAATTGACCAATAGAACAAACAGAAAATCAGCAGGGTGCCTGGGTGGCTCAAGTTGGTTAAGCATCTGCCTTTGGTTCAGGTCATGATGCCCAGGGTCCTGGGATCGAGCCCCACATTGGGCTCCCTGCTCAGCAGGAAACCTTCATCTCCCTCTTTCACTCCCCCTGCTTGTGTTCTCTCTCTTGCTGTCTCTCTCTCTCTCATTCATTGTCAAATAAATAAATAAAATCTTTAAAAACAAGAGAGAGAGAGAGAAATCAATGAAATCAAAAGCTGGTTGTTTTGAAACCAATAAAAAACACTGGAATCAACTCTTGTAAGACACTGTGCTCAATGCTGATATTTAACCTATTTATCCTGTCTCATTCTAAATTTGAAGAAATTATGAAGGAGACACAGGAATATTAACTATATAGTCTCAGTGGTCACACTTCTACTCTACATACGTCTCTCTGAAAAGAGATGAGGTACATCCATCCTTGGGCATTCTTTCACACTCTTTAACTTGGGTACTCTTTCACACAACAGTTTTCTCAGAAGTAAAATAAATGGATTAGGTCATCTCTAAAATCTTTTGGGCTAAAGACTCCATCCCCAAATTACTAGAACTCATACAGCAATTCAGTAATGTGGCAGGATACAAAATCAATGTACAGAAATCAGTTGCTTTCTTATACACTAACAATGAAACTGTAGAAAGGGAAATTAGAGAATTGATTCCATTTACCATAGCACCAAAAACCATAAGATATCTTGGAATAAACCTAACCAAAGAGGTAAAGGATCTATACTCGAGGAACTATACAACACTCATGAAAGAAATTGAAGGCGGCACAAAAGATGGAAAAACATTCCATGCTCACGGATAGGAAGAATAAACATTGTTAAAATGTCTATGCTGCCCAGAGCAATCTACACTTTCAACGCCATCCTGATCAAAATACCATCGGCATTTTTCAAAGTGCTGGAACAAACAATCCTAAAATTTGTATGGAACCAGAAAACACACTGAATCACCAAGGGAATGTTGAAAAAGAGAAACAAAGCTGGGGGCATCACGTTGCCTGATTTCAAGCTTTATTACAAAGCTGTGACCACCAAGACAGCATGGTACTGTCAAGAAAACAGACACGTAGACCAATGGAACAGAGCAGAGAACCCAGATATGGATCCTCAACTCTCTGGTCAAGTAATCTTCGACAAAGCAGGAAAAAATATCCAGTGGAAAAAAGACAGTCTCTTCAATAAATGGTGCTGGGAAAATTGGACGGCTATGTACAGAAGAATGAAACTTGACCATTCTCTTACACCATACACAAAGATAAACTCAAAATAGATGAAAGACCTCATTGTGAGGTCTTTCCATCAAAATCCTAGAGGAGAACATAGGCAGAATCCATCAAAATCCTAGAGGAGAACATAGGCAGTAACCTCTTTGGCCACAGCAACTTCTTTCAAGACACATCTCCAAAGCAAAATGAACTTTTGCGACTTCAAGATAAAAAGCTTCTGCACAGCAAAGAAAACAGTCAACAAAACAAAGAGGCAACCCATGGAATGGGAGAAGATATTTGCAAATGACACTACAGACAAAGGGCTGATATCCAAGATCTATAAAGAACTTCTCAAACTCAACACATGAAAAAAAGATAATCAAGTTAAAAAAGGGCAGAAGACATGAACAGACACTTCTCCAATGAAGACATATGAATGGCTAGCAGACACATGAAAAGATATTCAACATCATTAGCCATCAGGAAAATACAAATCAAAAGTACATTGAGATACCACCTTACACCAGTTAGAGTGGCAAAAATTAACAAGGCAGGAAGCAACAAATGTTGGAGAGGATGTGGAGAAAGGGGAACACTCTTTCACCATTGGTGGGAATGCAAGTTGGTGCAGCCACTTTGGAAAACAGTGTGGAGATTCCTCAAGAAATTAAAAATAGAGCTACCCTATGACCCAATAATTCCACTACTGGATATTTACCCCAAAGATACAGATGTAGTGAAAAGAAGGCCTATATGTACCCCAATGTTCATAGCAACAATGTCCACAATAGCCAAAATGTGGAAAGAGCTAAGATGCCCTTCAACAGCAAATGGATAAAGAAAATGTGGTCCATACACACAATGGAATATTACTCAGCCATTAAAAAGGATGAATACACAGCTTTTGCATCAACACAGATGGAACTGGAGGAGAGTATGATGAGTGAAATAAGTCAAGCAGAGAAAGTCAATTATCATATGATTTCATTTACTTCTGGAACATAATGAATAACATGGAGGGCATTAGGAGAAGGAAAGGAAAAGTGAAGGGGGGTAAATTGGAGGGGGAGATGAACCATGAGAGACTGTGGACTCTGAGAAACAAACTGAGGGTTTTAGAGGGGAGAGGGGTGGGGAGATGGGTGACCCTGGTGGTGGGTATTAAGGAGGGCATAGACTGCATGGAGCACTGGGTATTATATGTAAACAATGAATCTTGGAACACTACATCAAAAACTAATTATGTATTGTATGGTGGCTAACATAACACAATAAAAAAATAAATAAGGGAGAAGCGGCAAGATGGCAGAGAAGTAGGAGGCCGATTATCATCAGGTCCCAGAAATTCACCCAGATAGCTATCAAACTATTCTGAACACCTACAAATTCTACAGGAGATCGAAGAGAAGAAAAGCAGTGATTCTAGGAACAGAAAATCCACCACATTCCAGAAGGTAGGCCGTACGGAGAAGTGAATCTGAAGCACCAGGTTGACCCCGGGGGGAGGGGCCGGCTCCTGGCAAGTTAGCAAGCAGCGGAGCACAAACTCGGAACTGTTAGAAGTCTGCTCCACTGAGGGACGTTGCTCCAGAGAACAAGCANCCCCTGCAGGGACAGTGTGGTCTCAGGACCCACGGGGACACAAAAAGACCAGGGGTGTCTGAGCGTAACCAAGCTCCCAGGTATCAGAGAGAAGCCGGTGGGAGAGACGGAGCCGAGCTGAGAAGGTGTCTCTCAGCTCGGTGATACCTTGGGCCGTGATCCAAAGCACGGTTGGGCCACTGCTCTGTGAGCGGGAACCCCACGGGCAGCAGACCCGGAGAGACCCCTCCTTCCTCCTCCGGGAACAGCGGCGAGGGAGTGGCTGCAGGAATCTGCCGGGTTCGGAGATTCTAAACGGGGTCGCACCAGAGATAGAGACACTCGGTCACAGGCTGGGTGAGCTCAGAGAGTGGCCAGAGACCAGGACACGGGAGGGACGGACTGCTTTTCTCTGAGGCGCACTGAGGACTGAGGCCCTGAGCACTAGGCACCTCCGGGTCGGAGACTGGGAAGCCGCCATTTTCAGTCCCATCCTCCAACGAGGTATGGAAAGCGTTCAGGGAACAAAAGCTCCCGAGAGCGAACCCGAGCGGATTACTCAGCCTGGTGAGGGCGGTGAGATTCCACCTCGGGCGGAGACACCTGAGAATCACAGCAACAGGCCCCTCCCCCAGAAGACCAGGAAAAAAAAAACCATCCAGCCAAAATCAAGTTCGAGATTGCTGAGAACTGTGGAACTCCAGAGCTAGGGGAAAGCAATGCAGAGAATTAATGGCTTTCCCCCCAGGTTTCTTTAGTCTTTCAAAGTTAAATTCTTTGAATTTTTTTTTACTTTTTTCTTTTAAATTTTTTCCTTTTTCCTATTTTAACGTTTTTAACTATTATATCTTATCAACACTTTTTAATCTTTTTTAATTTTCATTGTTATACTCATATTTTATCCCTTCATTGTATTTAAATTATGTTTTGTATACATATAAGGTCTGTTCAATTCACCAGTATAATAGATACAGATATAAGATAGAGATAGAGATAGAAAGAGATATAGAGTCAGGGACAGACATAGATATAGAAACAGAAATATATAATATAGATATGGATATAAGATTTTGTGTTATTTTTGTTTTGTTTTCGTTTGGATGATTTTGTTTTTTTTTGTTTTTTTTTTGTTTTNTTTTTTTCCCTCTTACTTTTCTACCCAGTTCCAGGTCTCTTCTGAGTAGGTTAGTGTATATTTCTCTGGGGTCATCGCTACCCCTTAGTATTTAGTTCTCTCATCCATCTATTCTTATCTGCATAAAATGACAAGGCGGAAAAAAATCAACACAAAAAAAACAACAAGAGGCAGCAATAATGGCTAAGGACCTAATCAATGCAGACATTAGTAATATGACAGAACTAGTGTTCAGAATGATGATTCTTAAGGTGCTGGCTGGGCTCGAACAAACNTGGCTGGGCTTGAAAAAAAAATGGAAGAAAATAGAGAAGCTGTCTCTAAAGAAATAAAAGACCTTTCTGGAGAAATAAAAGAACTAAAATCTAACCAAGCTGAAATCAAAAAAGCTATTAATGAGGTGCAATTGAAAATGGAGGCTCTTACTGCTAGGATAAATGAAGCAGAAGATAGAATTAGTGATTTAGAAGACAAAATGTCAGAGAAAAAAGAAGAGGAGGAAAAGAGAGACAAACAACTACTGGACCATGACGGGGNAGAATTCGAGAGATAAGTGATACCATAAGATGAAACAATATTAGAATAATTGGGATCCCAGAAGAGGAAGGGGGGGGATAGAAGGTATATTGGAACAAATTATAATACAGAATTTCCCTATTTTGGCACAGGAAACAAGCATCAAAATCCAGGCAGCACATAGAACCCTCCTCAAAATCAATAAAAATAGGTCCACACTGCATCATCTAATAGTAAAACTTACAACTCTCNGTCTTAGTGACAAAGAGAAAATCCTGAAAGCAGCTCGGGACAAGAGGTCTATAACATACAATGGTAGAAATATTAGACTGACAGCAGACCTATCCACAGAGACCTGGCAGGCCAGAAAGAACTGGCATGATATATTCAGAGTACTAAAGGAGAAAAATATGCAGCCAAGAATACTATTCAGCTAGGATGTCATTGAAAATAGAAGGAGAGATAAAAAGCTTCCAGGACAAACAAAAATTAAAAGAATTTGCAAACACAAAGCCAGCCCTACAGGAAATATTGAAAGGGGTCCTCTAAGCAAAGAAAGCCTAAAAGAAACATAGACCAGAAAGGAAGAAACACAATATGCAGTAACCGTCACCTTACAGGCAATACAATGGCTCTAATCTCATCTCTCTCAAAGTAACTCTGAATGTAAATGGACTAAATGCTACAACTAAAAGACACAGGGTATCAGAATGGATAAAAATACAAGACCCATCAATATGCTGTCTAAAACAAACTCANTTACACCAGAAGACACCTCCAGATTTAAAGTGAGGGGGTGGAAAACAATTTACCATGCCAATGGACAGCAAAAGAAAGCTGGAGTGGCAATCCTTATGTTAGATAAATTAGACTTTAAGGCAAAGAATATCATAAGAGATGAAGAAGGACACTATATCATACTAAAAGGATCTGTCCAACAAGAAGATCTAACAATCATAAATATCTATGCCCCTAACATGGGAGCAGCCAATTATATAAACCAATTAATAACAAAATCAAAGAAACACATTGACAAGAATACAATATTAGTAGGGGACTTGAACACCCCCCTTACTGAAATGGACAGATCATCAAAGCAAAAGATCAACAAGGAAATAAAGGCTTTAAATGACACCCTGGACCAGTTGGACATCACAGATATATTCAGAACATTCCATCCCAAAACAACAGAATACACATTCTTCTCCAGTGCACATGGAACATTCTCCAGAATAGACCATATTCTGGGTCACAAATCAGGTCTCAACAGGTACCAAAAGATTGGGATCATGCCCTGCATACTTTCAGACCATAATGCTCTGAAATTAGAACTCAACCACAAGAAGGAAGTTGGAAAGAACTCAAATACATGGAGATTAAAGAACATCCTACTAAAGAATAAATAGATCAACCAGGAAATTAAAGAATTTTTAAAAAAATTCATGGAAACAAATGAAAATGAAAACACAACTGTTCAAAATCTTTGGGACACAGCAAAAGCAGTCCTAAGAGGAAAGTATATAGCAATACAAGCCTTTCTCAAGAAACAAGAAAGGTCTCAAGTACACAACCTAACTCTACACCTACAAAAGCTAGAGAAAGAACAGCAAAGAAAG
>LNAC01000527.1:1417-154891 GCA_002007465.1 Ailurus styani | reverse complement strand
AAGCCGCTCTAAAGGTGGGTTTCATGGGCATCAGGCGATCGGGGCCTCACGCCCCTCAACTCCAGGACCCCCTTCTTGCTGTTTGCCTCTAGAATGACCGATTCTGGATTCCGGGAAGGCCTGTCCAAAGTCAACAAAACAGCCAGCGGGCGGGAGCTTCTGTGATCATCCCCCGGTGTCTGGAACCGGCCTCCGCCCGCCTCCGCCCGCCTCCGCCCGCGCCTCCGGGGGCGGGGCCCGAGCGCGGGGGCGTGGCTTCCCTTGGGGACTGCCCTTGGGGCGTGGCGGAATGGGGGAGGAGAAGAGGAAGCGAGTCTGGAGTGGTCCCCGAGACGAAAGACGCTTCCTCGATGCCTGACAGGGAGAGGAAGTGGCTTTTGTGGATCGCGTCTCACGTCGCGAGGCTGCTGGAAATGATTCTTTGGCCGATTCGTGGGCCTTGGCCTCTCCGTACAGAACTTGCTCTCTTGGGGTCCTTCGGCCTCTGACCAGTTGGGGCCGTTTTCAAACAGGATCAGACCGTGCCCCACCCAACGTGCGGGAAAGAAATGTATATTGTTATAAGCTCCTCTAGTGATTCCGATGTGCATCTCAGGTTAAGAACCCCCGTACTCTGAAGTAATTTGCTCCATGTTTCAGGCGGAAGTGGCAGATGAAAACCCCTTTCTGAGCGTTCCTCCCCAGGAGAAGAAGGGGCCTGGGGATCCCAGGACACTATCATTTTTCGAAGATGGAACTGGTAGATGTCTGTGATTTAGGATGGAAGCCATGTGGTGTCTGTCAGTTTGATTTGAAACCCAGAAGGGAGCATCAGCCCCTCTCCCTGTCCCCCAAACGACTACTGAAATTTCGAGAGTTTATTTACAACTGGGGCATCTTGCTAAATAATGCCTGTAGTCATAACAACCTATAAGCATCATTGTGAAGACATCATAATACAAGGTCAGAAGCATTACAGGTAATTCCAATCCGCCTTTCCAGTCTCATGTCTATTCTGGTTAGACTAAGATTTTAATTAGCTACTGCTCGATCAGGTCTCCACGAAACGCATTTCCCCCCTTTGTAGTGTGATATGAAGGTAGTAAAAGCAAGTAATATTTAACTACAGCACACTAGTGTTAGAAATAATAAAGGATATATGAAATATTTTGTCCTCCCAGATTTTGTATCTTCAAAGTCATGTTAGTGGCAAAATTAACAGTAGGTTAAAGGCATTACAGTGGATCAAATTACGCTTGTTTTCCAGAGAGGCTGCTTGGGAGGGCTGGGCTTCAGGCCGGAATTTGGATTGACATGAAGACCCTAACTTAAAGCCTTTTCCCTTCCTGCCTTCTATGTATATAAAAATCATCCTCCTGAAGTTCAGCACAAGTGCCATGTCTTCCAACAGCCATTATTAATCTGGAAATGATTCATTTCTGTTGTGCCATTTTGCTTCTAATACATTTATAAGTTTCCTAGGACTGCCATAACAAAGTACCACAAACTGATGGCTTAACACAACAGAAATCTATTGTCTCACAGTTTTGAAGGTTCGGAGTCCTAAATTAAGGTGACAGCAGAGCTGTACTCCCTCCGAAAACTATAGGGGCTAATCCTTGCCCATTTCCTAGCTTCAGGTAGTAGCCATCAGTCCTCAACAATCCTTGGCTTGCAGCTAGATCACTCCAGTCTCTGCCTCTATTACCACATGATGTTTTCCCTTCCTGCCATCTGTATCTCTGTCTTTTCTCTATTGGATTAAGTGTCCACCCTACTCCAGTAGTACCTCATCTTAACTAATTACATCTGCAATGATCCTATATGCAAATAAGGTCCTATTCTAAAGCACTGGGGGTTAGGACTTCAACATGTCTTTTGGGAATGCAATCCAACCCAAAACAACACACATATTTTTTTATGGTAATTATAAATGTCACCTTGTCTACTACCGTGTGAGATCCTTGAAAGTAGAAGGTATTTTACATATCCTGTTTTCTCTACGGTGCCTTGCAAATCGGAAATATTCAATAATTATATCTTGAATAGACATTTGAAGGCTTCTGCTGTGATCTAGCTATCCTTCCTAACTTTTGAAGTCACCAACCAGATCACATTAGTTTTTGACTTCTAAATGATTGTCACATGTTCTAAGAAGGTATTGATTCTATATGGGATCTAGAGAATATTTCTAATCTGTTTCCTTGTCCTGAGATCAATCCAGTGAGGATGCACATTTTCATTCTTTTTTTAAAAAAATTTATTTATTTATTTATTTATTTCACAGAGGGAGAGAGATCACAAGGAGGCAGAGAGGCAGGCAGAGAGAGGGGGGGAAGCAGGCTCCCCGCTGAGCAGAGAGCCCGATGCGGGCCTTGATCCCAGGACCCTGAGATCATGACCTGAGCCGAAAGCAGAGGCTTTAACCCACTGAGCCACCCAGGCGCCCTCATTCTTTTGAGAATGTTTCTGTCTTTTTTTTTAAGAGTCCTTTTTTATTTTTTATTTATGAGGATGATTCTATCTTAAATGACTAGACATGAGTTAATGTTCCTTTGCCCGTAATAAATAAGAGCCAGCAACTTAAATTCCTTCTTTCCTTGTCCATGTTAGGCTGGTGATTTTACACTATCTCTGCTACTGATTGTAACAACGGAGTATCATTTAAACACGTTAAGCAGGGTATCGATGTGGGTGGAATTACATTTTATAACAATCCCCCTGGCCTTAGTGGGAAGAATGGATTGGAGGAAAGAAAGACTAGAGGCAGAGAAACCAGTTAAGATGCTATTGCAGTCATACAAGCAAGAGGTATGGTGGCCTGAAATTGGGTGTGTCAGTGAAGAAAGTGATAAGAAAGCTATTTAGGACTTATGATCAACTTTGACACACCCAACAATGCTCCAAAAACATAGCAATAATAGATATATCTAAAAATAGAAAATCAATCAGACAAATAGACTCAAACCTCCATTCCCAACTTCTATCCTCCCTAGCACTCAACAAAGGAAGCAGAAAAAAGTGTTCAACCCCTAGGATCATAGATTTTAACAGAGACTAGAGGCCACACTATAGATCTCTGACCTGGAAGTAGACCAAATAGCCTGCCCTGCTGGCCTGGTGATTCACTATATGGTGTCTCTATTATTACCACCAGCCAGAAACCTCAAAATGCCGTTTTAAGTTTTAGCTTTGAACTAAACGCTGGAGAAGAATAAGGACAGCTTGAAGCATCTATGAAACCATTCAACAGAGTTTAGGAAAACCAAGTAGATATAGATATGGAAAGAGTGAAGAAGAAAAAAACACAAACTCACGAATTCAGAATCAAATAACAATGCCAAAACACACAAAGAAATCTAATACTAAGAAAGAACACAAAAGCAGAACTTGAATTCACTCAAAATAAATTAATTTTATGAAGCAGTCTTAAAAAGACTTCTCAAACAGTATATGGCATGTCCAAAGAGGTAAAAGAAGGAATAACTTCTATCTAAATAAAAGAAGAAATTGTGAAATACACAAAATAATAAACAAAAATGGAAAAAGAGCAGGTGGACTTGAAAAATAACCATTTAGGAATCTTCAAAATAATAAAATATTTTTCCCAAAAACTCAATAGATAAAATAAATGTAATCTGGATACCAGAGAAGGAGGGGGCATTAGCAAGTTGGGAGACAGTGCTGAATAATTCATGCAAAACACAATACAGACAGTTTTAATATGAAAAACACATGGAAAAACACATATATTTGCAAGCTTCAACATAAATTTCTATTAAAAGTTCCAGAAGAGATGGAGAAGAATATTAAAGAAACAAGTTTTGAAGACATTAATTTCAGAATTGAAGAAAGACCTAAGTCCTATGATAAAGGGTCACTTGAATATCAACCAGAATAAATAATGATAAATCTTCCCCTAGACACAGAGTAGTGAAACTGTTGAACATTTAGGATAAAGAGAAAACTCTTACAGAATTTCAGGCATAAAAGTCAAATTACCAAAGGAACACTAATTAGAGTGACAGCTGATTTCTCATCAGTGATAACGGATTCCAGAAGACAATAAAGTAATATTTTCAAAGTGCTGAGGGAAAATAATTAATATCCTTAAATTGTACAGCCAGAGATATCATCACTTAAGAGTAAAGACAAATTGGGGTGCCTGGGTGACTCAGTTAAGTGTCTGCCTTGGGCTCAGGTCATGATCCCAAGGTCCTGGGATTGAGTCTTGTATCTGGCTCCCTATTCTGTGGGGAGCCTGCTTCTCCCACTTCTTCTGTCTGCCATTTCCCCTGCTTTTGCTTGCTCTCTGTCTCTGTTAAATAAATAAAATTGTTTAAAAAAAGAAAAAGACAGGGCGCCTGGGTGGCTCAGTGGGTTAAAGCCTCTGCCTTCGGCTCAGGTCATGATCTCAGAGTCCTGGGATTGAGGCCCGCATCGGGTTCTCTGCTCAGCAGGGAGCCTGCTTCCTCCTCTCTGTCTGCCTCTCTGCCTACTTGTAATCTCTCTCTCTCTGTGTCATATAAATAAATAAGATCTTTAAAAAAAAGAAAACGACAAATTGAAAAGGAAATTAATGGAATAGGAGCAAATATTTGCAAATCATGTATCTGATAAGAGATTGATATTAAGAATATATAAACAATCCCTACAACTTAACAACAAAACAAAACAATTCCATTAAAAAGTGGGCAAAGAATTTGAACAGATATTTCTCTAGACAGATACATACAAATGACTGATAAGGCACTCGACAGAACTAATCATTAGGAAAATGCAAAACTAGACAAAAATGAGATACCATTTTGTACCCATTAGAATAGCTATTATAAAACAACAACAAAACCAGAAAATAACAAATTTTGATGTTATGAGGAAATTTGGAACCCTTGTGTGTTGCTGGTGGGAAGATAAAATTGTAGAGGTGCTGTGGAAAACATACGGCAATTCTTCAAAAAATTAACCGCAGAATTATCATACAATCTACTTCTGGTATATACCCAGAGAAAGGAAAATAGGGACTCACACAGATATTTGTACCCCCATGTTCATAGCAGCATTATTCACAGTCGTTGAAAGGTGGCAATGAAGACACTATCCAAACACCCATCTTACCAGTTCCGAACATTAGAGGTCATACCATCCCCAGGCATGGCTGGATGAACCAAGGAACACATAGACCCAGGCTCAAGGAATGAGAAAACTTGCTTATCATTCAAAGGAACCTGTAGAACAAGTAGTTAATCAGCACTACCCTAGAGATAAAATCACCAAATGTACCTAATGAAATCTCTAACATGAAGAATAAAGTTATTTTTTAGATTCTGAGTCTCTTGAGATGGTAAAGACCTCCAGAGGACCTGATGAGGTGGCACCGGAATGCTTGCCCACGTGACCTTACAGGCCTCCAACCAACTGCATCCACCTTCCCAGGAGACTCCTGCCTCTGTTAGCTAGGATGCAAGAGGAAGTTATTTAGATCAGAGGCTGAATGCTATCAGCAGAAGCCAGGAAGGGGAAAAGACAAAAACAGGGAACAAATGTGTTTTGTTTTGCAGAACCAGCAGTTCCCACTAAAGAACTGCTCAGCTAAGTGTTTTGCCTGATAGCCCCTTATGTGAGTGAGTCTGGGGTGGTTTGGAGCTGAGGACCTACCCTGAAGCCCCCCAGAGTTGCCCCCAAATTACCTGTAGCTCATTATAATACTAAAATTTCCTCATATAGGCTGGGTTTTCCACTGTTTTTTGAACATACGATGTATGTTGATATGCTAGATATATGCAAGTGAACCAAAGTGCCTAAATACTAGAATATGTATAGGTTCCTTCATGTATAGACAAGCTCCCTGACCCCACCACCTAATACACTGAATAAAATTTCCTGTACCAACCCCATGGGGAAACAGTACCTTGAGAGCTATTTCCCTGTCTCCTTACTTGTAATAAGTAATAAAAGTCCTCTGCTTTCAACACTTCTTCAGGTTGTGTTCAATTTAATGCACCACAAGCAGTGAGCCCCTTGAGTTGGGTTACAAAAGCAACCCAAGTATCCATTGTCAGATGAATGGATAAACAAAATGTGATATATATGTACAGTGGAATATCATTCAGTCTTAAGAAGAAAGGAAATTCTGACACGTGTTACAACATGAATAAATCTTAAGGACATTATGCTTAAGTGATATAAGCCAGTCACAAAAGGACAAATAATGTGTGATCCCACTTATATGAGGTACCAAGAAGGGTCAAATTCTTATACACAGAAAGAAAAATGGTAGTTACCAGGGGCTGGGTGGAGGGGAAATGGGAATTATTATTTAATGGGTATAGAATTTCAGCTGCAGAAGATGAGAAAGTTCTGGAGATGGATGGTGGTGACATAGTGAGCATACTTAATACACCTGACCTGTAGACTTAAAAAAGGTAAATTTTATGTTTATATTTTGCCACAATAAAAAGAGTGAAGGCAAAGTAAAGACATGTTCAGACATGAAAACTAAGAAAGCGCACCACCTACAGATTCTCACTGAAAGACCTATTAGGTGACATATTTGAGCACATAGAATAGTGTTCAGAAAGAAGGAAGGTATTTGAAACAAGAAACAGTGGTAAATACAGCCATTGGTAAAGTATGTTCGTGAATTTAATTGTAACTAATGCAAAAGCCTAAAACAACCTTCTTTTGTGTTTAAAAAAGAGTAAAAGGGGGCGCCTGGGTGGCTCAGTGGGTTAAAGCCTCTGCCTTTGGCTCAGGTCATGATCTCATGGTCCTGGGATGGAGGCCCGCATCGGGCTCTCTGCTCAGCAGGGAGCCTGCTTCCTCCTCTCTCTCTGCCTGCCTCTCTGCCTACTTGTAATCTCTCTCTCTCTCTGTCAAATAAATAAATAAAATCTTAAAAAAAAAAAAAGAGTAAAAGGAAAGCTCTGGCCAGTGATAACCAGATGAGGGAGTGGATGGTACATATAGGTAATTAGATGTTAAGCTTTTTTTTTTCATCTTTTTTTTTAAGATTTTATTTTATTTATTTTGACAAAGAGAGATCACAAGTAGGCAGAGAGGCAGGCAGAGAGAGAGAGGAGGCTCCCCGCTGAGCAGGGAGCCCAATGCGGGCCTCCATCCCAGGACCCTGAGATCATGACCTGAGCCGAAGGCAGAGGCTTTAACCCACTGAGCCACCCAGGCACCCAGATGTTAAGCTTGATGAGAGAAAAAACTCTCTAAAGTCCTGAGATATAAGGAAAGCCATTTTAGATTTCTTTTTAAGTCAGCATGACTGTACATAAACTTTGTATAGTCTGATTAATGGCCCACCAAACCTACTTTATAAACGAGTAGCCTAAAGGAAAATCATCTTGTCCTTAAGGTATTGATCAGTGCTCCTCCTCTCTGCCTTTCTTGAGGTTAAAACTTGTGATTTCTGCCTTTATGCTAATCTTTCATCTTTTGAGCTTTTACAAGATGGAAAAAATATATAATCCTTGTAAAACTGTTCATTCTCCAGAGCATGTCCTTCCCTGTGAAAAATGTGTTTTCCTGGCAGCTGCCCTAACTTGGGCTCAAATAAAACTCTCTCTCTGGCTTTTAGAGATTCTAAAAAGTGTGTTCATTTTGTGTGGAAAAGCTTCTTTTATTCACAAGCTGGAGATAAACAGTGAATAATTTCATTAGAAAAAAATTCAAATACATATGCTAAAACAAAGGTACTCACCAAAAGAATAGATATACAATTTCTAACTTATAAACTATCAGAATAGCAATTGAGAAAATAGAGAAAAGTTCTTCAGTCCAAAAGGAGAGGAAAGGAGAGGAAAAAAGCAACAAAAGAGGAAACAGAAAACTTACACGAAATGAGAAAGCTAAAAATCAACTAGATCAGTAACTACAACTAATATAAACAGAGTAAATACTAAAATTTTTAACATAAAAGTGCTTGGGAAAAAATTAGAAGCAAAATGTTACCAGCAGCAATTGCTTTGGTATTTTTCACAGTTCTATAAAAATATACTTCTATATGTGGTCATTTTTAAAAAGAGGAAAATCCCTGGCATACAGGAATGAGAGGTAATTAATAATCATTAAAAATGTCAAGACAGGTGTTGGGGAGGAATAATTTTATCCTTCCCCTGAGGGTTCTTCTAGCTAGACTAGGAATCAAATTGATGCAAGACAGATTAACAGGAGAAAATCAAATGTAATAGCGTGCATAAGGGAAATCCACACAGACATGGAAATTCCAAAGACAATGAGGCAACGTGAAGCTTATATGAGCTAAGGAGAGGGGTAGGGGTTTGAAGGTACAAAGGGAAGGAAGATCTTTAGGGAGGTGAGAGGAGATATTTGGAAAACAAATGTTGCTCTGTTAAGCAGATAAGGCAGATAAGCCTTCTTCCTGGTACAAGCAGCTGAGGGGGAGGTAAATAACTTTTCCTGAATCCGCTGGATTTGGATTGCTTTTAACTCAAAATAATCATCATGCCAAAGTGGGCCAGGCTGCTCTTGGGGCACGCTGCCCTCAGCTCCCACACAGGCCTTTGTCTTGGTTTTCTGTTGTAGTGGGAATGAATCTTACCACAGTCTTTTGAATATGTCAGCCCATCAAAGTGTAGGGGATGGGTTGAAACACATGAAAAGCAAACACTTGTTTCCCTATTTCTATAAAAAATATTCTTTGAGGACTTCAGATGGCTGTGTCTTGATTTAGGAAAAAAAGGTTTGGGGAAAGTTACAAATCCCCATTCTTTAATGATGCATTCAGAAGAGAGAGAAACAGGGGCAAGGTTGGGGGCAGGGTAGTAAAAAGAGGGGGCGTGGGGAACTTCTTCAGGAAGCAGAGTCATCACTTATGGCTGGGGGCCTGCTTCCCTCACTCAGTTGACTTGTCTCCCAGTAAGTCTTGTGTCTGCATTACCTCATCCACCTCCCATCTGCTCTTCCCACACTGACCCTCCTCCAATTCATTCTACATATTCATTCATTCCTTTACTCACTCATTTAGTAAACATTTTCCCATTGCCTGCTTTGTGCCAGGCACTATTCTAAGCATGGGGAACAGGGACAAAATTTTGGCTCATATGCAGCTTTTCTTGTATTGTTCTTTCTTGTATTCTGTTTACCTCCATGCCATGGTTAGAGTGAGCCCTTAGAAAATCAAATCTTCTCAACACACTTGTATGATTTGAATGATGTCTGATGGGGCTTCAAAGGCCCTACAGCCCTGTTGCCTTCCTACCCACCCCTACCTCGTCTCAGCTTTTTCTGCCCAGCTTTCCCTGGGCCTGCCATCCTCACTCACCTCCCTCCCTCCCCTATGGCTTCATTCTTTCCCCTTGAACCTCAGTCCAGGCTTCCTCAGGTCCTGGCAATGCTGCTTTGCCTGCACATTCTGCCTACAAAGTGTCCACTCCATCCACCTCACCCTGGTATTTCCCACCCCTCCTTCAGACCTGGCTCACCTCCCCCTCACTGGAGCCTTTCCTGAATCCTCCTGTGTCCTGGCCTGGTTGCTAGTGGGTTGGGTCCAATTTTTAGAGGACCAACCTCTCCTCTGCAGACCACATCTTTGTTGAATGTAAAAGTAACATTTCCATTATCTATTACTTAAACAGCAGAAATGTCATATGCATTAGTAGAGATGGATTCTAGCTTCTGGTAGCTTTTTTCCCTTTAATTTTTTAATCTTTTTATTTCAAAATAATTTTAAATCTGCAGAAAAGTTATTAAGATAGTATGGAGAGTTCCTATATAACCTTCACCCTTACTTACTTTCCTTACTGTTATTATGTTACATAACCATGGGATAGTTATCAAAGCTAAGAAATTCACATTGGCACAACACTTTAAACTACAGACTAGTTTTGACTGGTTTTCCCTCTAATGTAATTTCCTGTTCCAGGATTTGCATTTAGTTATCATGTCCTTTGGTCTCCTTCTGTGCACTCAAACTGCAGTAGGTGACTGACGCCAGCCTTCTGTAACCATCTCAAGTGACCTCAAGAAAATATCCCAAACAGAAGAACCAGGAAACCAGTTAAGCAGAAGCATGCAGGCAATCATTTTGAACCATCAGATATGATAGAAGCATAATGTATTAAGTTGACCTAAGGGTCTTTCTCATGTCTATGTGGAAATCAGAAAACCTTAATTTTGGCAACCAAAGTATATCTTGCAAAGCACAAGTATTTGGAGAATTGCTTACGAGTACTTATACTCCTTTACCTTTTTATTTATTTATTTATTTATTTATTTATTTAAAGATTTTATTTATTTATTTGACACAGAGAGATTACAAGTAGGTAGAGAGGCAGGCAGAGAGACAGGGAGAGGAAGAAGCAGGCTGCCGCTGAGCAGAGAGCCCGATGCAGGCCTCGATCCCAGGACCCTGAGATCATGACCTGAGCCGAAAGCAGAGGCTTTAACCCACTGAGCCACCCAGGCGCCCTCCTTTACCTTTTTAAATACAGACTCCCCTGTAACTAACAAGACTCAGATCAGTTATTTAGAGCAATTTGAAAGAGTGTCTCCCAGGCTACAGCCCTCAGTAACACAATGAATCAAGTCTTCTAACTTCGTGGAGGTTGGCTTTCAGCCAACACTTCTTTCTCCGACCATTTCTCAGACTTCCTTGCTTTGCATGGAAAAACACTTTCAAGAAGGATTGATCAGGTATTTTGTGGAATGTTCCTCAATTTGGCTTTGTCTAATGCTCTCCCATGACTAGACTGGGGTTATGAGGTTTGGGGAATGGTTTGGGAAACCAATGGGGAAAGGTTGTGGGAACAGAGATGATGTGCCTTTCTTCTTATATCATGTCAGGGTAGACATGCTTTTACTGGTGATAATAGTTTGGACTCCTCCACTTAGGTAATATGCTATCTCTACTGTAAAGCCACAATTTTCCCCTTTCCCTACGTTATTCACTGGAAAACAGTCATTATATCTGGCCACACTCAAAGGACAGGGATTTAAATTCTGCCTCCTGGAGGGAGGAATGTCAGAGACTGTGTAGACATCTATTCAAACCACTACAGTAATTAGTATTTTGGGGGAGGTACTCTGAGGCTAGACTAATACCCTGTTTCTCTGTGAGGTTTCTCACACTAATTTTAACATCCCTCTGGGGACCTAGGCTACAGCAAGGCCTTTTTCTTTGCTGCATAGTTGACTAATGATCTATTTCTTGACTAATGAAATGCAGGGAGTCCAGAGATTTAGCTGTCATGGTGGGATGACAAATAGATTCCTGACCCTAATTATTGCAAGAGTTTCTGGTTTGGTTACATTTATGTTTGCACATCTGGAAGTCTCTCCCCCCAGAAAGCTTCCTGGCCACTTGTTCATCGATATGTCCAGGCATGTGTTACTGCTCGCGTGTAGGTTACAGAGAAAAGTCTGGGTTTGGCTGCTGCTATTGGAAACATTGACTGGCTCCTTATGAGAGAAGAGCAGGTTTTTATCAAACGTTACACAACTCCACAGTTTCTACTGCTGTGATAGCTCTCTACGATCACTTTGGATTAAGAACTGACAAGTTCTTGGAAAACAAAACCAGAGAGGACACACCATGCTCGACAGGAGATGGGTAGATGCCGAGGTCTTGTGTGTGCGTGTGTGTGACAGTGTGAATGTGAGTATGTGTGTGAGTGCAAGTGTGTGTGTGTGTGTGTGTGTGTGTGTAGGGGGTTCAGCATTTGGAACTGCCCTGTAGTCATGTAGTTTGTCTATGTAAAATCCCTGTATAATACACTCAAGTACCTCTCCTATGGGTGATTATTTAATTAAAAACAGTCACTCTCCCCAGACTATAAACTTTTTGAAAGCATGAGTAGGTTCTGTTTTGCTTACCACAGAGAGCCCTGTGCATTGCCAGGGACATAAAAGGCACTAAATCGTATTAATTGAACAAATGAATGACAAGTACCCTGGAATTTTAGATGTCCATGCTTTCCCAATTTTTCTCGAACTCCCCATAAGTTCAGTCATGGAGCCAATCTTTTTTAGGATGGTTATATTCTCTGGTGTTATTAGAATAGTGTTTTAGTTTGTATTATGAGGTAAAAAACATTTGTGGAGTAGCCTAGGGATTGAGCCTTGATACAGAGCACTATTCAGGATAAACCGACTTTGAGCAGAGTAGAAAAAAGATTGTGGAATCCGTGATATTTGCACTCAAATCCCAGCTTCATCACCTATGAGCTATGTAGTTTTGTGGAATTTATCTCAGATCCTGAGACTCACTTTCTTCTTTCATATAAGGGGGGGTAATAGCATCTATCTCATAGCATTTGTTGTGAGGGATAGATGAAATTTTTAAGTACAATGTATGCCTATGGGTATATATGTAGAATATGTAAAACAAAGTACATATATGCTTGTATGTATGTATACACACACATATATATAAGCACATATATTCTAAAAGGTATATATGAATCCATCTATCTTCTTATGTATCATCTATCTATATTATATATCTATAATTCCTGCTATATAGTCATTATGTCAGTCAGGGTCCATGTGCAGTATTTCAACAGAGAAAAGGTAATGTTAAGGAATGGGTCAAACAGTTGTTAGAGAACTAAAAAAGCAAAGGGTGACACACAGAAAGTACCTGTAGCAAGAGCTATTGTTCCTAAAGCCAGGGGCACAAAGGGAAGAGGTTAGGGGTGTCAGAGTCTGGAAGCTTCAGGGAAAAGGCCCTGTCCTGCTCAGAGACAGGGAGGGGGCACCTGCCAGTCAGAGCTTGTCCTCCAGGACACAATGAGCTTGGTTCTGGAAGCTCCAAAACAATCACAACAAAAGCCAGAGCCTGGTACCAGCTGCTGCCACGGCACAGACTGTGACTGCCGGGACACAGCCAGGACAGCGGGCGGACAGGAGCAGGCCCTCCTGCTCCTCCAGCCTTGCAGAGCCTCCCAACAAAGGGGAAACAGGCTTTGCAGTGTCCACCCAGCATCAGAGAGCAGAGCGTGTGGAGGGGAGGGGCTTGAACCCAGAGACAATAGCTTAGTGACCAGCAGAGTCGGTAACTTCATTTGATTCATTCATCATTTTGACAGCTGCCTAGAATTCCATGGTACAACTACAACACGGTTTATTTATTCAGTTTCATGGTGCTGTATATTCAAGTTGGGGCCCAATTTTTCTTCTTTGAAATGATGCCGCAATGAGCAGGCCTTTAATACTCTTCGGATTGTAAAATTTTGTAGTTGGGGAGAGTTTCATGACATCCTGCAAACAATAATGGAGTTATTAATTAATACTTTTTTCCTGCAATATTGAGGATCTAAATATTATGTAAATCTAGGTGGTATGAATGTTATAAGCGAAATATTTTCTCCCATTTCCTTCCTTTTGGAAAGAAGACTCTTCTAGAAGGAGAACTAGCACCTTGCGGAGAGCATCAAAGAGAGCAGGTCTCAATAAAGGTTTGAGTCTAATGCTACTGAATAAATAACCTGCCCAATTACAAAGTGTCACCTAGTGATTCCAGAGATTAATTTTCTTCCTCCCGAATGCAACCAATCACAAACAGCACATGTTAATGGTAAATATGGTAACTGACTGTGTTAGAGCTGGTAAGTATTTAGTTTAGGTGTTTCGATCCAAAGTCGGTCCAAAGTCAGTCCAAAGTCTCCTATGGTGCTTCTCCTTCAATAAAGAAGTCATCTTTGAAATGTTCTGTAATTTTCTGTACATTTGCTTTGTTTTTCTGTTAAAGATCATGCTTGGTGCTCAAGGCAGATAAAACATTTTGGAAAAGCAAGACTGCCATCTTGTGGAACATTCATATTTAGGTGTTTTGTTTTGTTTTGTTTTAATGGTTTTAAATGAACTCTAGAGCTACTACAAATGATTTGCAGGATTGTCATGAGCACGATGTGCAGGTGCACACACGAATTGTGTCTTTCCACAAGGTCAGCTTTATTCAATCATAAAGCAAAGTTCAATCACAATGATAAAGCAGGTTTGGGATTCCAGACCCAATGACATTTCACCATGTGATTAATCTTGGCTTCTTACACAGCACACAAAGGAGGACAGAAGATAAGCTATACAACAAACTTCATAGGACGGAAAAAAAAAAAAGCTATACAACAAACAGGATAACAGAAGGGTGGAGGAAGTTAAGGAACTAAACGTGAAGTTAGTCTGGGGGCGTCCAGCTGAGATAAGGCGTCGGTACTGGTTAACTCTTACTGCTTCTGATGTTCAGGCAGGGAAGGCTCCCGGTTCTGTTCTGAGATCCATTAGGCAGAGCCTTTGGTGGCAGTTGCTTTTTTTAAGTGGTCAGACATAGGAGGGCTCTGGTCTGAAGAGTCTGACAGTTTGCTGTCAGAATCCTCTCCCTTTTAAAGGGATTTCGTCAGTTTGGGGTCTCTGCACACCTCTGGTTCTGCTCGTTATCAGTTCTGGGGTGTCAGCTGACTCTGGTCCCATTGATATTTCCTTAACAACTTATCTCCTTAACTACTTGCATCATTGTTTGACGCAGGCTCCTGCTTGACATGAGAGACTCCATTTTGCTCTCTCCAAGGATTCTTTAAACTTTTGTCACTACTACTACTTTTTTTTTTTTAACATCTCAGCCTTTTGGCATTGGGGTGGTATTGGTGTTGATTTGCACCCCAGCTTTTGAGCGCAGTTAATTTCCACTAAACAAAACCTAAACCCTCACCTGTCCTCTGCTGCCTTTGTCTATTTGCCTGTTTCCTTATTTGCATCAAACTCCGATTTTCTAGTTTGGCTTCCAGTTCCCCAGGTAACATCAGGGAAATTTCTTTTAAAATCCTTGTAACCATTACAGTTTAGAGGTAAGTATCTGCCACTTAAGAGGAGAGGGGAGACAATGTGGAGTTAACTCTCCAAAGGTGGCGTTAACCTCAGCTGTTCAACGTGTGCGTTTGTTGATACTGGTTCTGCTTTTCTTTGGAACAATGTTGGTGGAGAGGCTGGAGTCTGGAGAAAGTTGTCACATATCATAAAGAGAAGGATTCCAGGCACTAGTGCTTCTACTGGTTTTTGGGATACCTGAGGGCTTAGAAAGGAAGACCCAAGGACTGAAAGGGCTGGCAGGTGAAGGCCGAGCCAGCTGCTCTCTGCTTACCCAAATTTTCCTACTATTTGACCTCTTGGCCCCACATAAAAGTATAAAACATGCCCTAGCAAGAGGAGGAAAAAAAAAATCAAACATACAAATCAAATTAAAGCCTTATACATAGCTCTTCATTTATTGCATGCTTTCAAATGTATTGGTGAGAAAGGGGTTAGTATATTGAACTTTTTTTTTAAAAGATTTTATTTATTTATTTGACAGAGAGAGACCACAAGTAGGCAGAGCAGCAGGCAGAGAGAGACGGTGAAGCAGGCTCCCCGCTGAGCAGAGAGCCCGATGCTGGGCTCATCCCAGGACCTTGAGATCAGGGCCTGAACCAAAGGCAGAGGCTTAACCCACTGACCCACCCAGGTGCCCGAGTATGTTGAACTTTTGAAGGAACTTGCTCAGCTGTATCCTTTTTTTCGCCAGCCAATTTCTTGAAAGTTTTCCTAAAACTTTGTAAGTTTCACTCTGCTCCTCTAGCATGGAGTACTAGTTCGCCCTGCATGTCTCTACAGTCCTAAACTGGTTTTAGCTTAGAGAACTTAAATTGAGCAGAAAGAATCTACTGCGTGTCTGCGCAGTACCTCCACATCCTTCTGAAAGCAGCAAACCCTTCTTTTTTTTTTTTGAGTTTAAATGCATTTTATTTTTAGACAACCTACATGACATATTTTTTTCTTAAAAACAATGCCTCCGCTCCAAATAAATTCAGGGTCAAAATAAATGAAGAGCTCAAGATGACATCAATCCCATTTGTCTAAGTCCTGGTGTTGTGTGAAGAGTAGCAGCCAGTGATGACAACAGGTGATACATCCAAAGTCATGGCCAAATGCATTAACATTTTTCCATTTCTAAACCATCCTTAAAGAAAATCATATATGGGGTCACACCATCCTCACGGTAGTCCAGCAGAGCAACCATGCCATCTGGATTCATGTTTTCACCAATAAAGAACTGGTAGTTTTTGAAATTAGCAAGGATGTGCTTGATTTGTTCTGCAGCCCCTGTCATAAAAGGCTTTACTCTTTCTGGCCTCTGTTCTTCAAGTTTGCCTTTGATTGATTTCATGTAATCTTTGATGTACTTCTTGTAGGCTTCTTTTGTGAAGCTGGTTTCCTGCAAGTGATGGTTCATGACAATATCGACACCAGTGATGACTGTGCTTTCGGTACCTTCGCCCTCTGGGCCTTCAGCGGAGGCATTTCCACCAATGAGCGAGTCATCAATGTTACCCTCTGTCCTACTGACCATCTTCCCCTCCACCTCCAGGCACAGCCCGTCCGCGATCTCCCGGATCTTGTAGATGTAGGAGAACATCTCGTCATGGCTGATGAGGTCCTGGTAGATGATCATGACAACGGCGGGAGAGAGACGACGGCGGCACTACCGGAGCAAGAGCCGGGAGCTCTGAGCGACCGCGGTGCAGCCGGAGCGGCACTCGGGAGGAGGGGGGAGCGGGCGGAAAAGGCAGCAAACCCTTCTTAAAAGGCCGCCCCCTCCGCCACACTCCAACCATATGGACTCCCAGAAGCTACCAGGTTCTTATAGACCCCACCTTCCTGGCCGCAGTTGATTGGTCTGGGATGGAACCTGAGCCAGATGGCCAGCCAATCAGCACTTATCCCTGGAGTTTCTGAATTTCACAGAGCAGAGTTGGTCCTTCTCTGGTGCGTGCGCAGTGAAAGAGAATGAAATTGATAGACAAGCAGAGCCAAGCAAAAGATTGTGAAAGTTCTAGTGGTTCTCAAGTCCTTGGCTGGAGTTTGTCTGTCTGTCTTTCTTTCTTTTTCTTTCTTTCTTTTTTAAAGGTTTTATTTATTTATTTGACAGAGAGATTACAAGTAGGCAGAGAGAGAGGAGGAAGCAGGCTCCCTGCTGAGCAGAAGGCCCTATGTGGGGTTCGATCCCAGGACCCTGAGATCATGCATGACCTGGGGCTAAGGCAGAGGCTTTAACCCACTGAGCCACCCAGGCACCCTAGAGTTTTTCTAAGTTCCAGCTGCTCCTCTGACCTTCCCAGGGTTTGACTATGTGACAGACCTCTACATTCTTTCAAGAAATTCTTCTTTTATATAACCTGTTTCAGACTAGCTTTCTACTATTTGTGTCCGAGAGTCGGAGTGTCATAGGATGGTCACAAAAGACTGGCTTGACCAGAGCTGTTTTCTCTTCTCTTCTCTTCTCTTCTCTTTTCTTTTCTTTTCTTTTCTTTTCTTCCTTCCTCCCTCCCTTCCTTTTTAAAGATTTTATTTATTTATTTGAGAGAGAGAGGGAGAGAGCGAGAGCGAGAGAGAACACGAGCAGGGGGTATGGGGAAGAGGGAGAACCAGTCACCCTTCTGAGCAGGGAGCCGAATGCAGGGTTCAATCCCAAGACCCTGGGATCATGACCTGAGCCAAAGGCAGATGCTTAACTGACTGGGCCACCCAGGCACCCCCTGACCACAGTTTTTCATCCCTGTAAGCAGATAAGATGGAACCAGATTATCAGAAGGTTGTTTGGTGAGCATAAAATCAGAACAGGGGGCACTGACTATGTGATCAGAGGGTTTGTTAACCACAGGCTCTGGTAGCTTGATGTGCTCATCTTTTAATAGGGATAGATCTGTCTCAGAAGAAGGATGCTTCACTGATCAGCCTCCCTCTCTCTAGAAAGTTCTGCATTGCATTGCTTTACTCCTTTTTTTTTTTTTAAGATTTTATTTATTTGACACAGAGGGAGAGAGCACAAGCTAGGGAGCTGCAGGCAGAGGGAGAGGGAGAAGCAGGCTCCCCACTGAGCATGGAGCCTGATAGGAGGCTTGATTCCAGGACACTGGGATCATGACCTGAGCTGAAGGCAGACCTTAACCGACTGAGCCACTCAGTCACCCCACGCTGCCTATTTCTGTGATATATTTTCTATACTTTCATAGCTGGTCCATAGTTCTTTCTGATTTCTTTATTGAGTGATTCAGAAATATTTGTTGAGCATCTAAAAAATACGTATGTATATACTTATAGGAGATGATAAAGGTCTATGAAGAAAAAATAGAGTAAGAAGATTGAGAGTGACTGGAGATCACAAGAGGATAGGCATTGGTCTGTGAGAGTCTCTTTGATAAGAACAGTTTGAGCAGGGGCGCCTGGGTGGCTCAGTCGGTTAAGCGTCTGCCTTTGCCTCAGGTCATGATCCCAGGGTCCTGGGATGGAGCCCCTAGACAGGCTTCCTGCTTAGCCCGGAGCCTGCTTCTCCTTCTCTCCCACACCGCCTGCTTGTGTTCTCTCTCTCTCAAATAAATAAATAAAATCTTAAAAAAAAAAAAAAAAGAATAGCTTGAGCGAGTGGAAGAGTGAGTCCCATGGAAGACCCAGAGTCAGAATAGCAGGAGCAAACAGCTTGAGGCAGGAGGGAGCCTGGGGATGGAGGGTGTTTCCAGGAGAAACAAAGTGGCCATGATGAAGAGCAATGGAAGATAGGGTTGAGATAGTCAGAGGGAGGGGGAGGAAGAGCCTTGGGACCATGGTAGCAGTTCATATTTTACTGTTAGGGGAAGCCTTTGAAAGTATAACTTAAATAGGTTATTTATTATTTTAGTGGTTACTGTAGAGTTTTCAATATACATTTACAACTGATCCACGTCCCCCATGGCAAAGAACACCATACACTTCATAGATACTGCTGCTGGGTCCTGCAGGGACGTTACAACAGGGTGTTGCCAATTCCTCCCTCATGTCCAGCAATTACGGCATTGCCATCAATCATTTCACTTATCCCCACACTGGTGATCTAGAATCACCCAAGACATTGTTACTGTTATTATTTTGAGCAAACCAATTAGATCTGTTAGATCAATAAAGAACAAGAAAAAAAAACTTCATTTATGCCTTCTCTAGTACTGCCCCTTTATGTAGAGCCGAGTTTCTGACCTCCATAATTTTCTTTTTTTCTGAAGGATTTCTTTTAACATTTCCTGCAAAGTTGGTACACTGGCAACAAATTCCCTCCGTTTTTGTTTGAGAATTTTTGTTGGTTGGCTTCACTTTTGAAGGATGATTTTGCTAGATACAGAATCTAGGTTAGTGGGTTTTTTCCTTCCAACTCTTATTTCAGTCCATTCTCTTCTTGCTTGTGTGGTTTCTGAAAAGAAGACCAGTGTATAACCCTGAGAGAAAATTTTCTTTGGATATACTAATATAGTCTATAGTATATTTAATTATAATGTGAAGCCATTTTACTAGGTGATGTTGCCTGTCTCAGATCATTTAGGTGGTGATTCTTTTTTCTTTCTTTCTTTCTTTCTTTCTTTCTTTCTTTCTTTCTTTCTTTCTTTCTTTCTTTCTTTCTTTCTTTCTTTCTTTCTTTCTTTCTTTCTCTTTTTCTTTTTCTTTCTTTCTTTCTTCCTTCCTTCCTTCAAGATTTTATTTACTTATTTATCAGAGAGAGAGACTGGGAGAGAGAGAGAGAGAGAGAGAGAGAGAGAGAGAGAGAGAGCACAAGCAGGGGAGTGGCAGGCAGAGGGAGAAGCAGATTCCCTGCTGAGCAAGGAGCTCAATGCGGACTTGATCCCAGGACCCTGGGATCATGACCTGAGCAGGAGGCAGACACTAAACCGACTGAGCCATCCAGGCATCCCTCAGTGGTGATTCTGTATTTTTGTTTTATATTGGAGCTCAGGTGTGTAGTGTTGAGTTAGTCATACGTCTTATTCTGAGGCACACCATCATTATTGGTCTAAGCAATGCCTCTCTCATTTTATTTCATTTTATTTATTTTTTGAGATTTTTATTTATTTGTTTTCCCCTTTATTCTTTTTCCCCAGCCATTCCTTCCCATCCTCCCTCTGCCAATATTGTCATTCTTTATGTATTTTAAATTTGGGTGAATTGTATTTGTTATCAATCTTATTTTTTTTCTGTTTTAAACTCAATATTATATTTTGAAGATTTATCTGTGTTGTTCCAGTTTATAGCTCTCTGTTCTACCTAGTATTCCTCAGCATGCACTCACCACATTTCACTTATGCATCTCTTAGTGGTGGATACTTGTGTTCCTCCAACTTCCTACTACTACAGTCAATCCTTGGATGAACATCTTTGGACATGCCCTCTTGTACATTTGTGCTCATTTCTCTGAGGCCATCTGTCAAAGAGGGAGACTTCTGAGTCACAGGGTGAACACGTACTTAGTTTCACTAAAGACTGTCAGATTGTTTTCTAATCAGTACCATATGAGGGAGGGATTCCATGGCTCCATGTCCACATGAACATTGGGTATTATCAGATTCCTATTTTTTGCCAATCTGATAAGGTATAAAATGGTATCTTGTTTTAATTTGCATTTCTCTGGTTACTAGTGAGCAAACATTTCTTTTTTAGTCACTTGGATCCATCTGCTGCTGAATCCCTCTAGTGATCTGTTTGGTTGCTTTTCATAATTTCTCTTTATTGACATTCTCATTTTGTTCAGACATCATTTTCCAAATTTCCTTTAGTCTTTGTCCATGGTTGTCTTTAGCTCATTGAACATATTTAAGGCACTTAATTTAATGTCTTTGACTATTAATTCCAGTATCTGGGCTTCTTCAGGGATGGTTTCTGTGAAAATTCTTTTTTTCCTGTGAATGGATCATACTCGCCTGTTGCTTTGTATATTCCATAGTTTTTATTTGAGAACTTAACATTCTAAGTATATGTTGTAGGAGCTCTAGAAACCTAATTCTCCCATTCTTCTGGGATTGCTTGTTTTTGCTTTTTTTGTGGGTAGATCCATCCTCTTGTGGCTTTTCCAAAATATTTTTGAAAGTGTGTATTTCTTGTTTTGTGGTCACTGAAGTTTTCCATTTTCTCTGAGGCCAGCCACTGACTTGAAAAAGATTTCCTTAAATGTCTGGCTCCTGAGAGGAAGGAGGAAAAGAGTTTGTCTCTTTAAATCCCCTGTAGCTGGGAAGCTGCTCATAGGAAGTGGGTGTTCAAAAATGGCTGACCTCTGTGCTGATCCTTCAGTGAGCAAAAGCAGCAATCAGCTATCAGCACAATGTTCTTTTTGCCCACCCTGGGACTAGTAAGGCACACCAAGAATGTAAGTTGCTACGTCCACAGCTGCTTGCCTGGGCGGGTAACTGCAACCTTGCAAAAGGCTCAAACTGTGATGGAGCTGAGATTGGATTCAGGTAGTCTAACACCAGCGTGGATGCTTATCACTGTGCTTTTAGTGGGGGCCAGGCTTGGAGGGTACCAACGTTCTGTGGTGGTGATCTATGTAATAACTAACCACTCAGGGCCTGAACTAAGGCAGTGGCAATGGGGCTGGAAGGTGGAGAACAAGTCTGGGAGATTTTGAGGAAGTAAAATTGACAGGACTTAATTCAGTATGGAGGAGTAAGGGAGTAAGTAAGATTCTAGGACAACTGCATGGTTCCCAGTTTGGTCTGTTGAGAGACACCGAAAAAGAGGAACACATGTGAAGAAGCAAGGTTTGGGGAAAGAATGGGGAGATGATCAGGTCAGTTTTAGACATGTTGAGTTGGGCCAACAAAATGGAGACATCCAGAAGGTAACTGGGCCAGGAATTCAGAGGAGGGAACAGAAGCCAGAGGTGTGGATGAAATCTCTAAGGGAGTGGACAAGAAAAGAGGTGGAGCCAAGGCTCAGGATAGGGTAATCGCCACCCTCCCTGCCTTTGAGATAAGCAGAGAAATACAAGCTAACCACCAAAATATTAGGTGATCAATGATCATTTATTCAATAAAATCACAGTAAAGGACTGAAGATTCAGTTCAGATTAGGAAGTACAGATACTTTCAAGGTGACTCTCTCCACACTCCTAAGAGGAGACACTGGCAAACCCAGTTTGCTTACTTGATACAAATATTTTATTCATATTCTTTTCAAATGGGATCAAGTTGTTTGCAGCGATCCTACGATAATGATGAAAATGAATTATTCATTTTTTGGACTTTTGTAGAACATTTCTTTTTTTCTTGGAAAAATTGAATTGTCTACTCAATCCCTGAAGACTCCTGTTTTAAAAAGTCTACTCCTCTGTTCTCTAACACTGCTTTATTATTACAAAACATATTTAAAAAGTTTTCTGGTTAGGGATGCCTGGGTGCCTCAGTCGGTTAAACCTCTGCCTTGGGCTCAGGTCATGATCCTGGAGTCTGGGATGGAGCCCAGGCTCCTTGCTCAGTGGGGAGTCTGCTTCTCCCTCTGTCCCTCCCCCTGCTTGTGCTCTCTCTCTCTAATAAATGAATAAAATCTTAAAGTTTCCTGGTTAGTTTTCAGTCTCTACCTTGAGACTATATGTTCCATGACAACAGTGACCATTTACCTTAATTTATTATTTTATGTTTGGCAACCTAGCAAGTTCTTGTTTGCATATTTACTGACGTTAGAAGCCTTCCTTCCCTATTTCTCTCCCACTCCTTGCCTTTCTCCTTTTCCTTCCTTTATACAAATATTGGTTGGATGCCTTCTATAAGCCAGTTAGTCAGCTAGATTTAAAATTCTAAAATTTTATATATATTGTTTAACATATGTTAGTTTTATAAAATAAATTTTATATTTTAATGTATATTATAAAATATAAACACATAAAATTTTATATAAAACACACAGATGACTAAGGCACTATTCCTAGTCCTGATTTAACAGTTTAGCAGAGACATACTTGATATGCAGGCAGAAAGTGGATTTCTAAAACTTTGTCACAAGGACAGGAGAGTGAAAAGCATCGCCTTCAGATGTTGGTGTGTGTAAAGGCTTGGAGGTAGGGAAACATGAAAATGAAAAGCATGGGTGTATGTGGGGAAAGGCCAGAAATCTTATAGGGCTGGAGCATAGTATTCATGGGATGCTGTGGGCAGAGGGAGTCAGTGCCAGGTAGAAGCTGGAAAAATTGAGACTGTAAAAACACTAGAAACTATCCTAGGTTTTGACTTTTATACCCCTAATCTTTATTTTTTAAAATTTATTTTTATTATTTGCCCAGGGGTACAGGTCTGTGAATCATCAGGCTTACGCCTTTCACAGCACTCACCATAGCACAAACCCTCCCCAATGTCCATAACCCATCCACCCTATCCCTATCCTCCCACCGCCCAGTAACCCTCGGTTTGTTTTGTGAGATTGAGAGTCTCTTATGGTTTGTCTCCTTCCCGATCCCATCTTGTTTCTTTATTTTTCCCTCCCTACCCCCTACAACCTCCCACCCTGCCCCTCAAGTTCCTCATATCAGAGAGAGCATATGATAATTGTCTTTCTCTGATTGACTTATTTCGCTCAGCATAATACCTTCTAGTTCCATCCATGTTGTTGCAAATGGCAAGATTTCGTTTCTTTTGATAGCTGCATGGTATTCCATTGTTATACCCGGACAATTGGGCAGTCAGGAGAGAGTCAGATAGTACTTTTATGGCTAACAGAGGAAATGATGGAGGACACACATCCTCTATTTGTACTGCTTATCTTTTCTCTTGGTTTGGTTTTACAGTAAAGAAATACAAAAATTAGTTATTTCTAAAATAATGAGTTAGAACAAATTTATGTTTCCTAATTGGCAGGAAAATAAATGCTTTTTTTAAAATAATAATTGGACAAAAGCTTTTACCGCTTGTTCTCAAGCATTAATCATACAAGAGCCTTCCACGTAGCAGCTGTCAGGGAGAGGTTTCTCTTGTCCCATTAATCAATTAATTAGCAGTGTGAAGCTCCCTGATTATTAAATTTATTCAATTAAAAATTAGGTCATTAAAAACTGACCAAAAACAGTTATGATCCATCACTGACATTAATTACTTTGATACTCAGATTGTACCAGATTTGGCCAGGTAGAGCCCCTTCAAGTTGGCTCTTGCCCTTTTGATGCGTCATTGTTTTTTGAATACTTTTTTACTTCCAGGCTCATCTTGTACTTTTCTTGCTCCAGTCTCAGAATCAGCCATTTAATCAGGGAATGGTATGTGTTTTAAATATTTGCCATATTCTTGTTTGAGCAGCATATTTTTTAAAAATAATTTTCACTGTGTTAAAAATGCCATTTTATTAATAACAGCATTTTATATTTAATGCCAATTAATTTTTAGTTCCATTTTAAACATTCATGCACAACCCAATATATCCCATGAGATCCTGATCTTGTGATCAAAATTCCCCAATCACACTAGTTTTTTTGTTTGCCTTTTTTTTTTAAAAGTAGGCTCTATGCTCAGTGTGGAGCCCAACATGGGGCTTGAACTCATGGCCCCAAGATCAAGACCTGAGCTGAGATCAAGAGTCAGACATTCAACCAATTGGACTACCCAGGAGCCCCACTAGTTTTTTTTAAATTTTATTTTTAAGTAATCTCTACATCCAGTATGGGCCTCAAACCCACAAGCCCAAAATCAAGAGTTGCATGCTCCACTGACTAAGCCAGCCAGGCACCCCACCAATTACACTGGTTTTTAAGAACATAAACCAATGAGGTTGCCAAAGTTGTCAATACTAATGAGAGAATTTACATTTATAAAAAAAGTTTTCAAAAACACATGTAATTTTTGTATCTGTGTAAATACTTTATTTCTACACAGGATATTGAAATTTATACATTTTTAAGACAACTAATATATAGCTAACTGAAATAAAATATATAAGAAGCTTATGAGATATGAGAACACAGATAAGAAAACCTGAGAAGTTTTTAACTTAATTTGCCCTACTGGGAACATCAGGACTCCTGGACTTGATATTGGCCTTGTGTATCAAATATTTTTTTCTATAAGTACTAGTTTACACCCTCCCAAAGAGCACATTGTACACTACTGTGTCTAAGAAATCAGTGAATGACTATGTTTTCCATCTTATCAAAGTACAAAGCATTACTTCAATTCTAGGCCCTCTGACAGAATCTAGTATTTACTTTTACTAAGTTCTTTAATGAAATTTTATTAAGAAATTATTGATTCAGAAATACAAGTCATCTTTATATTACAAAAAAAATCAAGAAGACAAAATCTAGTATTTTAAACAAATTCCAAATTCTGACATTTGGAGCAACATGATTCCCAGATTATCTTTTTCTAAAAGAGATTTCTTCCAGCTTGTTTCCAGACTTCTTTTACTCCTTTAATGCTTTCTCTTTTCACACATTTCCAGTATTCCTGTACACTTTGTTGTTGTGGTACCTGTTAACCAAAAGTAAAAGTAAAGAGATCATTCTCTTCAAGGTTAAACATGATTTCTTTTTTTTTTTTTATTAAACATGATTTCATGTGAACTCTGCTATTATTTCCCACACGCCTTCAAAAAGTACTTAAGGTGGATTATGTTGTAAAAAATAACTGTAACGGAATTGTAAATAAGACAGGATAAAAGACAAAAAAGTGAATGTGATGTAAGAATATCCTTGGGGTAACTAGGGAATGGAAGCTGATTAAATATACGTGATTGGCGCTTCCTCCTTAAGAAGATAATGAACACTTTGGGTGATCTTCTTTCACATATTGGTTTAAAATGTAATTATTTCACAATGCTTCATAATATTTTATAATGTTTCCTTTTTTATGGGGAACTTTACTTAGCTATGTGGAATAAAAATTATAAGACTAAAACTTTAACCTTGCCAAAGTAAAAATGAAACAATATATTTGATAAGAACCCTTAAGAAGAAACAATATAATTCACCTAAGTACTCTGTGAATTAAAAAGTTCTGTATGGGTATTATTCCTTTTAGTTAAAAACAAGAAAGTAGGGCGCCTGGGTGGCTCAGTGGGTTAAAGCCTCTGCTTTCGGCTCAGGTCATGATCTCAGCGTCCTGGGATCGAGGCCCGCATCGGGCTCCCTGCTCAGCAGGGAGCCTGCTTCCTCCTCTCCCTGTCTCTCTGCCTGCCTCTCTGCCTACTTATAATCTCTCTCTCTGTGTCAAATAAATAAATAAAATCTTTAAAAAAAAAAAAAAAACTTTGTAAAACAAGAAAGTAAAGGTTAGAATTTGTATCCTGGTGACCATAAGAGCACAGCATTGTAGGAAATCTGCCAAAAGGAAGTAAAAGTTTACTTTAGATTATATATATACTATATATAATTATATATAGATTATATTATATTGTAATTGTATTATAGTTATAGATTATATATATAAATAAATATAAATAAAAAATTTATTATATATATAATATATATACATTATATATATATATTATATATATATATATATATTTTCCTGGTCTTCTATTTAATGTCTTTGAGAAATGGCAAAGAGGCTCCTCAGCGTATCAAATTGTTAACAGCAAAGCCTGGTTTAATTTCCAGGGACATATTAACTATGAGGTACTGTGTGACTACAAAGCTTGTAAACATGTTTGCTAATAGAAATTATATTTGCTCATTTTCCATAAATGTTTGTAGAGTTGCTTTTCTGAGTTGTAAATAAATAGGTTTGTTTATGAACCTACCATATTCTCACTTTCCTCTCTTCTGGCCTAACTACCTGCTTATCACATAGTTTTCTTTCCACCCTTATTTTCAACCTGCAGACTGCTTTAAACAAAATTTTGAGTTTTATCTGTCCCACAGACCAATATATGAATTTGAATGCAGTGATAATGGCTAACATTTACTTGAAGAGTCTCAGGCACTTATACTAAGTATTTTACACTTCTCACAAAAATTTTTTTCTGGTAGATTCTATTAGTTTCCTCATTGTACACAGATGAGGAATGTGAGGCTCTGAAAAATTCAGTGGCTTTGCAAGATTAGGCAGTTAGTAAGTGACAGAGCTGGGATTTGAATTTAGGTGTGTCTAACTACAGAGCCCAAAGCAAAATTCCAGCCTAGGATTTCTGAATAGTGGTTTCTGATTAGATTCAGATAAAAAAAAGGCGGCAAAGAAAAATACCGGATCCCATATGTAGGAGACAACTCAGTGTTGTGATCATAGCTTATAATCTTTTATAAATGATAAAACCTCCAGTCGAGACTATAGAGTCGTCTAAATGCTAGGTGTAATACCATTCATTTAATTACATGTAAACATGTAGTTATTTAAAAACGTAGAATCTTTACCCATAAACCTCGATGCATCCTGTTTTTTAAAACCCCGAGAAATTCTCCATGACTAAGACATTCATCACCATCCACATCAAAGATCTTGAAGACGGTGTCCAAAATATTGTTTGAGAGCTCCTGTCCTGTTGCTACTTTCACGGCCCTTTTAAACTCCGCTGAAAGAAAACATAAAAGAACTCATGAACCATGTGAAAGAGTCTAAGTGGAATTAATTTAAATTTTATTATTTGAGAAGCAAAAACAAAAACAAAAACAAAAAAACCCTAAAAATATTCATTAATAGGAAGTAAAACAAAACCAAAAATACTCAGTAAGAACATATAGAAATAATAAATTTGGCTGAGAAATGTCATGGAAGTAACTGAAAGAGAAGCAGGCTATTTTAATTCTAAAAAAATTTATTTATTTATTTTAAAAGATTTTATTTATTTATTTGATAGAGAAAGAGCACACAAGTAGGCAGAGTGGCAGACAACGAGAGAGAGGGAGAAGCCAGCTCTCCGCTCAGCTGGGAGCCCAATGTGGGGCTCGATCTAGGACCCTGGGATCATGACCTGAGCCGAAGGCAGGCACTTAACTGATTGAGCCACCCAGGTGCCCCTTAATCAATGTTTTAAAGAAGGTATTTAAATATTCCCTTTTCCTTCTTAGGGGAAAAATAAGGAAAGTAAAAGCAAATAAATAGTTAAATGTGAGAGTCAATGTTGTAAGTCTAGAGTTACCACAATGAATTAAAAGGCCAATCAACTCTTTTATTGATTTACCGGCTCCTTGATCAGTATGTTCTAGTTGAAGAAGAGACTGATACTGTTTATAGATGATAAAAATTAAATTAAGTCACATAACTTACCCAGTCTGACAGGACGATGAGCTAAACTGAACATTTGCATTGCAATAGCAAAGTCTTCCAAGTGGGTTGTAAAATGACAAAATGACTTGAATTCATCCAAACTAATGCTCTAACAAAATAACAAAAGTGAATTTTAATTACAACTTTGTAAATACATTGAAGAATCTTAGAATATAAGCATAAGTCCTGTTTCTATAATAAAGCTTATGAACTTTTATAGCTTTCTAAGAAAGTCTATTAAAAAGAATGGGCATAGTCACAGTGTATAGTTGTGTAGACTGCACAGTGGGTGAAAGGGGTCTCCTGGAGCAGGGCAAGACCTGCGGTGGCCCTGTGGTACAGACTGGATTCTGTCTTCTCAAAATTCATAGGTTGAAACCCTAAAACCCAACATGACTGTATTTGGAGACAGGGCTATTAGGGAGCAATGAAGGTTAAATGAAGTCATAAGGGTAGGACCCTAATCTGATAGGACTAGTGTCCCAATGAGGAAGAGATACCAGAGCTCTCTCCTTCTGCGTGGAAGCACAGAGGACAGGCCACGTGAGGACAGTGAGAAGGCAGTGCAAACCGGGAGGAGAGGCTTCACCCAAAACCAACTTGCTGGCAACTTGATCTTGGATTTCTAGGCTCCAGAATGTGAGAAAATAAATTTGTTTAAGCCATCCAGCCTGTGGTATTTTGTTATGGCAGCCTAAGGAAACTAATACATTCTGTTAAGTGGTCTGCGTCCTTCTTTTTCTGCTTTCGCAATGGACACAACACCGAGTAAGAGCACTGGGTTTTGGAATTAGAAGAACCTATGGTGAAACTCCAGTTCTGCCATTTACTATGTGCGTGATCTTAGCCTCTCTAAGCCTTAGATAAGTAACCTTTCAGGAATTAAGTAATTTGTTCAAGGTCTACTAAGTGGAACACTGGGATTTGAACCTTGATTCATCTGACTTTAAAACCTATGCACACGCACACAAAAAAACCCAAAAATTAGTTAGAAAAACTAGTTTTTCTTTTGAAAAAGTAAACAAAGTATGAAAATTCTTAACTTGAAAATAAATTCTTCCCTGCCTGAAAACATTTCTCTTTGTAGGGACCTTCAGGATCATCATGTCCTCTGCTTATGTGTGGTCTTATTCAAGTTTCACTGCTTTCAGCCTTTGTAAATTTATGGAATTTTTACTTTTAAAATTTTAACTAAGTTTTGTTTTTTAAAAGATTTTATTTATTTGACAGAGAGAGAGAGATTACAAGTAGGCAGAGAGGCAGGGAGAGGAGGAAGCAGGCTCCTTGCTGAGCAGAGAGCCTGATGCAGGCCTCGATCCCAGGACGCTGAGATCATGACTTGAGCCGAAAGCAGAGGCTTTAACACACTGAGCCACCCAGGTGCCCGATTAAGTTTTTGAAGAGGTAACATATACACATGGTAAAAAAAATTCTAACCATATTATGGATAAAAATAAAGTCTTCTCTCTTCCTTCGACCTCCAGTTCCCTTCCCCATAGGCAAAACACTGTTACCAATTCTTTGTGTACCCTTCCAGAAATATTCTACTCATATAAAAGAACACACATGCAACCCCTGTTTTATACAGTGGAAGCATCCTCTTCACATATTTCTACACCTTGTTTTATACTTTTTTTTTTTAAAGATTTATTTATTTGAGAGAGAGAGAGAGAGAGAGAGTGAGTGAGGGCAAAGACAAAGAAGAAGAGAATCCTCAAGCAGACTCCTCATTGAGTGCACAGCCTGAAGTAGGGCTCCATCCAGGACCTTGAGATCATGACCTGAACTGAAATCAAGACTCGGATGCTTGACCAACTGAGCCACCCAGGCAACACCCCCCCCCCTTGCTTTATACTTTTAACAACAGATCTTATTAGCACAAATAAGAGTGGCCGTTTCTCTGAGTCATAATCTCAAAAGTCGTCACAGGGTGCAACCTTCCTGATTTTTCTTTTACTGATAAGTGAAAATGGTATGCCATCAATGTTTCAATCTGTATGTCTTGATTGTGAATGATGTGAAATTCTTTTCAGTTTTATTTTCTTATTAGTCATTTGTGGATTCTCTTCTTGTGTCTTTTTTATGTCCTTTGCCCAGATTTTTAATGAGCTGTTACATGACTTACTACTGGGAAACAAGTCTCCATGGGCCTCTCATGTTTCTGCACATCTTTCAAACAGAGGCTCCAACCACCTTTTTATTCCAGACTATCTTTCCAAGGATGTTTGTCTAGTGAACAACCTTGAATACTGACAATGTCTCCTTTGGAAGCAGAGGATAGTTTTGCTTATTACCCATTATAAAAAGATTCAGATTCCTGAAGATGAGCTTTCTTGGCTATGTGCATGGGCAGCATCCACCAGGGCCCCTCAACGTGGTCCCTGTAGGACTTGGGAGATGAGGAGGAACAGATACAAACATGATACTCAGCTGTTGCTATGCTTTGAAAAATAAAGTTTTTTGTCTCTGACCCAAGCATGTGTCCTCTGTCAGCATCCATGAAATGGTACAGGCTATTTCCAAATAGATAAAATCTTAGATACTTTACAGTTATTAACACGTCAATTTTTAGGATCCCATTACATATTAAATAGGGCAAAATGTAAGACCCTTCAAAGTCCTTGATTTTTAAAAAAATTTTTTGAGGGGGAAGGGGCAAAGGGAGAGGGAGAAAGAAACCCCAAGCAGATTCCATACCCAGTGCTGAGCCCAATGTGGGGATATCTCATGACCCTGAGATCATGACCTGAGCCAAAATCAAGAGCCAGACACTTAACTGACTGAGCCACCCGGGGCACCCCAAACTTCTTGATTTTTAAGACCTCATTATAAAGTAAAGAAATGGGCCTATTACATGTGATACAAATATTCCTCCCCTCCTCATTTTGTTATTTTTTTTCTTTTGACTTTGATTATAATTTTGGGGGAGAGATGAGGGGAAGCAATAGGATTTTAATTTTTAGGTAGCAATTTCGTTAATTTTTCCTTGAAAGCTTCTGAGTTTTGCCTAGAAAGATACGCATACCCCACTCTAAGATGACTGTTTACAAGTTTTCTTCTAAACACACTCAGTCTCATTTTTCTCTATTTATTTTTGAGAGAGAAAGAGTGAGAGCATAAGCAGGCGTGGAGAGGCAGAGAGGGACAAACAGACACTCCACTGAACAGGGAGCCTGATGTGGGGCTCGATCCCAGGACCCTGAGATCATGACCTGAGCCGAAGGCAGATGCCTAACCAACTGAGTCACCCAGGTACCCCATTTTTCTCTTCAACATTTAATTCTTAGATCCATCTGGAATTTTAGAGTAATGAGTGAGGAAGAGATTTACCTTCATTTTCTCCCTCAGATGGCCAGGGAAATAACCTAATGCCACTTATTAATTATTCTTTGTTCACCCAACTAATTTGCAATATGAATTTATATATACTAAGTTTCTGTGCGTATTTGGGTCTATTTTTGGACTTTATATTCTGTTCAGTTGATAGGTCTGTCAAATTCATTGTCAGTAACAGGCTGTTTTAATTACCAGTGTTTGATAATACATATTAATATCTCAGGATTCTTTTTTGAAGACTTAATTTTTTTAAATTTATTTATAAAGATTTTATTTATTTATTTGACAGAGAGAGACACAGCAGAGAGGGAATATAAGCAGGGAGAGTGGGAGAGGGAGAAGCAGGCCTCCTGCTGAGCAGGGAGCCTGATGTGGGGCTCGCCCCCCAGGACCCTGGGATCATGACGCGAGCTGAAGGCAGATGCTTAAAGATTGAACCGTCCAGGCATCCCTAAAGACTTAGTTCTTTTAAAGAAGTTTCAGGTTCACAGCAAAACTGAGGGGAAGGTACAGAGATTTCCCATATAGCTCGTGTCCCCTCAGCATTCTTTTCATATAAACTTTTATGGTTTGTCTAGGTCATTGTGAGAATCCAATGGCATTTTTATTGGAACCCATTAGTGTTCACCCTTATCTGGTTCTCTTTTGATTCCTGCACATCTGAGAGATTATACCTTTTCCCCTCTGTGTAGTTATGTGGGGGTCATGTGATTAGTCTGGCCAATAGCTAAGTGTGATGTTTCTAGGCCAAAACATTTAATTGCTGGAATGTACTCACTCCTTTATTTTCCTGACACAGCCTCTGCAGATGATGTTTTTTCCAGACGGTATAGCTCCAAAATGGCAGAGCTTGGAGAGTCTGGGTTCCTGAGCAACTGTATGCAGAACCTCCTATCAGCCCACAATGGAAATATAGCATGATTGAGAAAGAAATCTGTCTTGTGTTAGCCATGGGGATTTCAGGGTTAATTTGTAATTGCAACAAACCTAGTCTGTTCTGACTAATATAACCATTACATTTATAGATGAATCTAAGGGAGAACTGCTACATCTATATGTGAAATCTATACTAAGATTTCCCATTCAATAATTGGAGATGTCACTCTAATTAGGTAAATTTTCTTTTATATTCATCAAGAATTTAAGTTTTTTTTTCATATATTTGTTGTTAAATTTATTTCTTATTGTTATATGTTTCTACTCTAATTATAAATGGGATCTTTATTATATTTTATTATCTTTTTTTCACTATAAAAATAGCTTTAAAAAATTATATAAAAATACATGTCCACTTCAAAAACATGTAATGGAACAATGAAATAAAACCAATACATAAAGTAAAAAAATCACAAAAAAGATCTCACAACAGTATATTAATCATTATTACAAGTTTGGCAATCATTTCTTCATAAACATACACACACTTGTGCCATTACATTTTCTAACTTGCAATTTGTACAGAGGACAGTTACTGCTAATATATTAGCATTGTAACAGACACTTTAATTTTTCTAATGGCTTTTCAATTTGATCTCTTGGGTTTTCTAGGTGTATCATCACATGTATGCAAACAAAGACAACTGTGACTCTTTTTAAATGTTTATACTCTTTTATCCTATTAATTTGCACTGGCTAAGATTTCCAGAACAATAATAAGTGATAGTGGTGACAGTGAACATTCTTGTCTTATTCCTGATTTTACTGGAAATGCAAAACACATATTTGTTATACTGACTCTATCTTAGGCAATAATTCATTCATACGAAAATAGTACATAAGGAACATTTCACATCTTGATTTTATACTTTAATAATAGAGAGTAACATGGTTTTTGTTAATTTGAAAGTTACTTTATTTAATTATGTAAATATTTTAAAAATTATTTCATCTTTACCAGCATAATAAAAAGGTATACCAACCTCTCCTGCTGTCAACTTCTCTCTTACATTTTTCCAATAGATGTCTTTATTTTCAGTGTTAGTGAAAAAAAGTAGCCACTCTGCAAAGTCTTCTTTTCTCATGAAACTCAAACCTTTAGAAAACTGAATGAATTCCATTTCTTGTACCTCTGTTTGTAAATTCTCCATAAATCTAAATGTTAAATACAAAATTGATGTAAGGAACTAGTAGCATTCAACCATAATATTATAAATAGATTGCAAAGCACCTTCAGCACTCCCTCCTGAGTAGCTGGCCTCTTGAAATGTTGAGTCAAACAAAGTGCTGTGCAAGGGGTGGGGGAGTGGAGAATGCAGAGAAACTCATTAAGTCCAATACTTGCCTCCATCTGTCACTCCCTATACTCAATTTGTGCAAATTGTACTTGGCAACTTACATTCTGATAAAGATTTATAAAATTATGTAAAATGTTGCTCTGATGTATCTATAACATTTTTTTTCCAACACAGAAAAGTTATCCATAATCAGAGAAATTTAACAGTGTTAATCATAATTAATAGTTCCTAATATTTTCAGATACCAAAGTTGATTAATGTAGTCAACGGCTTTGCATCAAAAGCTTAGATTTACCTAAAAATATTTATAATCATTTGGACAATAACATATGAATAAATTACTCAACATTCTTTTTAAAATAAAAACATGGAACTCTGATCAAACTGTCACCAATAGCTCCCTGAGAAAACTACAGGTTAAAGGATATCAGATTTAAAAAAATCTTCTTTGACAAGAACTCAGAAATGCTGCACTTGATTTATTTAAGACCTAAATCATGTGAAAAGTATTATTATCTCTATGTGTCTTAACCTGTTGCAGATAGCTTTACTCACCTTTCTACATGTTAAAAATCTGTCATGTCATTATTTAATGGAATTATACATGGGGTGAAAAATTGGTCTCTTGCTGGTTAGTGGGAGAAAACCTGCTACTGTTCAAAAACTACTTGCTTTCGGCTCTACATTTATCCCATAAATCTTAAAAGCATGAAGGGGGAGTTTGATTTTAGGCTTCTATCTGTGTGATAGGTAAGAATCTGTTCCCTACAACATTTTCTGAATGTACTAGGATATACAGATTCATTAACGCCATGTGTCTTTCTGGGTCAAGGCAGAGGTTTATCTAAAATATGAAGCATTTCCAGTTTGGGCTGATAGATGGATGAAACCTTTTACTGATATGCCTTGTCTTTTGTTTTACTGAGTTTTATTACACCGTGTACTGAGAAAATTCAACTCTATAGGATTAAAAAAATCCTTTACTTGCAAATGAGTGTACAGTAAATTTAGAAAGTAGAAAATGCAATATAAATATATTACTAACTCGTTCCTTTCCTTTCCTTTTTCTTTTTCTTCAGGCCCTGAGATTGAAATATTATAAATTTAACTGCTGTTAAACTATACATTGTCTGGTTTAAGCTACTTTCTTCTTACTAATTATACTACTTTTGAAGAACATAAGTATATTTGAGGAAAACCATCTTTCCTAACTCTAAAATTATAGATCTTGTTATGACCTGAAAATCTTGGAACATGATTACTGGACATAAATATATCAATTGAAGAATTTACTGTAAATAGAGTCACCAGATACATCCTGAACAAATTAGTGGATTAATTGGGAATAATGAAAAAAAAAAATCTGCTTTTCCTTATCTGTTTTATTTTGTTTTTGTTTTTTTAATTTTTTAAGTCACAGGGTGCTGGAGCTGGCTCTTACCAGCTCTGAGAATCCACTGTGCACGTTTTCCCACCTCTATTTCATATACAGCAGCTTGAAATTGGCTTGGTAGAGTATTTACATTACTCATTGGCAAATGCTACAAATCAGGCTGCTCTTCCTGAGAGCAGATTGCTAAACATATTTATTAGCACACCACAGCTTATAGACATCTTTGAATTTATAAAAACTCATGAATTTAGAACATCCTCAACTAATTGGCATTTCAGAATTAAAGTACATCAGGAACATGGCACATACACACAAAATCTACAGTTACATACCAATCGATTCCCTGTGAAAAAGACCTGAAAACTGGCTGATGAGCTCCCAACAACAAAGGATAAAAGGGCCACACTGTCATCTCTGTAAAAACCCCACACTAGAACCAGTCAGGAGTGATCTCACAAATAAGCAGTGTATCCCTGAGGAGTAACGGTCCTACTCTACATCAGGCACCCCAACCTCTGGCACCCACACTGCAGACAAAAGCTCTCAAAACATGTGGCTCTGAAAGTCAATGGGGGAAACATACACAGTGGGAAAAGAAATGTAGAAGAAAAGGCCCTAAAGAAAATAGAAAAAAGGAAAAAAGAGACTCGAAAGACATAGAATAAACACTGAAATTCCAGCAGACAGAGCTTAAATTATACTTTAGTTTTTATTTAAATGGCTAAGAGGTATTTCAGTCTTTTGATGAATTGTAAAAGTACAAAACCAACCAAACCAAGCCAAAAATCAATAACCCAAACAAATCACAAATCTATCCACATACTCTATCATTAACTGGTAAGTTTCTCTTGATATGTGGTAGTATCTACCTAATGTGTCTTCTATCCCTCTGGTCACCTGGTCTAGTGCTAGGTCCCTGAAAGCCCATTCACTGTACCTAACCACCTACCAGGGGGCTGTGGTACTAATTCTTTCAGAAGCTTTGTGACCATTCGAACCATTTAAGAGAAACCTGGGTCTGAATTTCAAAGATATTTAACTCTGGACCAAGTACCTTATTAATCTCATCAAATTCCATCTGTAAGAGGGAAGACTCTTAGGACAGTTGAAATAATATATGTGAAACACTCAAACAAATGTCAGGCATGTGTGATGGTGCTGAGGATGCAGATAACCACCCTCCCTTTTCATCCTTACTCAAGCCCAGACTCAGTATCAAGAATTAGTTACTAAATTGCTTCTGCTCCCTGGGGCTGTTGAAGGTCTTCTTCAAGGGCAGCCTGAAGAAAATCATACAACTGCACACAGTGACAACAGCAGAAATTAATGGTCTACACCTGTAACTGGGTCCTCATCCCTGCCAACACCCTGCTGCTAGGCCAGAGAGCTCTCTTTTTTTATTTTACATGGTGGCTATTTCAATTTGTTTACATTCTCCTCAAATCTATCCCACTGGCTTTTTATTTGTCCTCCACAGATTACTTGCCCCAGCTTCTCGGAGAAACTAGAGGTCACTCCTTAGGAAATTCTCTCATTTTCTTGTTCACTCTAGGAATGTAACAGCACGCATCCCTATTCACCCCACTCCCAATCTCTTTCTTTTCTGTCTTATTGAAAGGAGGAGTCTCTTTTCCTCTTGATGGCTACTTGTGCTCTTAAATCTATCTATAGTCCTCTATTTCTTCCTCCTCAGGGGCCTTGTTCCTCTGGTGACTCCCATTCACTCCTGCTTTGTCTTTCCCTCTTCACATCATCATTTAAACATGTGGGGAAACCTTTCGTACATTCCCTTCCTGCTATTGCCCCCTCTCTTCCTTTGCTATAGTTAATCTCCTTCAAAGAATTACCTGTATTTCTTTCTCTCCTCACCCCTTACTCACTCCTCACCCCACTGCAGTCTGTCTTCTGCTCCTACTGACCACATCTACCCAACATTCAACATTTTCTTCCCTAAACGTTCTTGTGTTCTCTAGCTCAGTGAATAGGTATCACACGTGTCATTGGCTCCACTCAGAAACCAGGCAGTAGCTTAGATTTCTCCTCATTTACTCTTCATCCAGTCACCAATACTATTAAGTTCCCTTCTCCTAAGTAATCCCTCAGATTCCTCCACTTCCTTTTGGTTCCCACTGCCACCACCTTGGTTGGATTATTATCCTTTCTTCTCTATTAATGCAACAGTCTCTACCAGATCTCCTTGCCTTTTGGTTGATTTATTAGCCAATTTGGTGGATCTAATGATCACCTTACTCCTCTGCTTCAAGGCTTTCACAGCTCTCTGTTGTTCTTGGCATGGCGCAAAAGCCTTTGCAACTGTGTCCGTGTTGACCTTCCCACCTTCTCTCTCATGTTGTTGGTTAAGTCACAATGAACTTCTAGTTTCTGAATCTGCCATGTCTTCTCTTGCGTTCAGGTGTATTATCTATTTAGTAATCATTGGGTTCGCATTAACACTGGCTATAATTCTTTCCAATACTATGCAAATATGGGGTCTTTTCCTGAGAAATTAAAAACATGAAGTATCTGAACAGAGCAGTAGTCTATCTACATTACATCAGTTAAATTATTCTGTGGAATGACAATAAACTTAAAATATTTCTGAGAATTTTTTTCTAACTTAAATTCACTGTGTACTTGGCAGTACCACACAATGGATCTATCTAGTATAGGATATTCTGTATATTGTCGGTCCGTAATCAGAATTTTGGGCCACAGTGTTATTAGATAAAAACATCAATATTTTGTAAAGTAAAATTTGACCCAGAGATTTAAACAAAATTATTGTTTTATTGGACTGTAAAACAGATTTTTAAATAACTGCTTTTTCCTTAGTGTAAAGTCTACAGTTGTTAAGTAATGTTTTTGTTCCAGAAACTTCTAAGTTCTTTTGTGTGAATAATTTAAATTTATAATTTAAGAAATTTAAATAATGCATGAAATAAAATCTGGAATACTGATTGGTTAAATTTGACATCAGTAAATTGATAAAAGAACAAAATAATGGAATAAGCTTTGCTAAAAGAGTCACTTAAAATGGAGTTGGGAGGACACTGAAGAAGCAGGGCCTATGCATATTTCCTGTCTCGATCCTCAAAAAATGCTAAACTTGGATTGTTTCCAAACTGCAAACATCCTGGATAAACATCTGTTGTATGCAAGAATGGACTTTCTGCCTAGCACTAAGCTTAGCAACAGATCATGTATGGGAGTAGTGTTACTATAACCCTGCCAGCACCAATCATAAAAAAACAACTTACGTAATGTGCCTAAAATTCCTCCATTGCCTTTAAAAATCCCAAGCTCCTCTGTGTCTCTGAAGCACAACCTGGGCTGCTGCCTTAATTTCTGTCTTCTGAACTGCGATTCCCAATATCCCAAATAAATGCTTTTTTTTTTACAGCCTTGCCTTTTATTTGACACATCATATATATATACCTGTACATATATATACATATACATATACAATTGCTTTGTAACTATGTATTTGTTGGGAAGTTTAATTACATTACTAGCATATTTCCAGAAGACTTAATAAGGCTAAGGAACCTTCATAAAACTCATATAACTTCTCAATTACTACTGAATTTTCGAATACAAAATTGATAATGAAGCTGGAAACAACTTTGCCACCTGTGACGAAAAATACAGGTGGTGTCTAGTTTTTCGCTTAAAATCCTTTTCTCTGAATTTTAAAGCAGTCAGTCATGGGGAGAAAAGATGAACACGCTATAATTTTATTTTAGTTTTGATTTTTTTCTTTAGAATTTGGATTAAGGAGCCTTTGGGAAAAGAGACTGAGGAAATTCTAAAGTGAAGAAAGTATCTTGACCTAGAGAGCTGGGGAAATGCAAACAGAGAAAAAAGCCAGAGAAAAAGAATTGCCTAAGAAGAGAGATCTAGGAGCTGGGAAACAAAGCTGCTAGAAACTCTAAAAATAATTTAAGTTGATAAGACTTGGGCACATATTCTGAGTGCCTACTATGTGTGACATAGTATGTTATTTAATTCTCAGATCAACCTCAGACTTTTCATGTGGGGGAACAGGATATTAACATAATCCAGAGTAGAAAGAACAGAATAAAGATTATGAGGGGAGAAATATGCATGAATTAGAGATCTGCTCTTTTCCTTTATTAGATTATAAAATTGTTGTAATTTGTAATTTTAAAATTTACTTTTATATTTATTTACAACTCCCTAAAATGGGAAGGACAAGTATCACTTTATAAATTAGTACAGGGCACCTGGGTGGCTCAATTGGTTAAGCTGCCTTGGGCTCAGGTCATGATCCCAGGGTCCTGGGATGGAGCCTGCACTGGATTCCCTGCTCAGCGGGGAGCCTGCTTCTCTCTCTTGCTCCCTTTGCTTGTGCTCTGTCAAATAAGTAAATAAAATCTTAGAAAAAATTAATTTTTACAACGAATAAAAAAAGATACATGATTTGCCCCCAAACCATACAGCTAAATAAATGCTAAATAGCATAACTAGGATTTATAGTTATTCATATCCCAAGTCCAGAGCTTTTTCCCTTTTATATTGCTACCAACTTCTAAATTTTTGGTATTTAATTGTTAGTACTTGTACTTGCCTATTAAAACATAAAGTGGTTTTAAAGAAAAAGAAGCTGAATTTTAGGGACGCCTGGGTGGCTCAGCTGTTAAGCATCTGCCTTCGGCTCAGGTCATGATTCCAGGGTCCTGGGATCCAGCCCCGTGTCAAGCTCCTTGCTCAGCAGGAAGCCTGCTTCTCCCTCTCCCGCTCCACTGGCTTGTGTTCCCTCTCTTACTGTCTCTCTGTCAAATAAATAAATAAAATCTTAAAAAAAAAAAAAGATGAATTTTAGAGAAGTATGCCTCCATGCTTAAAACTGTGATTTTAGTTTTTCTCTGCTGATAGATGCTATAAAAAAACAGCCTGTGAAATCTGAAATTTGTTGTTGGTCTTACTATAACTGTTAAGAATGTTAAGTCTTTTTATTACACAGTGTCTTTTTTATAGGACCCATGGGAAACTTTCTGGCTCTATGAGGAATAAATGCCGGCCCCCACCCACACCTTACATGGAATCAGTGCTTAGGGATGTAGTGAATTGTGTAACTGATCATGTGTTCCTCTTCATATTGTCTGTCAGAAAGCCCAGATTCAAATTTGTGGTTTATTCTCAGCAAGTGCATAGAATCTCATGATTTGCACTTTGTGTACTAGCCTAATTACTGACTCCATTTTATGATACTGCCATTGTTTTTCTTTTCTTCTTCCTTCTCACCTGCTTCTGATAAGCCATCTATTTATATTTGATTACAAGTGCCAATTTACAGCCAGATTCTTGTTTAGAGTAAGAAAGTATATATAAATCAACATATTAAAATTATGCATTAATCAATACATTCATTATATGTAATTATATAATCACATAATAAATTAACATATACATATAAACTTACTGAGTAGACAATCAGGCACTGTCATTTCAGAGATGAAGAAATGTACTACCCTGGAGACTCAAGTTAAACTGCTTGTTCATCAAATCCCACTTAAGTTCTTAAAGTTCTGCATTTGAATCCAGGTCTGTCTAAATCACAAATATATGTTTTTCATAAATGACAAGCTAGTATCTGTAGGCAAATATTGTTAAGTGGCTACCACAAAAGCTGTAATTTCATGTCACCTTCCTTGCCCTTCCTTGATACTAATAAGCTATCTCCTAAAATAATATCCCTTATCAGAGAAGCTGTAAGAAGATGGCTGAGACCAAGGACAAACATTTCTTTTATAAGGAAGAGGATACATTACACTCCCATAAAAACCAGACTCAAAGTTCCAAATAACAGACCACAAAAGTTTTCGTGGAATTTTAATTATTAATTTGGTCAGTATGTTGGTGAAAAGTTCTTAGAAACATATATACACAGAGGCTATTTTCTGTTACTTTATGATTTATGCAAAATTTTAAAGACATTTTATGATTATCAATTCTAGCTAGTACAATAATAACTTTTAACTTTAGAACTTTGCTCTGTCCAAAAGACAAGTTCTTAAAAAACCACATTTAAAGCATTTGTTGATAATTGGATCTTTTTTTAACCATATGATGATGGCATGACAAATTCCACTGAATTCACTATTTATAGAAAGGCTAGTAAAAATTTTTTTAAAGAAAGAATTTTAAATAAAATTATCCCTTTAAAGAAAATTAAAGTTAGCACAACTGTAAAAATTAACTGGGTTAGGTATTAATCTTAAAATGAAGGGGGAGTGGTGTATTACTATGAACAAGTACAGTTGATGATAATGGCTTTGCTTGGTTCTAAATCATGATATTTATTTTAAAACTTTTTTTTTTTAAAGATTTTATTTATTTGACACAGAGAGAGAAAGATCACAAGTAGGCTGAGAGGCAGGCAGAGAGAGAGAGGAAGAAGCAGGCTCCTTGCCAGGCAGGGAGACTGATGCGGGCCTCGATCCCAGGACCCTGAGATCATGACCTGAGCCGAAGGCAGAAGCTTTAACCCACTGAGCCACCCCAGGCACCCTATTTTAAAACTTAAAGAAATGTTAAGATAGTATATTTTTCAAGCATATAAGAAAAGACATTTTAAAAAGATTTGTGGAGAAAAACTGTTCTAGAGAGGTTAAAATGACTTACTGGAGTTTAGCTATGGGATACACTGTGATTGGACATAATTCAGAAACTTGGGTCTTCAGAAACTTGAGGACCTCATTCCTCAATCACTAAGCCCTACAGTTTCATCTAAATAGGTCTTGAAAACTCTATTTCAAAATCCTTATTGCCACAACACCAGTTCAAGGCTCTCATCATTTCTTATCTGGAATATCGGAATGGTCTTCTATCTCATAAAATCTACCCTTTATTCTCTGCCAGAATGTCAGGCATACCTGACCAGGTATCTTTCACACATCATTCTTCATGACTTCCTACTGTTAATTCAAGCTTGATCTTTTGGAGTACAAAATCTTCTGCAGGCAAGTAAACACTTCTCCAGCCTCTGTTCTTAACTTTTATCACACCACCTTACGTCTACTACTCTAGACTTAACTGCTTATAATTCCCTTTACAAACCATACATTTGCATGCCTCTGTGTCTTTTCTCATGCTGTTCTCTTTTCCTCAGATGCTTTCCTGTCGACAACATTTCTGCCTGGGTAATTTCTGCTCATCTGTCAAGTTTCAGCTTAGGTGCCATTTCCTTCAGAAAGTCTTCCCTGATCACCTACTCCCAAACTCCAAACTAGTATACTATGTGATCTGTGCTACCAAAACCCCCTATACACCTATGACATCCCTGACTACAAAATAAATAAATAAAAATAAAAGTGTATTCTATAAAACATATTACTTTTCATTATAGGTTAGATATTTTTGAGCATAGTAACTTCAGTTTATATTTAATGGGTTTTGTTCTCAGAAATAAATACTATGTAGATCCAGACATTTATTGTCGGCAGTTCTGGGAAATGAGGATATTCCATTGTTTTATAAACTTTTTACCTATAAGTTTTCCTAAATGGATATAAATATTTGCATTTACCTTTGAAATTCCCTGTAATGAAGTTTCCTTTCTCCTCTTTTTCCAAAGAAATGTATCTGAAGGGTTGTGGTAACTTCAGGTTCTTTCACTGTTGATTCCTATAAAAAAAAAATGACATAATAAATTCAAGTAATTATAAAATGACATAATAATTTCAAGTAATTATAACCAAGACCAAAAATGGACCCTGGACCTCTTCAGGATAATATTCATAAAAGATAATATTCATAAAAGATTCTTATAACAACAACAAAGGTGGAAAATCCTATCTGTTACCTTGCATACTATTCTATAACTATCTCTGCTCAAGCAAGAGAAAAACAATGAGGGCTAAAATACTCAAGATAGACTTCAGCAGTAAACAAAATCTTGGATCAATCCAAAAAGAGAGCTCAGACTAGTGAAAGAAATATTATTTCAAATGTGATCTTGAGGTTTTTAAATAAGATTTTATTTATCTGACACAGAGAGAGGGCACAAGTAGGGGGAGCAGCAGGCAAAGGGAGAGGGAGAAGCAGACCCCCTCCCCGCCATGCTGAGCAGGGAGCCCAGTGTGGGGCTTGATTCCAGGACCCTGGGAAAGGCAGGCCAAAGGCAGATGCTTAACTGACTGAGCCACCCAGGTGCCCTTCAAGGCCTTTTTTAATGAAGTAGGACTGAAAGAATTAAAGCCAGAAGGTCTTTGAGTTTTTGTTGAATATTAGAAATACTTGAAAAATACGTGTTTTTCATAATTATAAAATTAGTGATATTTCCATTAAAGTACTGAGTAAAGCAGATTCACAGATTATTTCTCCTTCAAATCTCTAATAAAATAAATAAAAATAATGACAAAACGGAACTGCTACAAGATTTTCAGCCTCAACTAAACAATAAAAGGGGTTATAAATTTAAACCAAATATTTTGAAAAGGAGCAGTTGGAAAAAGAAACACTAGATTCAGGTATTGGATGGTCCCCCATGTCTCCTAATCCTACCCCTAACCTTACTTCTCAGGAGCCGTGGAAATGAGACTATTAGACTAGAACGTCATTAAAACCTTCAATTTACTGATAGCAGCTGAGTGGGGACAAGTCAAGGACAACTCCAACAGAAGCTCCAATAGAGCTTGCTGAGACTTAAGCAGAGGGCAGCAACGTTTCCACAGTGCAGAATCTTTCAGGGTACTATTTTAAATTGAGGAACTAATGGGATGTACCTTGGAGGGGAGGAGTGAGCTGTGTCTTAGACACTTAATGAGATCAGAAGAATAAAATATTCTTATTAAAGAATAAAAATATTATAATATTACCAAAAATTATTATAATAAAAACATTATTATTATTCCTCAAAATAATTTCCTTATTTTTCCTTAAAATATTGAGGAAGGGCTGCATTTATGCCAGAGGAATCTCCTTGCCTGTATCCCTTCGGTCTACAGAGCACTGGACCAAAATGCAATGCCTGTAGCTCTGAAGGACAAAGATAAATTAGTTCAGACAAGGTGGGAAGAGTATCAAGGAGAACTTCATTTGTGCTCTACCACAGTAATGAGAAGATGTGGACAGAGCATAAGCATGAGGAAAAGAAATAGCATGACAACTAAACAAAGGCACCACAGCAAGCAAGAAATAGAACGTATCAGCAAAAAACACAAAACACTCAGTCTAGAATACATAATGCAAGGAACAATGTATCAACCCGTAAGCCATTTATATTAATTTCTTTTTCTATTTTAAGACAATTGTAGATTCACATACAACTGTACAAAATAATACAGAAAGATCTTTTGTACCCTTTATTCAATTCCCTCCAATGGTGACTGGTGACATCTTGCAAAACAATGTAACTTGACACAGTCAACACACAGAAGAACATTTCCTTCACTATAACAATTCTTTATTTGCTCTTACACCACACTGATTTATCACCCACCCACCCTCTCTTTGACCTCTGGCAACTGCTTGCTAATCGACTTTCTTTTCCTATAATTTTGTCATTTCAAAATGTTATTTAAATAGAACCATATAGTATGTAACTTTTGGTATTGGCATTTTTTGTTCAGCACAATTCTCTGGATACTCATTCAGGCTGTTGCTGTATCAACAGTTTGTTCCTTTTTATTGCAGAGTACTATTCCATTGTATGGATGGATTACCAGTTTAACCATTCACCTGTTGAAGGATATCTGGGTTGTTTCCAGTTTCTGATTATTATAAATAAAGCTGCTAAAAACATCTGTGGACAGGTCTTAGTATGAACACAGTTTTTCACAATTCTCTGGGACAGTTGCCCAGGAATGTATTACTATTTTATCACAGTGGCAGTATCATTTTACATTCCCACTAGTAGTAGATGAGCGATCCAGTTTCTCTGCATCTTGCAGTCATTTGGCATTGTCAATTATTTTATTTTAGTCATTTGACAGGTTTGTTGTGATATCTCACTCTGATTTTAATTGGCACTGTCCTATGATTAATGATGCTGAGCATCTTTTCATGTGGTTATTGGCTGTTTATATCCTTTGGGAAAATGTCTATTTAAGTCCTTTGCCAAGTTTTTAACTGGGTTGTCTTCTTTTCTTTAAATCTTTATTTAAGTTCCAGTTAAACATATAGTGTCATATTAGTTTCAGGGGTACAACATAGTGATTCAACACTTCCATACATTATCTGGTGGTCATCACAACAAGTGCACTCCTTAATCCCATCTCCTATTTAGCCCATCTGCCCATCCACCACCCTTCCGCTAACTATCAGTTTGTTCTCTATAGCTAAAAGTCTGTTTTATGGCTTGCTTCTCTTTCTTTTTTCTTCTCTATATTCATTTGTTACATTTTGTTTGTTTCTTAAATTCCACATGTGAGCAAAATCATATGGTATTTGTCTTTCTCTGACTTAATGTTGCTTAGCATAATACTCTTTAGCTCCATCCATGTCATTTTAAATGACAAGATTTCATTCTTTGTATGGCTGAGTAACATTCCACACACACACACACACTTTCTTTATCCATTCATCAGTTGATGGACACTTGAACTCTTTCCATAATATATCTACTGTAGATAATGCTGCTGTAAACATCAAGATGCATGTATTCCTCTGAGTTAGTATTTTTTATATTTTTGGTAAATACTTAGTAGTGTGATTGCTGGATCATCAGGTAGTTTTTTGAGGAATGTCCATACTGTTTTCCAGAGTGGCTACACCAGTTTGCATACCCACCAACAGTGCAAGAGGGTTCCTCTTTCTCCAAATCTTATGTTGTTGATTTTAGCGATTCTGAATGGTGTGAGGTGGTGACTCACTGTAGTTTTGATTTGCATCTCCCTGATGATAAGTGATGATGAGTATCTTTTCACATGTCTGTTGGTCATCTGTATATCTTCTTTGTAGAAATGTCAATTCATGTCTTCTGCCCATTTTTTTAATTGGAGAATTTGGTTTTTTTTCATGTTGAGTTGTAGGAGTTCTTTATATATTTTGGCTACTAACCCTTTATTGAATAGGTCACTTGCAAATATCTTCTCCCATTCTGTAGGTTGCCTTTTAGCTTTGTTGATTGCTTCCAACACTGTGCAGAAGGTTTTTATGTTGACCTATTAGTTCCAATAGCTTATTTTTGCTTTTACTTTCCTTGTTTCAGGAGACTTATCTAGAAAGAAGTTGCTGCCTGTGTTCTCTCTTAGGATTTTTATGGTTTCAAGTCCCACATTTAGTTCTTTAATCCATTTTGAATTTGTGTTTGGTGTAAGAAAGTGGTCCAGTTCCATTCTTTTGCATGTTGCCATCCAGTTTTCCCAAAGCCATTTGTTGAAGAGAGTGTCTTTTGCCCACTGGATATTTCTTCCTGCTTTGTCGAAGATTAATTGACCCTATAGTTGTGGGTTCATTTCTGTTCCACTTAACTATGTGTGCCAGTACCATACTGTTTTGACCACTACAGCTCTGTAACATAACTTGAAGTCTGGGATTCTGATGCCTCCAGTATTTTATAGTTTTCAGAGTATAGGTCTTTTATCTTTTTGGGTTAGGTTTATTCCTAGATATTTTATTGTTTTTAGTGCATGTGTAAATGGGACTGATTCCTTAGTTTCCTCTTTCTGCTGCTTCATTATTGGTGTATAGAAATGCAACAGATTTCTGTACACTGATTTTGTATCCTCTGACTTTAATGAATTCATTTACCAATTCTAGCAATTTTTTGGTGGAGTTTTTTGGGTTTTCTATATACGGTATTATGTCATCTGCAGAGAGTGAAAGTTTTAACTTTTTCCTTGCTGATTTAGATGTCTTTTCTTTTTCTTGTCTGATTGCTATGGCTAGGAGTTCTAGTACTATTTTAAATAACAGTGGTGAGAGCAGACATCCTTATCTTGTTCCTATCTGTAGAAGAAAAGCTGTTTTTCCCCATTTAGGATGATATTAGCTGTCTTTTTTCATATATGGCATTTATTATGTTGAGATGTGTTCCCTCTAAACCTACTTTGTTGAGGGTTTTTATCATGAATGGATGTTGTACTTTGTTAAATCCTTTTTCTGCATCTAATGAAACGAAATAACCATCATATGGTTATTATTCTTTCTTTTATTAATGTGATGTATCACAATTGATTTGCAAATATCAAACCACCCTTGTAACCCAGGAATAAATCTCCCTTGATTGTGGTAAATGATTTTTTTAATGTATTGCTGGATTTGGTATGCTAATATTTTATCGAGAATTTCTGCATTTATGTTCACCAGGGATATTGGCCCGTAGTTCCCTTTTTTAGTGGTGTCTTTATCTGGTTTTGGTATTAGGGTAATGCTGGACTCACAGAATCAGTCTGGGAGTTTTCCTTCCTTTTCTATTTTTTGGAATAGTTTGAGAAGAATAGGTATTAACTCTTCTTTAAATGTTTGGTAAAATTTGCCTGTTCCTAAACTTTTGCTTGTTGATTCCTGATTCAATTTCTTTGCTGGTTACTGATCTGTTCATTTTCTATTTCTTCCTGTTTCAGTTTTGGTAATTTATATGTTTCTAGGAATTTAACCATTTCTTCCAGGTTGTCCAATTTGTTGGCACTGGGTTATCTTTCTGTTGTTGAGTTGTAGAAGTTCTCTAGATATCCTGATACTAGATAGACCCTTATAAGGCATATAATTTGCAAATATCTTCTATCGCTCTGTGGGCTGTCTTTTCACTTTTTGATAGGGTCCTTTGAGGCACAAAAGTTTCTAACTGTAATGAAGTCTAATACATCAATTTTTTATCTATTGCTTATGTTTTTGGTGTCATACGAAACCGTTGCCAAATCCAATGGCATGAAGCACTTCTCCTTTCACGAAATACTTCTAAGAGTTTTACAGTCTTAGCTTTCATACTTAAGTCTGATTTCAGTTAATTTTTGTATATGGTAGAAAATATGTATTTTGTATGATGTAGAAGTTCAACCTCATTCTTTTTTGTTTTTTTTTTTTAAAGATTTTATTTTTTTATTTATTTCACAGAGGGAGAGAGATCACAAGGAGGCAGAGAGGCAGGCAGAGAGAGAGAGGGAAGCAGGCTCCCCGCTGAGCAGGGAGCCCGAATGCGGGCCTTGATCCCAGGACCCTGAAATCATGACCTGAGCCGAAAGCAGAGGCATTAACCCACTGAGCCACCCAGGCGCCCCCAACCTCATTCTTTTACATGTGGATATCCAGTTGTCTCAGCACCATATGTTAAAGAGACTTATGCAAAGGAAATCATTATACACATGTTTGGAAAACAGCTTTTTTTTTTCNTTTGAGAACACTATTCAAATTTGTTAATTAGCTTAGTATTTGAAAAATATTTAATTTTTTTTTTTAAAGATTTTATTTATTCATTTGACACAGAGAGAGAGATTACAAGTCGGCAGAGAGGCAGGCAGAGAGAGAGGAGAGAGGAGGAAGCAGGCTCCCTGCTGAGCAGAGAGCCCGATGTGGGCCTCGATCCCAGGACCCTAGGATCATGACCTGAGCCGAAGGCAGCGGCTTTAACCCACTGAGCCACCCAGGCGCCCGGTCTGTCAGAATTTTTACTAGCTACTGTACTGTATGTGCCATTGTGCAGGTATGTATACATACAAACATTTTTTCAGGGTAGCAAGCAAGGTCACCTGATTTCTTCTTTGTTAACATGCGTTTCTTTTTTCCCCCATTCTTGTGTTTGTCACAGAAAAGAGCAAAAAGGTCTGAATTTTCCCATGCCTATTAGTGGTAGGGAAATCCTACATATGACCTAGCCAAGGTTGCCTGCATAATATAATGAATGTGCTGATATTTGGATTGTTTCCAATTTTTTTTTTTTACCATAAACAATGCTGTGAGATATACTGTTATACACTTATCTTTGTCCACTGGTCATTATAATTATTCATTTGCTGGACCAAATTACATTTGCACTTAAACTTTGCTAGACGTTTTTACAATTTATATTACCAACCAACGGTGTAGAAGAATGCCCATTCCCTCACACCTTGGAGAACACTAAAGATTATCAAACTTACCTTTGCCAATCTGGTAAGAAATAAAACAAAACAAATCACTATTATTTCAACTTGCATTTCCTTGATTATTCATATTTATTGGTCATTTGCATTTCTTCTGCTAACTTTAGCCCCTTCGTGAACTTTGCCCATTTTTCTATTGAGATGTTAATCATTTAAAAAAAGAGTCACAGTAGTCAAGTTTACTACAATTTTCTTTTATGGCTTTTGGAACAGGACTACATTCCTTACATCAATAATATAAAAACATTTACCCACATTTCTTTTCAAATCAGGTATAATTGACATACAATACTACATTAGTTTCAGGTGTAGAACACAGTGAATTGACACTTGTATACATTGTAAAATGATCACCACAGTAAATGTGGTCACTGTCTTCTACTTTACAAAGTTAATACACTATTACTGACTATATTCCTAATGCTGTACATTACAATCCAATGACTTATCTTCTCCAATTCCGTAAGTTGCCCTTCTGTTTAGTTGAGGGTTTCCTTTTGTATCTAAAAGTATGTACTTTGTGATCCCATTTTGTTTCCTCCAAACACACCTTTCCTCTGGTAATGACCAATCTGTTCTCTGAATCTATGAATCTTGGGTTTTTTATTTGTTTTTTAGATTCCACATATAAGTGAAATCCTGTGGTACTTGTCTTGCTCTGACTTATATTACTTAGAATAATACCCTCAAGGTCCATCCATGTTGTTGTAAATGTCAAGATTTTCTCATGGCTGAGTCATACTGGGTATATAAACCACATCTTTTTATCCACTTATCTATCGATGGACACAAGTTGTTTTCATACTTTGGCTTTCTAAATTGTGCTGCAATGAAAAAAGGGGTACATATACCTTTCTGAATTAGTGTTTTTGTTTTCTTTAGATACCCAGTAGTGGAATTGTTGGATCATACTGTAATTCTATTTTTTTTTTTAAGATTTTATTTACTTGGAAGACAGAGTGAGTGAGATAGCACAAGCTGGGGGAGAGGCAGAAGAAGGGGAAGCTGACGCCCCTGAGTAGGGATCCTGACGTGGGGCTCAATACCAGTACCCTGGGATCATGACCTGAGCCAAAGGCAGATGCCTAAGTGACCCAGCCATTCAGGTACCCCCTGTAGGTCTATTTTTAATTTTGAGGAGTCTCCATATGGTTTTCCACAGTGGCTGTACCAATTTACAATGCCACCAACAATACAAAGCGTTCCCTTTTCTCCACATCCTTGCCAGCATTTTGATACTAGCCCTTCTGACAGGTGTAGGTGCTATCTCATTGTGTGTGTGTGTGTTTTTTTAAGATTTTATTTATTTCACAGAGGGAGAGAGATCACAAGGAGGCAGAGAGGCAGGCAGAGAGAGAGGGGGGGAAGCAGGCTCCCCACTGAGCAGGGAGCCTGATGCGGGCCTCGATCCCAGGACCCTGAGATCATGACCTGAGCCGAAAGCAGAGGCTTTAACCCACTGAGCCACCCAGGCGCCCTCTCATTGTGGTTTTGATTTACATTTCCCTCATTGGTGATGTTGAACATCTTTGCATCTGCCTGTTTGCCATCTGTATGTCTTCTTTAGAAAAATGTCTATTCAAATCATCTGCCCATGTTCTAACTGGATTATTTTTCTCATTGAATAGTATAAGTTCTTTATATATACTTTGGATATTAACCCTTTATCAGATAAATGATTTACAAATATCTTCTCCCATTATGGAAAGTTTCCCTTCTGTTTGGTTGAGGGTCTCCTTTGCTGTACAGAAGCTTTTTAGTTTGATGTAGTCCCATTTGTTTATTTTTGCTTTTGTTCCCTTTGCCTTTGGAGTCAGATTAAAAAAAAAAATCACTAAGACTGACATCAAGGAGCTTATTGCTTATGTTTTCTTCTTGGGAATTTATGGTTTTAGATCTTACATTCAAGTCTTGAATTCATTTTCAGTTAATCTTTTGTATATGGTGTAAGATAGTGGTCCAATTTCATTCTCTTGTGTGTAGTAGCTGTCCAGTTTTCCCCAACACTATTTATTAAATAGACTGCCCTTTCTCCATTGTATAGTCTTGCCTCCTTTGTTGAAAATTAACTGACCATATACATGTGGGTTTATTTCTGGGTTATCCATATCTATAGCTCCACTGATCTATGTGTTTGTTTTTATGACAATATCACACCCATTTTGATTATTATAGCTTCATAATACTGTTTGAAATCAGGCACAGTAATACCTCTGGCTCTGTTCTTCTTGCTTAACATTCCTTTGGCTATTTAGGGTCTTTTGTGGTTCCTTTCTCAGAAGTTATGGTATTATTCTAACTCTGTAAAAAATGTCATTTGAATTTTGATAGGGATTACAATGCATCTGTAGGTTGCTTTGATCAATTTTTCTAACCTACGTCAAAAAATATCTTTCCATTTATTTGTGTTATCTTCAATTTCTTTAATCAATGTCATATAGTTTTCAGGCAACAGATCTTTCATGTCCTTGGTTAAATTTATTCCTAGGCATTTCATTCTTTCTGATGCAATTGTAAATGGGATTATTTTCTTGATTTCTTAGCTATTCTGTTAATGTACAGAAATGCAAGAGAGCTTTGTATATTAATTTTGTATCTTGCAACTCTACTGAATTCACTTATTAGTTCTGGCAGTTCTTTGGTAGAGTCTGTAGGATTTTCTATATACAGTATCATGTCATCTGCAAATAGTGAAAATTTTACTTCTTCCTTTCCAATTTGGATGCATTTTCTTTCTTTCTTTCTTTCTTTTTTTTTTTTGCCTAACTGCTCTGGCTAGGACTTTCAATTCTATGTTGAATAAAAGTGGCAAGAGTAGGCATCCTTATCTTGTTCTTGCTCTTAGAGGAAAAGCTTTAGCTTTTCACCACTCTTAGCTGTGGCTCTGTCATATACAGCCCTTAATATGCGGAGGTATGTTCCCTTTATCCCATTTTGTTGAGTTTTCTTTTATCATAAATGGATGAATTTTCTCAAATGCTTTTTATGCATCTATTAGAATGATATGATTTTTAGCCTTCATTTTGTTGATGTGGTGTATATCACCTTGATTGATATGTGGATACTGACCATACTTGCATCCTTAGAATAAATCCCACTTGATCATGATATAAGATCATTTTAATGTATTGCCAAGTTTGGACTATTAATGTTTTGTTGATTTTTGCATGTAAGTTCATCAGGGATATTGACCTGTAATTTCCTTTTCCTTTTCTTTCCCTCCCTCCCTCCTTCCTTCCCTCCTCCTCTTACTCTCTGTTTCTTTTTGGTGTTCTTCTTTGCTTTTGGTATCAGGGTAAGCTGGCCTTGCAAAATCAGTTTGGGAGCATTCCCTCCTCTTCAGTATCTTGGAGGAGTCTGAGAAGTATAGGCATTAAAAATTCTTCAAATGTTTGGTAGAATTCACCAGTGAAGCCGTCTTGTCCTGGACTTCTGTTAGGAGGTTTCTGATTACTGATTCAATCTCCCCACAATATCTGAGGTATGCCTGCATTCTCGGTTGGAAGTTGTTTTCCTTTCATCATTTTGAATATGTCATGCCACTCCCTTCTGGCTGCAAATTTCTGCCATGAAATCTCCTAAAAAAGCCTTATAGGATTTCCCTTGTATGAAATAATTTGTTTTTCCTCTTTCTCCTTTTGAGATTCTCTCTTTAACTTTTGACATTTTAATTATAATGTGTCTTGGTATGGCTCTTTGGATTCATGTTAATTGGAATTCTCTGAGCTTCCTGAACCTGGATGTCTATTTCCTTCCCCTAGTTAGGGAATTATTCAGCCATTATTTTTCAAACACATTTTTCAAATATATTTTTCAAATTTCCTGCCCTTACCTCTCTCTTCTTCTTCTGGGTCCCTTATAATGCAAGTGCTATTCTATTTGATGTTGTTCCAGAGGTCCCTTAAGTCACCTTTATCTAAAAAAAAAAGTTTTGGGCGCCTGGGTGGCTCAGTGGGTTAAAGCCGCTGCCTTCGGCTCAGGTCATGATCCCAGGGTCCTGGGATCGAGGCCCACATTGGGCTTTCTGCTCAGCAGGGAGCCTGCTTCCTCCTCTCTCCTCTCTCTCTGCCTGCCTCTCTGCCTACTTGTAATCTCTCTCTCTGTGTCAAATGAATAAATAAAAAATCTTTAAAAAAAAAAGTTTTTTTTCCCTTTTCATTGCTTTGCTTTGGTGAGTTCTACTGCAGTCTATCAGATCAGTGATCTATTCTGCTTCATCTAGTCTGCCACTGAACCCCTCTTGGTCCTTTTTTTTTTTTTTTTTAAAGAGGGAGAGAGGTGGGGAGGGGCAGAGGGAGAGGGAGAGAGACTCTTGAGCAGGATCCATGCCCAGCGTGGAGCCCAATGCAGGGCTCAATCTCACAACTCTGAGATCATGACCTGAGCCGAAATTAAGAGTCAGATGCTTAAGCCACCCAGGCGCCCCCTTGTTGGTCCTTTCTTATACTTTCTATCTCTTTGTTGAAGTTCTCACTGTATTCACCACTTTCCCCCCGAGTTCTATGAGCATCTTCAAGACCATAGAACCTTTCGACCTTACTTTTTAGCTCTTTGTTATCTCTTGAGCCTTTGTGATTATCTAAACCACCTGATTTATTCTTGATATGACCCTACTGTTAGGGTGTGCCAAGATCTGCCTATTCCAGGGGAAGGAATCTCATTTAACACCCAGTTTTGGGTTGACTGGAAATTAGACACTTAGGCAGCAGCTTTTAAAATATAAAAATATATACAATTCTGTGGGGGTTACAATCATAGTTTCTACTACCTCCAGGTCAGATTTAGAGGTGTCCTCTGGGTAACAGTTGCAAAGATTGGGTTCCAGGTAAGTTTGTAAGCTCCTTTCTGAGAGGCCTAATTAAGATGTAGAAGGCCAAGGGGGTGTGCAAGGATGGTATGTCTCTAATTAGGCACCCTAGGAGCACCTCTTTAATCTTTATATGCATGGGAAACCTGAAGCCTGTCCCTTAAACTGAAGCTCCAAGCTAAGTAAATAGGCCTTTTTTCCAGAAGACTTGGTTTGTGTTTCAGTCTGTTGCCGTGCAGTGTCCCGATGGTGGTGGCTTGCCAGGAACTGAGTATTTCATTCTTGTGGCACTCAAGAATGCCAACAACTTTGGCCACCAGGGCCAGGCGACTGAATGGTGTCCCCTGTGTGGACTGCATGTATCTGCTGGCTTTATCTAGGCAGAGTGTATGGGGCAGGGCATTTTTGCTAGCTTCACAAAAGCAAGGGCAAATGTCTTGACTTTACAAAAGCCTGGCTTCAGGAATGTAGTGGGAGCGTAACTTGTCCGTGCATGCATGCTGGCTTTAGGGTGGGAGCAGAATGACAGCCCCATCCAGAGAGTGGGGGAGTGCTGCAACTGCCTATGCTTACCAACTTTATTTAGGGAATGAGAGGATGCCATGAATGTTGTGCTTGCCTGTCCCAGCTACAGAGTGGGGGAGTGCTGCAACCTTCTGTGTTTTCCAGCTTCCTCAAGGCAGTGGGATGGTGTGGTGACTGCTTGTCCTGACCAGGAATGCAGCAGGAGGGTGCTGCCTGTGAGCCCACCCACTTGTGCTAGCAGGGTAAGTGGAGAGTGCAAAATTGGCTTCTGCCAGCACCTCTATCTCCAGGGAGAGTTTCAATGGTCCCTTGCCCTTCCAGCAGATGCTTTTAGATTGCCAAATGAATTTCTTTTTACAATAGACCTTGGCACCTTTCAAACTACTATTTTTCTGGTGGGTCTTGGGGACAGTGAAACTTCCCCATATGAGGCCTTTAAAAGGGGCATCTCAGTTTCCTATAACACTTTGGGTCCCTTAGATATCAGCCCCTTTGCATTTTCTAGGCCAGATGTTTTGGAGGCTCATCTCTCTGGTTAAGATCCCAGGGACATGGGCGCCTGGGTGGCTCAGTGGGTTAAAGCCTCTGCCTTCGGCTCAGGTCATGATCTCAGGGTCCTGGGATCGAGGCCCGCATCGGGCTCTCTGCTCCGCAGGGAGACTGCTTCCTCCTCTCTCTGCTTGCCTCTCTGCCTACTTGTAATCTCTCTGTCAAATAAATAAATAAAATCTTAAAAAAAAAAATCCCAGGGACAGGGGTGCCATAAGTGGGACACCATCCCCTCACTTATCCAGGAAAATCACTGGATTGGTGAGAATCCTCACTGTTGTGTCACAGTGCTGAGGTGGGGTTTCTGGTAAGACCATATCTCTGACTCTCCTATGTATCTTTTTGTCTTTTGTTGCGGAGAAACAGTTCATCTAGTTTTCAGATCTTTTTCAGAGGGAAATGATCCATATGCAGCTGCAGATTTGGTGTATCTGTGGGACAGGGTGAGTTCAAGATTTTTCTATGCTGCCATCTTGCAGAAGAGCCCCACATTTCCTCAAGTATTTCCACAGTTTGATTTTTGACATTATCTGTGATTCCCCTGGAATTTGTTCTGCTATAGGAATTGATATATACACCCTGCACTGTTTAGTCAGTCACACCATTAGTCACAAAGATGCAGTAAATGCCCATTATGTGTCAGACACCATGTTAGGCCTTGGGGCTTCATGGTTTTTTGTTCCTTTTGGGTAACTGGGCATTCAACAAGTTATTAAAAATAATCCAAGAGTGAAAATATTGGGGAGAATTTCAAGGAGCTTTGGGGCATATAAAGGGTGTCTGACTCACTTAGCAGCTGTCAAGGCTTTCCTGATAAAAATACCATTTAAACTGAGATCTAAAGTTTGAACCAAAGTTAAGAAAATAAGAAGTGGGAATAAACATTCCAAATAGGAAACATGTATAAAGGCCTGAAGGTGCTAGAGAGCATGGTGCTCTATGGGTGCGGTGTAGACAGCAATAATAATAAATATAATAGCAAATAAATATATATTGCTTATGTGTTAAGCACAGTTCTAAGAGATTTAAATAAACTAATTTAATCCTCAAGCAACCTACTGAGGTAAATTATTATTCTTGTTTCCTTTTCTTCAAGATTTTATTTTAAGTAATCTCTACACTCAATATGGGGCTCAAACTCAAGAGATCAAGAGTTGCACACACTACTGACTGAGCCAGCCAAGCCCCCCTATTATTCTCATTTTATAATGAAGAAACTTTTTTTTTAAATTTTATTTTTATTCTTTGCCCAAGGGGTACAGGTCTGTGAATCATCAGGCTTACATCTTTCACAGCATTCACCAAAGCACAAACCCTCCCCAATGTCCATAACCCATCCACCCTATCCCTACCCTCCCACCCCCCAGTAACCCTCAGTTTGTTTTGTGAGATTAGGAGTCTCTTATGATGAAGAAACTTTTTATGCAAAGAGAAGTACACTAATTTTCCTGGAGCCACATAGCTATTAAGAGATGGAGCAGCATATGGATGTAGGCAGTTGGTCTTTCTGAGTTTTTTTTTTTTTTTTTGACGATTCATTAGTTGCATATAATACCCAGTGCTCATCACCAAATGTGCCCTCCTTAATACCCATCACCCGGTTACCCCATTCCCCTTACCCCCTCCCTTCTGTAACCCTCAGTGTTTCTCGGAGTCCAGAGTCTCTCATGGTCTGTCTCCCTCTCTGATTTCTTCCCATTCAGTTTTCCCTTCCTTCCCCTGTGGTCCTTCGCTATTCTTTATGTTCCACATATGAGTGAAACCATATGATAACTGTCTTTCTCTGCTTGACTTATTCCACTTAGTATAATCTCCTCCAGTTCCATCCATGTCAATGAAAATGGTGGGAATTCATCCTTTCTGATGGTTGAGTAATATTCCATTGTATATATGGACCATATCTTCTTTATCCATTCATCTATTGAAAGACATCTTGGCTCCTTCCACAGTTTGGCTATTGTGGACACTGCTGCTATGAAGACTGGGGTGCATGTGCCCCTTCTTTTCACTATGTCTGTATCTTAGGGGTAAATACCTACTAGTAAAATTGCTGGGTCATAGAGTAGCTCTATTTTTAACATCTTGATGAACCTCCATACTGTTTTCCAGAAAGGCTGTACCACCTTGCATTCCCACCAACAATGTAAGAAGATTCCCCTTTCTCCACATCCTCGCCAACATTTGTTGTTTCCTGTCTTGTTAATTTTTGCCATTTTAACTAGTGTAAGGTGGTATCTCATTGTGGTTTTGATTTCTTTCTCTGATGGCTAGTGAAGATGAACATTTTTTCATGTGTCTTTTAGCCATTTGTATGTCTTCTTTGAAGAAGTGTCTTTTTATGTCTTCTGTCCATTTATTGACTGGATTATTTCTTAACCACTGTGCTATACTGCAAAGAAAATGGTACAGCTAGAGGTTGGAAGAATAGTCGGCCTGAAGGTAGTTACATCATATTGTGCTTTTAGGTCACCCTGGCTATAATGTGAAAATGAACTGGAAAAGACAGGAGTAGATGCAGAAAGATCAGTCAGGAGGCCACTGGAGTAAGTCAAGTGAGAAATCATGGTAGTCTGATAAAATGACAGTCGTGGAAACAGAACAAAAAAAAAAAATCTGAGAAATATTTAAGAGGTAGAACAGACAGTACCTAGTGACTAACTGGATATGAGGGGTAAGGAGATGTCAACGATGACTCCCAGTTTTCTGGATTACTGAAAAGTAATTTGGTAATTAGTTTTTCTCCTACTGATTTAAAATGATATCTATATTATATGTTATTGCTCATATCTATTTGGGTTTATATTTTGACTATTCTATTGCTCACTATACCATTTCATTACTTGCATTTTCTAGTTTATTCTCTCATGTTTACTCTCCCAGATGAAGTTTAAAATAATTTTGCCAAGTTTCTGTACACCTCCTACCTCTCCAATACTATCACCAAAGAAGAAACCATCCAACCCCTGGCCCCAAAACCCAAAATACAACCAAACAAACCTGAAATCAGGTGATCAGGTGTTGAGTTCTGATGTAGACTGTATTGAATTCATAGATTAATTTACTGGGGATTGGCCACTTTACAATGCTCACTATTCCTACCTAAGAATAAAGCCTGTCTTTATTTCAATCTTCTCTTATTTTCCTCAATTAAAAATTTTTTGGTATTTTTTTTATTATTATTTGCCCCAGGGGTACAGGTCTGTGAATCAACAGGCCCACACCTTTCACAGCACTCACCATAGCACAAACCCTCCCCAACGTCCATAACCCATCTACCCCATCCCTACCCTCCCACCCCCCAGCAACGCTCAGTTTGTTTCATGAGATTAAGAGTCTCTTATGGTTTGTCTCCTTCCTGATCCCATCTTGTTTCATTTCCCCCGCCCCACCCAAGAGCCCCTGCCCTGCCCCTCAAATTCCTCATATCAGAGAGATCATATGGTAATTGTTCTCTGACTGACTTACTTCGCTTAGCATAATACCCTCTAGTTCCATCCATGTTTCTCGATTAAAATTTATTATTTATAGTTTTCTTTATGTAGATTCTTTTAAGTATTTTTGTTGTTTCTGGACTTTTCCGTTTGTGCATAGTTGACACACAATGTTACAATAGTTTTAGGTGTACAACAGTGATTCAACATTTCTATGTGTTGTGCTATGCTCACAAGTGTAGCTCCCATCTGTCTTCATACAACGCTATTACAATACCACTGACTATATTCTCTATGCTGCACATTTCATTCCCTAAAATATTAATCTTTATTTTTCATGTATCTTAAAAACTAGTTAATTATTAAATGTTCAGTGTCATTAATGTAAGTCACATCAAAATACATTGTAGGTCATGCTTTTGGTATAAGGTATGGCATTTATTTTAAAGGGTAAACTTCTATACTTTATTAACTATATTGGTTTACCTAAAATATTTGCTTTTGGAACTTACTAACCATGTTTATTAAAAGTCAATGTAAACCAATTGGCCAATTAAAATGTGGTAACTGCCTTCTGATTTCCCACAGGATAGAGTGAAATGACAAAAAAGGTTTTCCCCAAAAAGCAAACAGGTGGACAAAATGGCCAAAACATAACTATTCAGCGCTGTGGAATCCAACCAAAGGCGTACAATGAGAAGTGTTTTTCAAATTAACTACTAAACTCTGGGCAGCACACAGTCTATGGCCTTCTTGCCTTTTCAGTTTTATCCTGTGGGAGTTCTACCAGAGAGTGTCAGGCTTCCAAATCCAGTTTCCCTGTTGCTGATGGAGGGAGTTTGCATGGTGATCTTGGTGGCTCCTTTAACCAAAACTCCAGGCCTCTTTGGAGCAAACAATGGATTGGCAGGTGACCAGGTACCCGAAAGTCTGAGGAGCTAAGACAACCATAAGGACTTGCTGCGCTCTCCTTGTACCCTAGCTTTTGCTGCACATACAGCAGAGACCACACCAGCTCCAGCTGCCCACACATCCTTGGCTCAGACAGCTGACTCAGATGTGTGCACTGGCAGGCTTCAAAGGTGCCTACGTGTGAATGTACTTCCAGCCTTATACAGACCCATCAGCAGGGGAAAGAGAGGACACACCTTATTATCTCTGTGGTCTTAGTACAATCTCTGGCCATTCTCTGGCTGGACACTAAAACTGTGCAGACACAGCAGTGACCCCTAAGAAGCCAGGCTAAAAATAAAAATCAAACAGATTTCCTGCAAAATAATTTTTCCCTTGAGGGAAAAGAGTCCAGGTATAATAGTAAAAAAGTAATGTCACTAGGGATGTCCTTAAGAAAAAAATTTCAGACAAATGAAAAAATTAAATATAAAAATGCAAAAGCATAACAAAAGCAGAGGACAATACTGGTGAGTATTATAAAATAACTGATTTTGATGTGGGGAAGACATTTAAAAAAATGAAAGTAATAAAAAAATGAAAATAATTAGATAAATAAAAGACAAATAAATATGACCACATAAAAAATAACATCTATAACCAAAATGTCATAAACAAAACCAAATCTGATAAATATTTCAATAATTTTGACAGATACCAGGTTAATATTCTTAAATACTTAAAAGTACTCTTAATAATACTCTTAAAAGTAAATATGAAGAGGAACCTAAAGAAATTTCCAAAGAACAGAAAATTTATAAGAGACATCCTGAAAAAAAATAACTGAGGTACATTTTCCCCTATCTAATTGGCACTGCCTAAAAACCAGAAAAAAAACAGATAACAATCCTGGAGAGACTGTTCACAGGGGGCTGTGCTTACTCAATGGTGGTAGGACTGCAAATTGTTATAACCTTTCCAGAAGGCAGTTTGACCATATGAATCCAAACTCTTATAAGTATCCATGCCTTTTGACCCAACAATCTCACCTTTAGAATGCTATCCTAAGTTTACATGTTTAGTTATTTACTGGGGTATGATTCTAACAGCAAAGATTTAGAAACAATCTTAAAGATCAGTAATAAAAATGTCATATTCATATGATTAAATATTTGTTCATTCATTTAAAAATATTTACTGAGCATTTCGAGCATGCTCTGGTGCTTTCCCAGAGTATGTAGATACAACATATGCAGTAAAGAATTTACTGTACCCAGACAGAGGTCTGGCTTTTGTCCTGGGCTGCTGAGAGGTCATCTCTATGAAAAGTGTCTTGTTTACTTGAAGGCCTTGGGCCATACCAGACTAACCATGAGGTTTAGGGTGGTGGCTTGGGTCATGGGGTATCAGCACGACCTTCAGAATGGCTAGACATGGGGTCAGCAACACAGGCAGCCAACCAAATTTATATAGCTAACCTCAAGAAAATCGCTGTACATTAGGGACCTGATTAGCACTACTCCACGTGTACTGTTATACAACTTGGGGGAGAGTTAGTGCTATCCATGACCCCACTGGGGAGAAGACAACTGGAACTTCTGCTTGTGGAACTTTCTGGACCTCTGCCTCATGTGTCTCTTCCACTGGCTGATTTTATTTTTTTTTTTTATTTTATTTTTTTTTTAAAGATTTTATTTATTTATTTGACACAGAGAGAGAGATTACAAGTCGGCAGAGAGGCAGGCAGAGAGAGAGGAGAGAGGAGGAAGCAGGCTCCCTGCTGAGCAGAGAGCCCGATGCGGGCCTCGATCCCAGGACCCTGGGATCATGACCTGAGCCGAAGGCAGCGGCTTTAACCCACTGAGCCACCCAGGCGCCCATCCACTGGCTGATTTTAATCTGTATTTGCTCATCATAAGAAACTACCCACAAACCTAACAACCTTCAGTGAGCTTTCTGGGTCTTTCCAGTGAATAATGGAATCCAAGGGTGGTCTTGGGGTCCCCTGAACTTGCAACTGCTATCAAAAGTAGGTGGGCTTGTGTACTGCTCCCTAACTTCAAATAACTGTAAAGAGAGGAATGATGCTTACAGTTCGGAGGACGACACAGACAATTATACTAACGTGTGAGAGGTGTTATGATGGTGGAAATAACAGGGTATGATGGGAACACACAGGATATATACATCTAGGAAAAGGGAATACTATTCAAGGACTCGGATATGGGAAAAGGAAGTCCAGCACAGGACTGCTCAAAGGGATGAAATGTAAGAAAGAATTGTGATTTTAATAATTTGCAAAATTTGAAGCAGACATGCTATGCTCTAAAAGATGAAATAATTTGGAAATTTAAGAAAATCTCATGGAAAGCATGCTGTGGAATTAGAATTGACTGAAAGATTATCAACAGAAAATTTACTGATATACATTAGTGGTAGGGAAGAAAATCGGTTCATTTTCTATAGGACATACTTGCTGAAACTTGTCAAAATTTATCAACAACCTTAGAAATACCATTCTTTTGAACTAGCAATCACATTTCTGGGAAGTTATCCCTCAGATATATTCACATATGTATAAAATGATGCAATTACAGGATTATTAACTGCAGCATTATTTGCATTCTCAAAAGGCTGGATATACGTTAAATGTTTTTAAAGAGGGGAATGTTTACACCTATACTAGTACATCCATCCATACAAGAAAGCACTTATGGTGCTGTTAAAAAGGAGATATTCAGACGTATTGAGAAAAAAATGGGAGAGTGTGAAACAATGCACTGTGCTACTTCTTGCAGAAAAGTGGAAAAAAGAACACATGGATGTATTTAGTTACTTCTTTACAGATATACTTATACACACATGAGATATCTCTGGGCAAATATACAGGACACTGAAAGCACTCATTGCTCAGGGAGAATTGGGTGACTGGGAGGAAAATGCTGCCCTCTGCACATACTCTTTTTAAATCTTTTGAAGTCTAGACCATGTGAATGTGGCACATCTATTCAAAATATTTAGAAAAAATGAAGTTACTGGTAATTTTCCCAACCATGTGAGAGTATTTATTTGACAAACAGAAGAGAGAAACTACAGGTAAATATCATCTGTCTGGAAATATATAGTTTATTTGCACATACCTGGCACTCTGTTTCATTAGCTATTGTTGTCTTCAAGTCATCTTGTTTACTTATGATCTTCTGTAGCTAAAAAGAGAGCAAACATGAATTCAGCTGTGTGACTACTAACTGTTCAAAATAGCCTAAGAAACAGATGCTAAGTTTTAATTATAAAGTATATACTAATTGTTAAATACTAACCTAAATTCTTTCTGCATTACAGCTAATATTGTTACTACTTCTTTTTCCTTAAATCATGTAACAATCAAAGGAGTACTCACATTATTACAATTTGAATCATTTTTTCCTCCTAAGAAAGCTGGTTTATGTAATACACACATATTCCAAAGACATTACTCTATAAAAACTTCATGATTACCCTCATTCTTCAAGAGAACTTTGATTCATAATTAATTTTTTGTATCACTGATAGTTTATATATCCACATTTTCAAGTATATAGCCTTTTTTGTTTTTAAGACAGGGAGGAAGGGTAGAGGAAGAGGGAGAATCTTTTTTTTTTTTTTTTTTTTTTGAGAGACAGAGAGAGCCAATCTTTAAGCAGGCTCTACATCCAGAGTGAAGCTGGACTTGGGGCTCGATCTCATAACTCTGAGATCATGTGAGATCATGACCTCAGCGGAAACCAAGAGTTGGTCACTCTTGACCAACCAACTGAGCCTCCCAGGCGCCCCTCAAGGATATAGCTCTTCAGAAGCTACTTATACCATATAAAAATGGTCTTCTTCCCTTTATGCATTTATGAAGCATCAAAATAATTTTTAAAAAAGATTTTAGTTTATTTGTTTACTTGAGACAGTGAGAGAGCGTGAGAGAGCAGGAGTAGGGGGAGGGGCAAAGGGAGAAGCAGAGAATCCCAAGCGGACTCTGAGCTGAGCCTGCAGCCCCACAATGGGTTTGATTTCACAACCCTGAGATACCAACCTGAGTTGAAACCAAGAGTCGGATACTTAACCAACTGACCCATCCACATGCTCCAAGCATCAAAATAATTTAAAAACCTACAATTCTGCCATATATAAAATTGTCAATAGTACCCTGAGACTGAATACATTTAAAAACCTACCTTTCAGAGTCATTTGTACCAATCCTCGTATGGAAAGCAAATTAAAAAAAAAAAGTTTTAAAAAAATTTAATGTAGACAAAATCTGAAACTATGGATTCAAATGAATTAGGAGACAAACCTTCACTCTTTTTTTTTCTAGGCTACTTCTATATTAATAGTTTGAAAACTGCTCCAACTAAATTCCAAATTAATTATCTCAAGTTTGGGTGCCTCTACTATGTTTGTTTTAGGCAAATGACTTATCTCTAGTTTTCTTAGTTCCTCAAACTTTTCCACATCTCTCCCACAATTATTTTAGGGAAAAAATGTTGAAAAGCTTTACATTTGTTTTATCCTTATTTTTTAGTTGACAAATATATAATGCTAAGTTCAATACCTTTCCCCCTTTACTTATGGTGTCTCCTTTAAAAACTTTTACAATGGAAAATTTCAATTATACCAAAGTAAAGAAAACTGTAATAAACCACACATTTTTCAGCTTTAACTTATCAGTACTCTGCCATTCTTGGTTTATTTCTCCTTCTATCCATTCCCAGTTCCTTGTCAACTGTTATCACTTATAGCTCTCTCTTTTTTTAAAAAGATTTCATTTATTTATTTGACACGGAGAGAGAGAGACAAAGAGGGAACACATGCAGGGGGAGGGGGAAAAGGGAGAAGCAGGCTCCTGGCTGAGCAGGGAGCCTGACGTAGGGCCGGATCCCAGTCACTGGGACCATGACCTGAGCCAAAGGCAGATGCTTAACAACTAAGCAACCCAGGTGCTCCTCATTTATACCTCTTGAGGAAAAATTTATATACACTAAATGTACAAATCATAGCCATACATTTTGACAAATGGATATACCTGAGAAACCCATCCTATCCTGGAATAGAACATTTCTATTTTCTCAGAAAGTTCTTTGTATTTCTTACTAGTCAATTCATCCTCTCTGAAGTCCCACAAAGAGAATATCAAAGTTCTAGTTTTTTTCCCCACCTAAATGAGTTTCACTTAGTTTAGAAATTCAAATAAATTACATCAAATGGTATGTATTCTTTTGTGCTATCATCTTCTACTCTGCATAATGGTTTTGAGATTCATTCACGTTTGCATATAAGTAGTCTGTTCTTATTTATTGTTGAGTTGTATACCACTGTATAAATATATCACTATTTATCCATTCACTTGTTGACAGATGATTGCACTGTCTCTGGTTTTGATTACTGTGAATCAAGCTACTATAAATTTTCTTTTTTCCTAGCTTTACTGAAGTATACTTAATATACAAAAAATTGCACACATTAATGTATATATTTTGATGAATTTGGACACATGCAAACATCTGAGATACATCAAGGTAATAAGCATATCCATCACCACCAAAAGATTTGTGTTTTCTTTTTCCTTTGGTGTAAGAACACTTAGCATTCTTCTTACGTTTTTAAGTGTACAACACTGTACTCTTTAACTATATGCACTATGTTGATCTCTGCCATAAACTTTCTTATACAATTCTTTTGTTTTTTAGTGGACATATTTTAATATATCTCTCAGATGAATTCCTAGGAAGGGAACACTTAAATCCTTCTTAACTTTAAATTATTAAGTTGTTGAGTTCTTTATATGTTCTGGATACAACTTCTTTGTCAGATATCTGCTTGGAAAATATTTCCTCCCATCCTATAGTTTGCCTATTTATTTTCTTAATGGGTCTCTGAATGAATAAAAGTTTTTGATTTGGATGAAGACTAACTTAAATTTTTTCTTTTGTGGTTATCGTTTAGTGCCCTAAGAAACTCTGAGAATCTTAGATCCTGAGTTTATTCTGTTTTTTCCCAGAAGCTTAATGGGTTTAGTTTTTATGTTTAGATCTATAATCTATCTGAAATACATTTTTATACAGACATACCTTGCTTTATGGCACTTTGCAGATCTTGCATTTTTTTAAATTGAAGATTTGTGTCAACCCTGTATTGAGCAAGACTCTTAGAGCCATTTTCCCAACAACATTTGTTCACTTTGTGCCTCTGTGTCACATTTTGGTAATTCTCGTAATATTTCAAGCTTTTTCATTATTTTTATATTTGAACTGCTGCAATCTCATGATAAAACTTTAATGGATTAAGAATTACTTCTTATGAATAAGCACAGAAAGTGGTTTCTTGAAATGGAATCCACTCCAGGAGAAGACTGTTGAAATGACAACAAAGGATTTAGAATATTACATAAACTTAGCTGATAAAGTAGTCAGCAGGGTTTGAGAAGATTGACTCCAATTTTGAAAGAAGTTCTACTGTGGGTAAAATGCTATCAAACAGCATCATATGCTAGAGAAAAATCATTTGTGAAAGAGTCAATCAATGAGGCAAACTCCACTGTCTTAAAAAAATTGCCACAATCACCCCAACTTCCAGTAAGCACAACCGTGATCAATCAGCAGCCATAAACATGGATGCAAGACCTTTCAGTAGCAAAAAAGATTACTACTCACTGAAAGCTCAGCTGATGGTTAACATTTTTTTGAGACATAATGATATTGTACACTTAACAGACTATGGTATAGTATAAACATAAATTTAAATGCACTAGGAAACCAAAAAATTTATTTGACTTGCTTTATTGTGGTGGTCTGGAACTAAACCTGTGGTATTTCCAAGGAATACCTATATGTGGTCTGAGGCTGGGGTTATAATTATTTTTTTCATATACATATGCAATTGTTCTAGTGTCATTTATTGAAAAGACTTTTTCTTTTCCTATGAACTGAGTTGGCAACTTTATTGAGAATTAAGCAACCATGTATGGGTTCTTTATTATCTTCCGCTGATCCACTTACCCATCCTTAGATCAGTATCACAATGTCACCATTACTGTAGCTTTGCAGTTAGTCTTAAAGTCAGGCAGTATGAGTTATCCAGATCTGCTCCTGTTTCTTAAGACTGATTTGAGTGTTCTAGGTCCTTTGTTTTTACATACACACTTTAAAATCAGCTTGCTAATTTCTACAAAAAAAGCCTGCTGGGATTTTGCCTGGGAAGTTAAATCCTTAGACCAATTTGGGAAGAACTGACATCTTAAACACTACTGAATCTTCTTAACATTAACATGGTACATTCTTCCATTTATTTAAGTTTCCTTGAACTTCTACTGGTAATGTCTGAAGTTTTTGGTGAATGCTTTTGTTAAATTTATTTCTACTTACTTTATCTGACACCATCCAAAGGAGAACTGATTTTAATTTCATTTTCCAACTATTTGCTACTAGTATGTAGACATACAATTGATTCCTCCATACTGATACTGACATTTTATATTGAGAACTTCCTAAATTCGCTTTTGGTTCTAGCAGCTTTCCTTTTCTTGTTGATATCTGTGAATAAAATCAGATTTACTTCTTCCTTTCCAATCTTTTTATCCGCCCCATATTGCTATTATTAGAATCCTCAGTAAAATATTGAACAGAAGAGATAAGAAAATACAGCTTGCTTGTTGCTGATCATAAAGGGACAGAATTCTGTATTTGATCTGTAGCATGATGCCATCTTTAAATTTTTTATAAATGCCCTTCATCAGATTGAAAACGTTCTCTTCAATTTCTACTTTGCTCAGTTTTATTATGAAAGTGCTTATTTTTAAATAATAAGAATTAAAAAAAAAACTTTGTCATCTTAGAGTCTTACCTAACACATTTTGGTCTGTACTCAGGAAGAGGGTTATAGCAGGTTTTAATGTACTTTGAAGATTATAGTGCTGTACATTTAGTTCTATAGTAGAAGCTCTATTTGAGAGCGTAAACATTTTATACTAGCACAGCTGACCCCTGAAAAACACAGGGGGTGGGGTCCCTGTGCAAAAATCCACTTGTAACTTTTGAGTCCCCTAAAACTTAATGACTAATAGAATATTGCTGACTGAAAGCATTACTGATAACATAAACATATTTTGTAATGTCGAGTGTATTATATACTGTATTCTTTTTTTTTAAATTTTATTTTTATTCTTTGTCCAAGGGGTACAGGTCTGTGAATCATCAGGCTTACATCTTTCACAGCATTCACCAAAGCACAAANTTTGCCCAAGGGGTACAGGTCTGTGAATCATCAGGCTTACATCTTTCACAGCATTCACCAAAGCACAAACCCTCCCCAATGTCCATAACCCATCCACCCTATCCCTACCCTCCCACCCCCCAGTAACCCTCAGTTTGTTTTGTGAGATTAGGAGTCTCTTACAGTTTGTGTCCTTCCCCATCCCATCTTGTTTCATTATTTTTCCCTCCCTACCCCCCATGACCCCCCACCCTGTCCCTCAAGTTCCTCATATCAGAGAGATCGTATGATAATTGTCTTTCTCTGATTGACTTATTTCGCTCAGCATAATACCCTCCAGTTCCATCCATGTCGTTGCAAATGGCAAGATTTCGTTTCTTTTTATTTCTTTTTATTTTTTTTAAAGATTTCGTTTCTTTTGATAGCTGCATAGTATTCCATTGTATATACTGTTCTTAAAGTAAGCTAGAGAAGGGAAAATGTTATTAAGAAAATCATGAGGAAAGAGAAAATACATTTACAGTACTCTACTATAAAAAATTTGCATCTAAGTGGACTGGTGCAGCTCAAACCCATATTATTCAAGGGTCAACTGTATTCTCTTATGCCAAAAGGACTCTCTGGTTTTAAGACAGTTTCTAAAATGGCTGTACATGATACTGATTCATGACAGCAATATAGTAAGTGCCTATCACATAATGAAAGTGCTGTTTTAAGTGTTGGGAATATAGCAGTTAAGGACAGATAATATCCCTGCTGTCATGAAACTTACATTCTAATGGGCTAGAGATAACAAACAGTGAACAAATAAGAGAATTTCAAATAATGTCGAGTATATGACTAGATCAAGATAAAAGTAGGGTAACAGGATTCTGAGATTGCTAGGTATGGGTTATTGTTACATAGGTTTATTCTGTGTGGTTCTTTGTGAGAACATGACATTTGGGCTGAGATCTGAATGATAAAAGCTACCAAAGGAATGGGGAAAGGACATTCCAGGCAGAGGGAAGAGCAAAGTTTGTGGAAGATAGGGGTGGCTTTGAGAGAAACAGAAGGAAAAGTGGTCATAATACATAAGGGGTAAAAGAAGCAGGAAGACACATTCACCAAATACAAATTCTATGACTGAAAAAGTACTGCCAAGTTGACTATTTAAATTTATATTGATCCATATTTTCGATTACAGGCTGAAAGTGAAGAAATGTATGTAGGATTGATTTAATTCACTTTTGGTTTCAGAATAATGTTAGTTTAAATTCTGAAACAAGAACACTGTCACCAAATCGAGAAGAATAAATTCTACTGAAGGCTTTTATTATTTACCCATTTAATAACACTAGCACGTATATTTGGCATGATAAAATTATACCACAACTACATTGAGCACAATCCTTCCTGCCAGTATGAAATTAATGTGAAATAAAAGGACCACCTAAGGAGAAATTCACACTAGTAAACAGACATGTCATTAAGGTATTGTTTAAAGAAACTGCACTAAAACCCTGGCACTTAGCCCAAAGAAGCAGATGTGCCATCTATCAAGGTAAAGATTAAATGTATTAACTATTGCTGGCTTTGATCACTGCCATATTGTTTATTATTATCTGACAGAAAACAGCTTATACAGATAGCTGCTATATTACTTGTTCTTGGGATAGAGAAGTTAGCAATTACTTCAACAGTTTCTAGATCTGGATATTAATAAGACATGAACGTACTGCATAACACAAAAAAAAAAACAAATGGAGGCAACCTATATTTTAGAACATTTCCAAAAGACTTTATATTAACATATATCATCATTACTTTTATATTTGCTGTTCAAATCACTTTGTTATATCTATGTTTTGGGTATTAAAGTAATTTTCATTACCTGCTCTCATGGATTAGCACTTATGGTAGGAAAAGCAATAGATAAAATTTACTGGAGAAACATTCAGATAATCTACAAAACAAAACAAAAAAACCCATGCCCTTTAAATATGTTCTATTCTGAGAAGAACTGCTGGGTTTGTTCAATAAAATTTCAAATACAAGATGTCACATATTTAGGTTTCCTAATATAATCACCACAGAAAGAAATAATTTTTCAAGTAATTAATGTAAATGTGCTTTTACTCTATGCTATAATTTTTATAATTGAGGTCACATTTGATCTTATTCATATGTGGAATTCAAGAAAGAAAACAAAACAAATGAGCAAAGGGAAAAACAAAAAAGAGACAAACCAAGAAACAGTCTCTTAACACATAGAGAACACATTGATGGTTACCAGAGGGGAGCTGGGTGGGGACTTGGGGGAAATAGGTGATGGGGATTAAAAAGTACTCTTACCATGATGAAAAAAAAATGAACTGAGGTATAACTGACATATGACATATTAATTTCCAGTATACAACATAATGACCTGATATTTACATATATTATGATCACCACAATAAATCTAGTTTTCCCATCACCATACAGTTACATAATATGCAAATACAATGTTATTGACTATAGTTACCATGCTATGTATTATGTCTCCAAGGCTTACTTATACCTCCTGATCTCCTTCTCCCATTTTACTCACCTTCCCCAACCACTCTCATCTGGCAACCAACAATCTGTTCTCTACAACTAGGAGTTTTGTTTGTTCACGTGTTTTGTTTCTTAGATTCCACATTTAAGTAAAATCATACGATATTTGTCTTTCTCTGACTGACTTATTTCATTAAGCATAAGCATATCCTAAAGGTCCATCCATGCTGACACAAATGGCAAGACTGCCTTCTTTACCATGGCCGAGTAATACTGCATCACACATGCATACCACTTCTTTATCCATTCATCCACTGATGAACATTTTGGTTGTTTCCGTATCTATAGTGAATGATGCTGAGACAAACAGAGGAGTACACATATCATATCTTTTTGAATTAGTGTTTTCATTTTCTTGGGATACTCGAAAGTAGAACTGCTGGATCATATGATAGTTATGTTTTTAGTTTTTTGAGGATCCTCCATACTGTTTTCTATAATGGCTACACCAATTTATATTCCCACCAACAGTGCACAAGAGTTCCCTTTCTCTATATTTTTGCCAACGCTTTTTATATTTTTCTGATAACAGCCGCTCTGATAAGTGTGAGGTGGTATCTCCTTGTGGTTTTGATTTGTGTTTCTCTGATAATTAGTGATGCTGAGTATCTTATCATGTGTCTGTTGTTCATCTCTACATCTTATTTGGAAAAAAGCTTATTCAGATCCTCTGCTCATTTTCTAAAACAGGTGTCTGCTTTTGTTTTGTGTTGAATTGAGTAAGTTCTTTACAGGTTTTGGATATTAACCTCTTACTAGATATATGATTTGCAAATATTTTTCTTCCAGTCAATAGATTGTCTTTTCATTGTGTTGGTTTTCTGTCTGTGCAGAAGCTTTTTAGTTTGATGCAATCCATTTGTTTATTTATGCCTTGTTCCCAGAGCCTTTGCAGTTAAGATAAAAAAATATTGTCAAGAGAATGTCAAGGATCTAACTGCCTATGTTTTCTTCTAGGAGTTTTATAAGTTTTGGTCTTATATTCAAGTCTTTTAGTCCATTTTCAGCCAATTTTGTGTGTGGTGAAAGAGAGTGGTACAGTTTCATTCTTTTGCATGTAGCTGTCCAGTTTTCCCAGTACCATTTAGCGAAGAAACTGTCCTTTCCCAGTTGTATATTCTTGCCACCTTTGTCATCATTTAATTGACCATATATGCATGGTTTTATATCTGGGCTCTTTATACTCTCTCATTGATCTTTATGTCTGCTTTTATGCCAGTATTATACTGTAGATTTGTAATGGTTTGAAGTCAGGTAGCGTGATGCTTCCAGACTTTTCTTTATTCAAGATTCCTTTGGTTATTAGGAATTTTCTGTGGTTCCAAACAAATTTTTCTATTTCTATGAAAAATGTCATTGGAATTTTGGTAGGGATTGCATTCAATTTATAGATTGCTTTGGGTAAAATGGACATTTTAACAATATTAATTCTTCCAATTCATAAGCATGGGATATTCTTCAATTTCTTTCATTAATGTATTGTAGTTTTCAGATTACAGGTCTTTTACCTCCTTGGTTAAATTTATTTCCAGGTATTTTATTCTTTTTAATTCTAAAAAATAGAATTGTTTTCTTAATTTTTCTGATAGTTCACTGTTAGTATATAAAAACACCAACACATTCCTGTGCATTGATTTTCTTATCCTCAACTTTACTTAGTTTTTTAGTTCTGACAGCTTTTTGGTGGAGTCTTTAGGGTTTTTTCTATACATAAAACAGTGATGTTCACAAATTGTGGCAGTTTTGCTTTTTCCTTTCTAATTTTAGGATGCCTTTTATTTCTTTTTCTTGCCTAACTGCTCCAGCTAGGACTTCCAGTACTATGTTGAATAAAAGTAGTAACCATGGGCATCCTTAACTTATTCTTAGTGGAAAACCTTCAGCTTCTTACCTTTAAGCAGGATACTGGCTGTGGGTTTATAATATATAGCCTTTATTATGCTGAGGTTCTCTTTATACTCACTTTGTAGAGACTTTTTATCCTAAATTGATGTTAAATTTTGTTAAATATATTTTATGCATCTATTGAGAGGATTGTATGATTTTTATCCTTCATTTTGTTGATGTGGTGTACTATGTTGATTGATTTACAGATGCTGAAACAGCCCTGCATCCCTGGAATAAATCCTACTTGAACATGGTATATGATATTTTTAATGTATTATTGAATTCAGTTTGATAATATTTTGTTGAGGATTCTTGCATCTATGTTCATTGGGGACACTGGCCTATACATTTTTTTTTTCTTGGTGTCCTTGTTTAGTTTTGGTACGAGAATAATGTTGGTCTTATAAAATGAGTTTGGAAGCATTCCCTCCTCTCCAATTTTTTACAATAGTTTCAGAAGTACAGGTATTAAATGTTCCTTGAATGTTTGGTAGAATTCACTAGTAAAGCCATCTGGTCCTGGACTTTTCTTTGTTGGAAAGTTTCTGGTAACTGATTGAATTTCTGTACAGGTAATTGATCTATTCAGATTTTCTATTTCTTCATGAAGATAGTATGTTTCTATGGGCTTATTCATTTATTCTAGTTGTCCAGTTTGATGGAGTGTAATTCTTCACAGAAGTCTCTTATGATCCTTTTGATTTCTGTGGTATCAGATGTAACCTCCTTTTTTTCATTTCTGATTTATTTGAGGATTCTTTTTTTCTTGATGAGGCTTTCCAAAGGCTTGTCAATTTTGTAGTTCTCTTCAAAGAACCAGCTCTTAGTTTTATTGATTTCATCTTTTTTTGTCTCTATTTCATTTCTGCTCTGATTTTAACTATTTTTTCCTTAGAATTTTGGGCTTCACTTGTTCTTTTTCTAGACCCTTTAGGTACAAAGATTGAGATTTTTCTTGTTTCTTAAGAGAGGCCTGTATTGCTATGAAGTTTTCTTAGAACTGCTTTTGCGTTATCCCACAGATTTTGTTATGTTTGTATTTTCATTTTCATTTGTCTCAAGGTATTTTTTTTTAAATTTCTCCTTTAATTTCTTCATTGACCCATTGGTCGTTCAGTAGCACATTGTTCAATCTCTACACATTTGTGATTTTTCCAGTTGTCTTTGTGATTGATTTGTTTCATGCCACAGTGGCCTGAAAAGATGGTTGATATGATTTTAATCTTCTTAAATTTGAGAATATCCTGGAGAATGTTCCATGATCACTTAAGAAGGACGTGTATTCTGCTTCTTTTGGGTGGAATACCTTATATATCCATTAAGCCCATCTGGTCTAATTTTTGTATAAGGCTGACGTTTACTTAATTGGCCTTCTGTCTGGATGAGCTCTCTACTGATATAAGTGGGGTATTAAAGTCCTCTACTATTATTGTATTGCTGTCACTTTCTCCCTGTTAATATATGTTTTATATATTTAGGAGTTCTTATGTTCAGTGCACAGATGTTTTATCTTCTTGCTGGACTGAACCCTTTTTCATTATGTAATGCCCATCTTTGTCTTTTATTGCAGTTTTGTGTTAAAGTCTATTTTGTCTGATATAAGTAAAGCTACCTTGCTTTCTTCTGGTTTCCATTTGCATGAAATATCTTTTTCCATCTCTCCACTTTTCAGTCTGTAAGTAACTCAGTCCATTTATGTTTAAATAGATATATTTAAGTATCTACAGGTAGGTACTTATGTGCTGCCATTTTGTTGATTGTTTTCTGGCTGTTTTGTAGTTCTTTCTTTATTCTTCTCTTGCTCTCTTCTCTTGTGGTTTTATGCCCTTTTTCAGTGTTATGTTTAGATTCCATTCTCATTGTCTTTTATGTATCTACTACAGATTTTTGCTTTGTGCCTACCAAGAGGCTTACAAGTATTAACCTATATATATATATAGGATTCTTTTATATGTATATATATATATTCTTTTATATATATATAGGATTCTATATATATATATTTATTTTATATTGATAGCAAGTTAAGACTGCATTTTAAAAATTTACATTTTTACTCCCCTCTCCTTGCACAGTTTATGATTCTGATGCCATATTACACATCTTTTTATTTTGTATATCCATTAACTATTGTAGTTACAGTTATTTATTTTTAAACTAATTTTCTCTTTTAACCTCCATGCCAGCAGTGTAAGTGATTAGTCTATTGCCTTTGGTATACATTTACATTTACCACTGAAATTTTTACTTTTATGTTTCCTTCTTACTAATTAGTTGTTTCTTTTCAGATTGAAGAAGCCCCTTAAAATTTCTTATAAGGCCAGTTTAGTGGTAGTGAACTCCTTCAGTTTTTGCTTGTCTTAAAAATTCTTTATCTTTCCTTCAATTCTGAATGATAACTTTGCTGAGTGAAGTATGCTTGATTGAAAGATTTTTGCTTTTGGCACTTGTGAATATCATGTCATTCCCTTCTGGCCTGTAAAGTTTCTGCTTAAAAATCTGCTGACAGTCCTATGGGATTTCCCTTGTACATACAAGCTGTTTTTCTCTTGGTGCTTTATGATCTGTCCTCAAGTTTTGACATTTCAATGATAATCTGTCTTGTGGATACCTTTGGGTTCATCTTATTTGAACTCTTAGTGCTTTCTGGAACTAGATGTTTGTTTGCTTCCCCAGTTTATTGAAGTTTTAAGCCATTATTTTTTCAAATAAATTTATGTTCCCTTGCTCTCCCACTTCTCCTTGGGACTCCTAAGTGCGAATGCTGTTCTGTTGTCCCATAGGTCCCTTAAATTATCTTTACTTTTTAGCAGTCTTTTTTCTTCTTTTTGCTACTTTGTTTCAGTGAGTTCCACTGCCCTGTCTTACAGGTCACTGATCCTTTCTTTATCTAGTCTGCTATCAATTCCTCTAGTGTATTGTTCAGTTCAGTTATGGTGCTCTTCAGCTCTGTAACTTCTGTTTGGTACTTTCCTGTATCTTCTCTCTTTGTTGAAGTTCACTCTGTACTCATCTATTCTTCTCACAAGATAGGCAAAGATATTATGACCATTACTTTAACATCTTATCAGGTAAGTTGCTTATCTCCATTTCATTAAGGTGGTTTTTTGGGGGTTTTATCTTGTTCTTTCATCTGGAACACATTCCTCTGTTTTTTCATCTTGTTTGACTTTGTATTTATTTCTATGTATGAGGCAAAACAGCTGTGTCTCCATCTTGATGGAGAGGTCATAGGAAGACAGGGGACGTGTTTCAGTTGCTGTTTATGCAGGGCCCTGCAGGTGGTAGCCTGCCAAGAATTATGTCTTCAATTGTTTCAGTCATGTGGGACCCAGAAATGCAATGCTCCCTGGCCACCAGAGCCAGGCATTTAATGGGCATCCCTTGTGTGGACTACACACACCTGTCAATTTGGCATGGTAGGACAAGCCCACTGCTAGGTTTAGAAGGGCTGACCCACGGGAGAGTGTATGGGTGGGGTAAACAGCCATAGCAAGGTGAATTGAGACTGAAAAAAAGGCACTTGTGAGCACCTCCATCACTGAGAGAGTTCTAGCAGACCCTGCTCCTCCAGCAGATCCTTTAAGATTAGTTAATGAATTTTCTTCACCTATGGCCTAAGCACTTTTCAACCTGACGCTTATGTCCTGAATCCTAGGGTGACTGTGCATGAGTCCTTTAAGATTAGAGTCTCAGTTTTCTATAGCCCTTTGGGTGTCCTGGATGTAAGCCCCTCTTTTTTTTTTTTTTTTAAAGATTTTATTTATTTATTTGATGGAGAGAGAGAGAGATCACAAGTAGGCAGAGAGGCAGGCAGAGAGAGAGGAGGAAGCAGGCTCCCTGCTGAGCAGAGAGCCTGATGCGGGGCTTGATCCCAGGACCCTGAGATCATGACCTGAGCCGAGGGCAGAGGCTTTAACCTACTGAGCCACCCAGGCGCCCGCCCCTCTGGTTTTCAAAGCTGGTTATTTTGGGCCTCATCTCTCCAGTGTAACTTCCAAGGGTTGGAGTTGGGTACCTGATATGGGGGTTGAGCCCCTTATTCCTCAGGAATATTCTTATTTGAAAGATCCCTCCCATTTGTGGGTTACCATGCTGGGGGTTAGTGCTTTTTGTAAGAACATGTCTCTAACACTCCTATCTGTTCCCACGTGACCTTTTTTCCTTTGGTGTGGAAGAGCTAGCTGTTCAACTAGTTTTCAGGTCTTTTTCAGAGGGAAATGATCCATATGCAGATAGAGATTTGGTGTATCCATGGGAAGAAGTGAGTTTAGGGTCTTTCTACACCCCCATCATCTCTATGTTGTTAATTTAAGTTGATTATATCATGCTCCATGAGTTATCAAGCTTACTGTTTTATTTCTATGATCAGCATAAAGAACATTGTATCAGCTTAGAACATTGACCTTTATAATCTTACACTTAAAAGAAAATCAGTGGCATATCCTAACACGCTCTTTTTCTTGTTTTCTTAATTCATGAGTGGATCATTTAAGAATTTTCCAAACATTTAAGGAAAAAATTGTAGGATTCAGAAAGTGTTCCATAAATTCAGCATGTTAAGTTATGCTGAGAAAAAGTATCTGAAAACTTTTAAAGTAGGTATGCTCAACAATTTCAGGAATATAGGCTGTATATACAGTAAAAGAGACAAGCCTAGTCTCTTGCAACAGGAAACTCTATGTTTCAGTGTGAGAAGAGACCTGAAGAAGACAAAGAGAAAAACAACATGCCTTCTATTGCCTTTTTTCAGTTTCATGTTCAGCGTCTCCTTTAAAGGCTTTGTCATTCAGACTTGATTATCATCAAATATTAGAATAGTGAATCACTTCAGTTTGGTTAAGTATGACAATGATACTACCAGAGGCTCTACTATGTCCACTTTATAAAATTACCTCTAACTTTACAAATCTAGGGATGTATATATATATAGTGGATAAAGTACTTCTAAGATTTGGTTCCCTATGCCTTGTGACTGCTAGAAATAAAAGCAGAAAGTTAATCCAGGTCTGAGGGAATTAGGGTCTGTGCACTCTCTAGCAGTTTAGTTTGCATAACAGAATTGTACCTTCATGTAAAATACCTTTTCATAATTACTAGCCTCAACTTGAGTAACACTCTATTAATTTCCTTTCGTAAACATCAAGCATCTCAGAAGAGTAATTTTTTTCTACTGCCATTGATTTTGCATTTTCTATCTACTCCTCTTTAGCCTTTCGCTCTGTGGAACTAGTCTCTACTACTCTTTCCAAAGTGCTTCTGTAATGGTTCCCAAAGACCTACAAAATTTAAGGAGTTCTGTATTCTGTTGCTATCCTAAAGAGTTTGATATTAAACACTTCCTCATTGTTGCTCTTTTCTTCCCTAGATTCCATTATTCTGCACTCTCTGGGCTTTCTTCATACATCTCTGCTACTCTGCTCCTTCTCAATTTCATTCTTTGGCTTCTCAGTCTCATTTTGACTTCTTAAATGCAACTGCTTTCCAAGACCCCGATCTTATCCTTCTTCACTCTACATTCTACCCTTTAGGTCACATACTCTCATGACTTAATTATCACCTCTATCAGGATGCTTCCTAATCCTGGCTACATTCTTATCTCCAGACAGTTGCTTGCTACACTTCTCTATCTCTACAGGGTGTCCCAACAGCTTATAAAGGTCAACATTTCCAAGCTCAGAGTTAAGGTCTTTTTCAACCCAGCCCTCCTTTCCATTCTCCTTCAAATGAGGCAGGCTGACATTGAGGAAAGAGCAGGGCTTTGGAACTGGATAGACTTGGAATCAAATCATGGCTGCAATATTGACTGAGCATCAATTTTCTCATCTTTAAAATGGGGATACTACTACTTAACCTTGTAGACTGCTGTAAAGATTCAATAATGTAACATATATGTTGAACATAACCAATCCTCAAAAAGAAATAGTCTTATTTTCTCTTAGATCAGTTAGTACTATCATTATTTCTAGTTAGGCCAGCAGGAAAAAAGAGTGACCTCTGATTTCTCCTTTCCCCTAATCTCTCCAGTCCAGCCAGAAACTAGGTTCTACAGAGCCTATTCCATAGCATGTCCCAATTTTATTTCCAACTGTTCACTCACAGTTGTAAATTGGACTACTCTAAAGCTTAACAAACTTTCTGCCTCCAACCTCTTTTCTATTAACTCAGCTTTCATACTGTGGTCAGAGATGAATTTTGGAACACTGAAGCATGATTATCTTCATAACTGCCTGCTGGTTTTCCTGACATCAATGCACAGTTCACATTAGTGGATTCTGCCTCTTAGGTATCTCTGTTCACATTCCAACCACACAAGAACAGCAACAATGCTTTTACAGTGGTCTGCATTTTATAAAGTCTGTTTCCCCAAGAGACCATTAATAATGGTCATTTAATCACTGTTGATGCTAAATAGAGCAATATGGTTATTTTTGCTTTCCTTAGTCTGAATGAAAAGGAATTTTAAGATAAATTTATGATGACTATCTTGTTTTTCCTTTCCTGCTTGCTTTTTGAGTATTTACCTGAGGTCCAGAGTAAGAGGCCCTGATACCTGGAAATCCTTGTTTTTTGTTTTTTTCCATTTTGTCTATTCACAAGTACCTTCAACTTCTTGGCAGAATTCCAGGCTGCTTTCATAAACTAGTTGCTCTACAATGGTAAACTTAATCCATACTGTTCCTTTGGTAACAAGCATATTTGCTAACATTTATTCACAATGATGCTGTAATGAAACAATTTCTATATTTTCTTTTTAAAAAGATTTTATTTATTTATTTGACAGAGACACAGAGAGAGAGGGAACCCAAGCAGGGGGAGTGGGAGAGGGAGAAGCAGGCTTCCCGCTGAGCAGGGAGCCCGATGCAGGGCTCGATTCCAGGGCACTGGGATCATGACCTGAGCCGAAGGCAGACACTTAACAACTGAGCCACCCAGGCACCCCGAATTTCTATTTTTTCAAACCCATATCTCTTACATATAACGTTTGAATTTATGAAACCTTCCAAATATTCTTTAAGCAGTCACATAGTATAGTTTTCTCTATAGCTTTCTGTTTTCTCTATAGCTTTTAACTTCTACCACTTTGACAAAGTGAATCCTATAAGATTACTACCTGTTTTTCTGAACAGTAAGTGAAACTTCACACATCCAGAGGTATACTTGAGGCAACTTCAGTCCTCTGGAACCTGCCAGCTTTCTTACTTAAGTTGCAAACCCACAAGAAAGATCTTTTTCAGCACTTGAAACAATTGTCATGGGGGGCATATAATAAAATATTTATGCAGATTTCTCAGAATTTATAGTCTTATATATTCTAAAGCAGTGCTGTCCCATAGAAATGTAATGGAGCTACATAAGTACTTTTAGGTTTTCTAGTAGCTGCATTTAAAAAAGTAAAAAGAAACAGATGAACATGAATTAATATCCCAACATTATTACTTCATTATATATTCAATATAAAAATTGAGATATTTTACGTTCTTTTCTCTTTTCCCCAAAATCCAGTGTGCATTTTACATTTATAGGATCATTTCAATTCAGGTGTTACATTTCACTGGAAATATTTGATCTATGTTTAGATTTCATAGAATTTACAATTGAAAAAGTAGATCCATATACCCAGATTGCTTCAAACATGTGAAAATCTTCCATTATCTGAAGTAAATGTCAGGTTTTAAATGTAAATTTTACATTAATTAAAATTTAAAAACTCAAGTTTCTTAGCCACAAACTATATTTTAGGGGCTCAGTAGCCACATGTGGCTACTGGCTACATTACTGGACAGTGCAAATATAGATTCTATACTTTATATATAATTTTAACAAACTTTGCTGCCTGTTTACCCAGTGCACTTGAGACTGGAAGAAAAACTAGATGACTGGAACTGACAAAAAGATCAACTGTTCATTCTCACTGATATCAGTGATAACGAACTAGTATTATCCTAACAATGAGGACAAAATCAGAAATACAGTGTTTGCTTAGTTTAAGTCTTTTCTGTTCCCAAACCAATTATGCTCATTGTACTTGTTACTGTAATTACCTAATTTTATTAAATATTACTGTAAAGTAATAGGGTTTTCTGGAAACACCAGAAAGCTGGAGAAGTTTGTTTTTTTAAAAGATTTTATTTATTTATTTGAGAGAGAGAGCAAGTGAGCGCACATGCAGGAGGAGTTGCAGAGGGATATGGAGAAGCAGGCTCCCTGCTGAGCAGGGAGCCCAATGCGAGGCTGAATCCCAGGACCCTGGTATCACGACCTGAACAAAGGCAGACACTTAACTGACTGAACCACCCAGGCACCCTGCTGGAGGAACTACATGGGGACACTGGGACACTGGTCTTCTTTTTGGCTTAGGTGAGAATGTAGCTTCAAAGATAAGTAAATTTGGTTAAAAATCAGAAGAGAAGGAAATGGAAGCATTAAGTACAGAGACTGTGTAAATCTTTTTTCTAAATGGTGATATAAACTCCAAATATAAAAGCATAAAATTTAGTCTCTTAGATCTGCCAACCTAACACTCTGAAATATGTGAACCAGTATCACCATTAGAAACTGCAATGTTAAGAAAACCATGATGGGATATCCTGTACCTGTTCCTGTTCTCGTGGTCAGCTTGATCTTTGAGCTTATGAGCCTTGGTTAAACACAGATGGGGTGTGTATGTGTGTGTAGGTGTGTGTGTGTGTGTGTGTGTGTGTGTGTGCGCGCATATGCAGGTGTGTGAGATAAAAAAGGGAGGAGGAATACTTTAGAGTTTTGTTATTAAGGCAAACTGCGAAAGAACAAAGTTGCTTCTAATTAGGGTAAGACTGTAAAGAGTAGGAAAAATCACAAAGATTTTGAAGGATCCTACATTCAGACTGCTTCATACCTGTCTTCACATTTTTTCTGCGCTTTAAAGAAAACAAATTAGAAACTGCAGATGATAAATTATAGGCATACATAGGCAAGAAAAATAGATAATTTCAATCAGTGGCTCCACTTCAAAGAAAAGGCCATGGTTCTGGGGCACCTGGGTGGCTCAGCTGGTTAAGCATCTGCCTTTGGCTAAGGTCATAATTTTGGGGTCCTGGGACTGAACTCTGCTTTGGGCGCTCTGCTTATCCAGGAGTTGTTTCTCCTTCTCACTCTCCCTCTGTGCACGTGTGCACACACTTTCTTTCTCTCCAATAAATAAAATCTTAAAAAAAAAGAGGGCTTGGTTCTAAAATGGATGTGCATTTAAGTTAATTAAAATGTCTGTTATTCAGGTATCTTTATTTTTAAAAATTATTGCCCCTTCAACAGATTCTTTAACTGAACTACTAACAGTGGCCACATTGGGTAAGATGGGTTCTACTACATTTTAAGCTAAAACACTGAGAACTGCATCTGCTACTTTATCGCCCACTTGCATAGATGTTCATGTCATTTACCTTAGTTTCCCCCACATGTTTAGATTTATACATTCTTTACACTCTCTTCTAAGTAATTTCTAAAATGTTAAGCCTATTTTTTATTGGAACCCAGTGTTTTATAAATTGACTCTCTGGTTAGAACCTTCTGCTGTGTCCTTTGTTTCTAGTCTTTGAGATAGTTTCTTGTATATAAAACAAGTATCTCAGTAATTAAATTTGCAGAGCCTGTATTATGAAACCTTGTCAAGGTGTTTACTGAGGTATAATTCATATACAATAAAATGCCCTTGTTTAAACATACAGTATGATGAGTTGTAACAAATTTATACATCCATGTCACTACCGCCCTAATCGAGGTCTGAAATATTCCCAGCATTTCAAGAGATTCCCTCATGGAAGCTGCAGTCAATTACTTACCCCCCTCTCAGTCCCAGGGAACCAATGATCTGCTTTCTGTTAGCATAGATCTGTTCCTTTTCTAGAGTTTCATAACAAAGGAATCACACTGTATATACACTTCTTCCTTCATTTAGGCTTATCCATGTTGTTGTACTTACTGGTAATTTGTTCCTTTTTATTGCTTAGTATTCTACTGTATGGATACAATTTGTTTACCTAGTTACTTGATGAACACTTAGGTTGTTTCCAGTTTGGGGCTATAATGAGTAGAGCTGTTATGAATATTCACATACAGGTCTTTGGGTGAACATGTGTCTTCTTTTCTTTGACTAAATACATAGGAGTGGAATTGCCACGTCATATGCTGAGTATACATTAAGAAGCTGCCAATTTTGTTTTCCAAAATGTATATGCCATTTCACACTCCCACCAGCCATGTGAGTTCCATTTGCTTCATGTCTCAAAGACTTTTTAAAAAAAGGTCATAAAGTTGTCATTTATATAGGTACTCAGTAATTATCAACAGTAGTTCTAAGAAGTTAGTATGTACCAAATGCTGTGTTATATATTTATCTACATGTTCTATTTTTTTCGCCACAGAATATTCTAATACATTAAAAACATTTAACTCTGGCATATACCCAACAATTTATGTGCAGAGGTATATATATATATGTATTTTTAATTTTACTTATTTGACAGAGAGAGACACAGTGAGAGAGGGAACACAAGTAGGGACAGTGTGAGAGGGAGAAGCAGGATATTCCCGCCAAGCAGGGAGCCCAATGCAGGGCTTGATCCCAATGACCTGAGCCAAAGGCAGACACTTAATGACTAAGCCACCCAAGTGCCCCCAGAGGCACTTTTTAAAATATTACCATCGACATTCTTGGAATGGAGCGAAATTTACTGGTTGTGAGGTCCTAGAGTTGTCCTGGAAACGTATTTTCATTTAAATATATTTTCAGCTTTTCAAATAATAGCTTTAGCAAATTCTTGGAAAATCTGTGCCCATTTATACCTATTTGTAGCTTTTTCATTTTCCCCCTTTATTCTTTTTTTTTTTTTTTAAAGATTTTATTTATTTATTTGACACAGAGAGAGAGATTACAAGTAGGCAGAGAGGCAGAGGCAGGCAGAGAGACAAGGAGAGGAGGAAGCAGGCTCCCTGCTGAGCAGAGAGCCCGATGCGGGCCTCGATCCCAGGACGCTGAGATCATGACCTGAGCCGAAAGCAGAGGCTTTAACCCACTGAGCGACCCAGGCGCCCTCCCCCTTTATTCTTTATGAAGGCTTTAGGTTTTTCTTATTCCTCTTTTGGGGGTAGGGGTGTATAAGAATATTCTGAACGTATCTATGAGGCCCTAATTGTATTATCTGCTAAAATCATAAAAAGAAAACCCTAAAAAATGTAGATGCATAAGCCATTTCTCCCATAGGAATCTTATGCTCTGTTCCTTAACAGTTTCCTCCCTTATATTATGGAAAATTAAACACTTTTGAATGTATAAATGATTTCTTGACATTTCACATGTGAGCAATAGACATAACTTTAATTTTTATGGAAATGTAAGATCACACAAGCATCCAAGTGTTTTATGATAAACTAAAAATAAGTAGAATGTACTTACCTTAAAAAATTCCTTTTTCTCAACCATCTCATTACCATCTGCATCCAGCATTTTAAAAGCAACATGAAACCCAGTATGGGGTTCTGCAATTAAGTGAAAAGCAAATAGTTATTTTAATGTTGGTGAAATGCAAATTGCTTACTCATCTATAGGTCTTCAAATTTGAAAAAAACTTCTAGAAACTATTACGTAAGTGCCTAAACAGAGAAAAAAATGATCTCTTCTTATAACAATTTTCAAAGGCTGATATATTTTTCATGGCTGTGCTATTCTACTATTAAGTGCTCTGCTTTTCAAAGCAAAACTAATTTGAGAACTTCTTTAATCAGGGGCTTTCCTACAGTATTACAGTAACTTGGCTATTTTCATACTAATTACTATACTTTATTTCCCTTTCTCAGAGTAGGGTTTTTAAAAATTTTTTTATTTTGAAATAATTTTAGACCTAAGATAGGTTGTAAAGATAGTATAGTGAGTTCTTACATATTCTTCAGCCAGCTTCCTCTAATGTTAACATCTTCTGTAACTATTACCATTGTCAAAACTAAGAAATTAACACTTATAATAGCATTTTAAACTAAGCTACAGACTTTATTTGGATTTCAAGTTTTTCCACTAATGCTATTTTTCTACTTTAGGATCAAATACAAGAAACCATATTGCACTGAGTTGTTAGGTCTCCTTACTCTGTTCCAAGTTGTGAAAGTTTCTCACTCTTTCCTTGATTTTCCCGACCAGTCTAAAGAGTACTGATCAGGAATTCTGAAGAATGTCTGATAAGGTTTTTTTTTAAACATGTGAAGGCTAAGTCTAATTCCCTTCTGTTCAACAAGTCTTTCAAGGAGACAGAGTTATGGGGAGCCACAGTACAAAGGAAGTAGGAGGGCTAACCTAATTCAACAATATCATTTTGTTGATAGAGAAACTAAGGTAGCAATAATGTTTTAATGATGAAGACATAAATACCAAATTTCCAAAACCTTATTTGGTAAGAAGAGAGAATTCCACATGATCACTGAGAAAAACTGTGGGGTACTTACTAGTGAGGATTGTAAGCAAGAAAAGATACTCAGTATATGAAATTAGTCCTGAAAGAGATAAATAAAAACATGAGAAGGTAAGTTTTTAGAAGGTTTAGAAGTAATCATATACAGATACTATATGGAAACTTCACCTAATTAAAAATACACACATTTTGGGGCACCTGGGTGGCTCAGTTGCTTAAGCGTTTGACTCTTGATTTCTGCTCAAGTCATGATCTCAGGGTCATGAGATCAATCCCTGCATCTAGCACTGGTCATGGAGCCTGCTTAGGATTCTCTCTTCTCCTCTGCCCTCCCCCCTCAAAAAAGGTGGAGGGGAGAAAGAAAGAGAAAACATTTTTACTTTATTTTAATTTTGGTTCACTGGAAAACTTCTATAATAGTTAAGTATATTACTAATACTTAAAAAAGATACTATAGTTTTTCATCAGGTTACTATTACTAGTAAAAGAGAGGAATGTATGTTGGCTAGCAAATAATAGGTACACAGGTTTTATTTGCATGGCAGTTCATGCAACTTCTACCCAAATTTCACTATTCATAACATCTCAAGTAAAGCAAATTTAAAAATTCAGTAGAGTAACAGAGATCTCAGTATACAAAAGGTCAAACTGTATTATTTAAAATGAGATTAAATCTTTGCAGCAGTAACTTGACTTTCCTTTGGGAAATCATTCCTTTCCCCCATTCTCAAACATGCAGTTTTGGTAGGACAACCATCCTCACCTTTGATGGTAGATGCTGACAGGCCTAAGCCAATCACTGTACTCTCACTGAACTGGTGCAGAGATGGGCGAAAGGCTGACCCAAGCTAATGAGCAGGTTCCATTAGTCTGGCTACAGGGACTAGTTCAGGGAAGGCCTTGACCTAAGCTGGGTCACTCAGAGTGGAATTTCTGAAGAGAATGCGGAATCATCCACTTTATTTTTTCTTTCTCCCCCATCCCCCTGGGGCTTTGATGATTTGAGAATCTTTCACTTAGGAATGTGAGGCAATGGAGAGAATGCCTGGAACTGTCAGCAAGCCAGTGTTTAGGGCCTGAGAATGCAGCCAATCTTTTAATTGGGAGACCTGAAAGATGGATACTGATGACGTCTGAGTCCTGGATTAAGCTGAACTTGAAGCTAGTCTGGCCACTAGCTCTACATCTGTCCTTTCTTGCTCAAAGAGATAGTGTCTGGTTTTATGTGCTTGCAATGAAAAGAATAGCAATATATATAGAAACAGTGTCTTGTAAATCATGGCTTCCTGATAAGCTAAAAATAATTTTCCCTCTGGATCATAAGTTTGATATAATAAAAAAATACACAAAAAAACTTTACCGTGGAAAACTTCAATGATACACAAAAGTAAAGAGAATAGAATAAATAACTGTATTACATAGATCAACTTTAGTAATTAACTCACTGAGCAGATCTTGTTTTATCTATACCTCTTTTCACTCCCTCCCACTTCCCATTGGATTAATTTTTTTTAAAGATTTCATTTATTTATTTGAGAGAGAGAGAGCACACACACATGCACGAGAGAGCAGAGGGGCAGAGTGAGAGGGAAAAGCAGACTGCCTGCTGAGCACTGAGCCCAACTCAGGGCTCTATTTCAGGATCCTGTGATCATGACCTGAGCCAAAGTCGGACACTTGACAGAATGAGCCAACCAGGTGCCACTCCCCCACCCCCACCAGATTATTTTGAAACAAATCTCAATATATTATTTCCTAGTAGAAAATTCAAGCTGTATCTCTAAAAAGACTGTTCCCTCGCCACAAAAATTATCAATAATTTGCCACACCTAAAAAATTATCAATAATTCCTCAATATCATCAAACTCACATCACTTTTACAAATGTCTGTTTCAGAAAAATTTTTTTCAAGTGTGCTCATATCAGGATTCAAAATGATCCTTGCACTGCACTTGGTCAAAGGGTCTCAAGTCACTTTTTTTTTTATTGTGGCAAAATACACATAAAAATTTTTACTATTTTAGCGATTTTTAAATGTACAGAGTATTGGCATTGAGTATTCAGTGTTTTGCAACCATTATCAGAACTTTTTAATCATCGCAAATTGAAACCCCACACCCATGAAACACTAACTCCTTCTTTTCTGCCTCCAGCCCCTATAATCTCTGTCTTCTGTCGCTATGAATCTGCCCACTCTAGGGAACTCATATAAATGGAATCATACAGCATTTGCCCTTTTGTGTCTGGCTTATTTCACTTAGTATAGTGTCTTCAAGGTTCATCCACATTGTAGCATGTGTCAGAATTCCACTCCTTTGTAAGGTTGAAAAATATTCCACTATATGTATATACCACATTTTGTTTATCCATCCATCTGCTGATGGACATCTGGGTTGTTTCCACCCAGCTATTGGCTATTGTGATTAATGCTGCTACAGACATTGGTGTACAAGTATCTGTTTGAGTCTCTGCTTTTCATTCTTTTGGGGATTTACCAGGGTAGAATTGCTTGATCATATGGTCATTCTATGCTTAATTTGAGAAACCTCCATACTTTTTTTCAAAAGTGGTGGCATCATTTTACATTTCCACCAACAGCGCACAGAGGTTATGATTTCTCCACATCCTTGCCAACACTTGTTTTTTTCTTGATAATAATGGCATAAAGTCGTATCTCATTATGGTTTTGATCTGCATTTCCCTAATGGTTAGTGATATCAGGCATCTTTTCATGTGGAAATTAGTCAACTGTTTATCTTCTTTGGAAAAATGTCTACTTGAGTCTTTGCCCATTTTTTAATTTGTTTGTTTGGTTTTCTTGTTGTTGTTGAGTTATAGAAGTTCTTTATATCTACTGGATTTTAACCCCCTATATATGATTTACAAATATTTTCTCCTTTCCTGTGGGTTGTCTTTTTACTCTCTACATAGTGTACTTTAACTCACAAGTTTTAAATATTTCTTTTGTTCTCTGTGTCTTAAAATTTTTTTTAACATTTTTTTTTTTTTAAAGCAGGTTCCATGTCTGGTGTAGAGCCCAATGTGGGGCCTGAATTCACAACCCTGAGATTAAAACCTGAGCTGAGATCAAGAGTCAGATGATTAACCAACTGGCCCACCCAGATGGCCTTCCCCTGCCACCCTTTCAACTTAATTGTTAAAGATACCCGGTCATTTGACTTATAAAGTTTCTTACAGTCCAGAAAATTTTGCTGACTGCATCTTCTTGGTGTCATTTCACATGTTCCTCTAACTTCTATAAACTGGTACTTAGATCCAGAGGTGTGTTGAGATTCAAGTTTGATTTTTGGCAAGAATTTTTTTTTTTTAAGATTTTATTTATTTGATGGAGAGAGCACAAGGAGGGGGAGCAGCAAGCAGAGGGAGAGGGAGAAGCAGACTCCCCACTGAGCAGGGAGTCCAACAAGGTACTTGATCCCAGGACCCCAGATTATGACCTTAGCTGAAGGCAGACGCTTAACCGACTGAGCTGCCCAGGCGCCTTTTTGGCAAGAATTCTTAATAGATGGTGCGGTATACTTTCATCAGGAGGCCAGAATAAAAATGTTTATAAAAAATGCTAAATACTACTGAAGGACAATGATGGTAAAAGTTACAGATTTTAGAAATATGTGAAATCATTTCTAGAGTTTAGATGGTCAGAGATGTCTTAGAGGAAGTAATTTAAAAAACTGTCTTCAAATGTATGGATGAAAATTTTAATTAAGAGGTGTGGGATAATGGATGAAGCTGAATAAGAAACCTGAACATAAAAGTATGAAAATTAAAAAGTGAAATAACATCTATGTGGAAGAAGCAACAGGAAATAAGGCCACTACGGTAGCCTAGACATGAGGAATAAAGCCTGCAGAGGGTGATGGCAGTGGATTTGCCTTACTGGCTCCCAATCAAGTAACACACAGACTCAGCGCCCAAGTTCACAGCAAAGCAGGTAAGGACTTTATATGTAGGTAATTCAATGTTTTAGTTACAAGTAACTTCAGGTACATATTTTAAATGTTTTAAATGGCTTACATTTTTGTGCATTACCAACTTTTTGGTTGTTTTTACTTTGGAGCAGGTGTACTTCTTTTTAATAAAAAAGCCCACAATGAGTCTTCTGATACTTTTCCTTAAAAATATTGTGTTTATAAGGAGGGAGAAGAAATTAAATGTGTTTTGTCATTACCTCATTACCTGAGAGAAGTACTCTAATGTTACTTGAAGGATCAAAGTATTTCATTCCTTGGCAGACTCAAAAAAGCAGAGAATAGCTTTTTTTTCTTTCTAATTTTCAAAGGAATATGGCAATGTGAAAAAATGGCCAAACTGCTAGACTGACATGGGCTTGGTGCCAAGAGGAGGCCTCACTCTTCTCTACACACAGGTACATGTCCCCTACAAGAGGACTTTGTGAAAAAGAAAATTCCAGTGTCTTTCTTTGAAATGCTGACTTAAATAAAAAGCTTGAATAAACAGAGTTGAGACAATGTAAAAACAGCACCTATACTCTCAAGATAGATTATAAACAATATAGTTCTACAACAGCATTCTAGGCATCTGCCCTCTGAAAATGCTTTTAAAGAAAACTGACACTTCAGAATACAGGAGAAACAGTTTAATGCATATATTTCTTATATTTAATTGTAAAGTAAATGCTGTCAAATGGCAATGTTTTAAAAGAGCATGTGGAATAGGTGAAGAATTTTAAATAATTACATTTAAAAATTTATTAATGAATTCTTCAGGAAGGGCCATTAGAAGAGTTGACTAAATTTTGTTATTTCCTATGCTTCTCTACAAATATTTTAAATTTGAAACCATTCTAAAATATGGCTTGCTACTGAGTGCAATTTTGAGAACTCTGCTTCCCAAAGAAAAATTAACATATCCATCATAAGAATATATTTATATATCTTATAATGTATCTTTTAATTTATGTTCAGTACATCCTTAAGGACTGTATTATATTGAGAATTCTGCTCAGTTCAAAAAAATGCACAAGTTATGATTTATATTTTTCTTTATAACAATGCATGGTGGATGATATAAGAAATATTTTATTTCAAGGATATATACTATTGTTTGCTACTTAGCATATAGTATAAATTTTGATAGTTGTTTAATGTGGTAAAATGGAATATTTTACATTGCTCCCAATGTAGCTAAATTTTATATTCTTTTCAAGTGACTTAATAATATCAACAAAGAAGTATATGTGAAAAAAGTGATGTTGAATCTCTCCTATATAATGTTCACATTAGTGTCTTTTCCTTAAGCTGGAAACATACATTTCAACTCATGTATTTCAGAGTTTCAGAGAAAAACAGAAATAACTGTTGTTAAGACACTCCCCAAGATTTTTTTCTTGATCTAATTTCTTGAAAAAATTTCTAATCTTTTTCTTGATTTAATTTCTTCTCCCTCCTTATAAACACAATATTTTTAAGGAAAAGTATCAGAAGACTCATTGTGGGCTTTTTTATTAAAAAGAAGTACACCTGCTCCAAAGTAAAAACAACCAAAAAGTTGGTAATGCACAAAAATGTAAGCCATTTAAAACATTTAAAACATGTACCTAAGTTACTTGTAACTAAAACACTGAATTACCTACATATAAAGTCCTTACCTGCTTTGCTGTGAACTTGGGCGCTGAGTCTGTGTGTTACTTGATTGGGAGCCAGTAAGGCAAATCCACTGCCATCACCCTCTGCAGATCAAGAATTTCCTGTAAATTCTCTAGAGGTAGGGAGAAGAGAGGTTGAATTCGATAAGTACCTAGGAGGCAAAAATAGGCAGACTTTGTTATATGACTGCATGTGAAGGATGGAAGTGGCAAAGATAGAAAGGGTTCAAAGACATTTCCTGGGTCTTGATGAGGTGGGTGAAAAGTAGTACTACCAAACGAAACCAAGAAAAGAAGGTGCTGGTTTAGAGAGAAGACGGTGAGTTCAGTTTGGGATATGATGAACTCAAGGAAATGGAGACCCACAAGCTGGTATCTGGCGGCTGGTTTGGATACAGAAGTCTGAAGCTCAGGAGAGCAGCCTGGGCTGGAGAAACTGAAGGGGATCTGAGAGCAGCAGCAGTATAAATGGGCACTAAACAAGAGAAGGAGGAGAGCAATAAGCAAAGGACAGATCCCAGGGAGCACCGATGCTTAATGGGCAGGAGGAAGAAGAGAAACCAATGACAGAAAGAGAGGTACCAAGAGAACTGGGATAATGTAGTTTCAAAGAATCCAAGAGAACTTGTGGCACACGAATTTGCCTAACAATAATAAAAAGATCTTTTAGTGACACGATCTCAAGGCACGGCGGCGAAGCTTTACGTATGCTATTCCCACCATAACTGTGGAAATAGAGACTGTTACCTTTATTTTATAAATAAAGTACGTGTTAAAGAAACTTAAGAAACTTGAGGGCATACAGGAATTGTGAAGCTCCACATGTGTGGCCTGTGACACTTCCCATCCTTAGGGACAGGTGCTCTTTTCCTAGCTATAGCATGGTAGAGTAGATGTGTCTGAGGGATAGAGAATGTGAGGGGTTAGGACTGAGACTCCAGTCGGAGTGGAATACAAGCAAGCATAGGAAAGCCTGTGTTAAGGGAAACCAGCATTTGGAGGGGTGGTGAGTTAGCAGTTCTTACTCTGCCCTTTCATGGCATTTCTAATTCTTCCTATGTACACAACCCAGATGTTCTTCATTTCCCTGTCAGCTGCTTAGTTTTTCTGTCATTGTTAAGTCACACCTTGAGTCCTGATTTCCCTACCGGCCTTTTATTAATGAAGGCTGTTCTTCCATATGCTCCTATGTGGTAGGGAGACAGGTTTAAAATCCTCCTCCTGCAGGTGCCCAGTGTGAATCATTTATTCCTTCTGACTGACTTTGAAATGAATGCTATTTATATTATTATCCTTGCAGTTATGTATTCCTCCTGGTTTCCCTTAAAGGCTCTCTCTCCCTTTCTCTCTAATCATCTCCTTTCCTTTATTTTTCATACTAATAACCTCATGCACTTTTGCCTAGAGGAAAAAAATATCAAACTTTCTGCTGTGGACTTCCACTTTCCGTTTTTCTAATAGTGCATCACTAAGGGCCCTACCCTCAGTCATCCAGAAATACTGGCTTTTAATGCTTTTAGAAATCTTGGAAATGTACAACGCCCCTATTCATTCTGAGAATATAAATAACTCTCCAGCTATGTAAGGAACAGGGAGAGAGTACTATCCAATCGGAAAATGTGTGAGTAGGCTGGTGAATTTATCTCCTTGACAGAAAGGTATATATATAAAAAGAGAGACAGAAACAGACATATAGAGATCTATGTGCCTGTAACTGAAAGTAAAGTTACTGATAATCTTCCTCAGCACCCTCTAAAAACAAACATTGATTTTAACTCCTTTATGGCACAGAAGCAGCGAAGCTGGTAAAGACATACAGAGTCACAGTGCTGCTCCTGGAAACCAGAACCATGATTTCCAGAAGGAGCCACACTAACAGAGTCCTGACTGAATGCCTCTCGTGAGAATGCCTCTCTGACTCCTCATCTGCTGACAGCAAAACTGCATCATGAGTCCTGCTGCTGCAAGCAGAGGCTGAATGAAGAGAACAGTGCCCTCAAATTCAAGAAGAGAACAAAACCTTTTAAAATCCCCCCTTGCCCCAAAAGAAAGGAAAAAGAAAATCTAGATTTTTTTTTTCCTGTCTGAAACACATTTTGGAAACACGAATAACTTTCTATCTTCCCTATAAATCTCACTGTTGCTTATGAGGCTTCCATTATAACCTCTTTTATGGAAGCTCTGCCCCATTTGCTATTTTCTCTATGCCAAGAAAATGAATGTTTGCTTACTGCTCTTTGAAATCTCAACTCCCACATTATACTTTAGGCCTCAAAAATATCACCCTTCATTTGCCAGATGACCTCCTACTTCCTTTAGTTTGTTACGTCTTGCTTTCCAACTCCATTATCTCCTGAGATAGATAGTTTCTCATTGCTTGCTAGGACTGACGAGTCAGCCCCTTCATTCAAACTCTCCCCATCAGAATGACCTCTGATTTCCCCAGCTGACGTGGTTCTGGTTAAATTTCATCAAAGGAGACAGAGAAGAAACCACTAGGATGGTAAAGAAAACAACACCAAGGAAGTATGGGGTCCTAGAAGCCAAAAGAAGGGACTGATTTGAGGTGAGAACAGGTAATAGTGTCAGTACTGCTGGGGTCGTGGTTGCCAAGAATACAGAGTATCTTCACTGGATCTGACAAGGTCACCGATGGTCTTGACAAGGGTGGTGGTGTTGGAGAATGGGTACCAGACTGAAGAGGGCTGAAGGATGACTGGGTGAGGAAGTGAGCACAACACAAAATAAGGAGCTTGGCTATGAAAAGGGATTACAAAGTATGGAGAGAGCTGGATGTAGGGTCACAGGAGGAACGCTCTTCCTTAAATATGGGAGATGTTGAAGTTATTATAAAGAGAGGAATGATACAGTGCTCAGACAGAGAATATGGCAGGGGGAGGGAATAACACCAGAGTGGAGAAGTCTTGGAAAGGCAACAGAAGAGGCCTGGGGCCCATACAGGGAGGCAGGATTATTTCTACTATAGGGAAAAATACTTCTATAATAAAGTGAAGGTGGAGAAGATGGACGTAGTTGACTCACTGAAATAGATCAGAATAATTATAATTCGTGTGTTCATGTTAACATTAATTAGCATGTAATGCAATTTTAGATAAGTATGTTATGTGCTAGGGAACATTTTAGGCAACGTGCTATGCAAATGACCACACAGATTTATCCTCTTAGAGAATTTATGGTTTAATTAGAAAATGTAAGAGAAGTACAGTGCAAAAAAATGCAAAAAATGAGAAAGAACAAGATCTCTGGTGGTTTCAGAGATTACTTTCACAGAGTAGGACAGCTGATGAGCAGAAGTTGGTAGGTACAGCAGGTGGCATTTAAGGCACTCCTGATAGTGTGGAAGGTTAAAGCAGGGGAATGAGGCTTGTGAAGCTAATTCTTTTCAGAAGTGAAGGGTGTTTCTAAGGTCCTTGAAATAAGTCTCTCTTAAAAGTACTACAGATTAATCTCTTATCTCTTAGATATTTTTCCTTTAAAATAATTTAAACTTTCTCTCTTCAGCTTTTTATGAATTTGCCTTAAAGATAACTTTTAACAGAATTCCTAAAATGACACACTTAATATTAGTGATTTATAAAAAATGCTGAATTAACCTACTCCTGATTCTGATATTCTGCCACACGGTCAAAATTACTCTAGAATTCTCCCAACCCTTCCTTCCTACAGGGGGAAAAACAATCAAGTATAGAATAACTGAGTTTATATCCACAGACATTGCCCAAGTTTCATAACTGGTTAGTACAGTATTTTTGTTCAAATCCCAAAATGTGTTCAGGAAGTATTTGTCATGAAAAGGTAACTCAAAACCAGAATTTTAAGCTAAATATAAGTATTCTAGATTTAAATATTATTCCTAAAATAAAAAAATTCCTAAAATATTATTCCTAAAATAAAATTCCTAAAATATTATTCCTAAAATCTTCTCTGAAGGGCCAAATTAATGACATGTTCCTAAAGTCTGTATTAACTACAATTTGTAAGGCATTATTTATTTTAATTTATAAATTCACTATTAAAAGCCCAAGATCCAGTTAATACTAAAATCTTAAAAAACAAACATTCAGCAATTAAAATAATGCTGCTATTTCAGTTATAAATTTGAAACATGCCAGACACATAGTAAGGTAACAGAGACTAACTTGCCCAAGATCACAGAGATAACTAATGGAGCTGGGAATCCAACTCAGCTTGAAGCCCATGCTCCTAATCAGTTTAAGCAGATACTATAAACATTAAAACACCTTATTTTATTATATCCTTAAAACAATTCCATAAAGGCAGGCATTACTATCTTGTTTTATTTTTATATATTTTTAAAAGGTTTTATTTATTTGACAGAGATCGAGAGAGTGAGAGAGAGCATCATCAGGGGCAGAGGGAGAGAGAGAAGCACACTCCCCGATGAGCAGGCAGCCTGATGCTGCAGAACTTGATCCCAGGACCCTGGGATAATGAGCTGAGCTGAAAGCAGACGCTTAACTAAGGAGCCACCCAGGTGCCCTACTATCTTGTTTTAAAGGTGATAAAAGTGAGGATAAAAGAGATTAAGTAACTTCCTAAGGTCATAAAACCAGAAAAATTTTGAATTTAAGTCTGCTGACCCAGAATATACCCTCTTATTCACTACTCAGAGATTACTTCCTAGTAAACTCCCACTTAAAAAAGTAAGGTGATTTTTAACCTCTTTAAGTACACAGGGATGTTCTGGTGCTGACTGGAAGGAATCAGGTTAGGGGTGGGATGGAGTGGCGTAAAGATAATTAGGTTAGTATAAGGAATTAATACTTATAGAATATAATTCAAGTTTATGTAGTCCACTAAATATTGACCCACTGAAGTGAGAGTAGGAATTGACACTAAATATAAGCAGTTTGATTGCTACTGACTTCATTGAGTTGGGGTGCCAATGTTATTCCCTTTTGGTCATATTTGTTTTCTTTCTTTCTGTATGAAGTGTTATGTGATACACTTGTTCCCATTTTAAAACTAATGTTCACATGCAAAAACAAGGTAAAAATACATGTTGGTAAGAGAACATCATAAATCTCCAGCTAACAGTCACAAGTCTTCTGTATTCATGAACCACTGATTTGGAAATTACATTTGCTGCTTAATTCTCCAACTTCTTCAGACAACAGGAGAGAATATTATCACCAACTTCAGGTAAACACTTTCTCTACTTGTCACAGACCTGTCCTTATATAAAAAGGACCAGTGAAGGTCCTCTGCCTATTTGTATGAGCATATTTAAATATATTCCAGTGACACTTACTGAAATGAAATTCAGCTTAAAGAGATAGAAGAGCAAAACTAAATGCGATTTATTTATTTATTATCATCAATTTTTATTTACATTGTAGTTAGTTAACATATAGTGTAATATTGGTTTCAGGAGAATTTAGTGATTCATCACTTACATGTAACATCCTGTACTCATTACAAGTGGCCCATTGCCCTTTAAGCCCATCCCCTGCCCACCTCCCCTCCAGTAACCCTGTTTGTTCTCTATAGTTAAGAGTCTCATGGTTTGTCTCCATCTCCCAATTCATCTGTTTTGTTTCTTAACTCCACAGATGAGTGAAATCATATGGTAATTGTCTGTCTGACTTACTTATTATTTTACTTGGCATAATACTCTAGAGCTCTATCCATGTTATTGCAAATGGCAAGATTTCATTTTTGATGGCTGAGTAATATTCTCTGTGTGTATGCATGTGTGTGTGTGTACACACCACCTTTTCTTTATCCATTCATTAGCTGATAGATGTTTAGGCTCTTTCTATAATCTGGCTATTGTTGATAGTGCTGCTATAAACATCAGGGTGTTTGTGCCCTTTCAAATTGGTACGTTTGCATCCTTTAGGTAAATACCTAGTACTGCAATTGCTAGATCATGGGATAGTTCTATTTTTAACTTTTTGAGGAACCTCCATACTTTTCTCCAGAGTGGCTGAACCAACTGCATTCCCACCAACAGTGTAAGAGGGTTCCCCTTACTCCTCATCCTCGCCAACATCCCGTTTCCTGTGTTGCTAATTTTAGCCATTCTGACAGGTGCAGAGTGGTATCACATCATGGTTTTGATTTGTATTTCCCTGATGCTGAGTGATGTTGAACATCTTTTCATGTGTCTGTTAGCCATCTGGCTGTCTTCTTTGGAAAAGTGTCTATTCATGTGTTCTGCCCATTTCTTAACTAGATTATCTGTTTTATGGGTGGTGAGTTTGTTAAGTTCTTTATAGATATTGGTTATTAATCCTTTATCAGATATGTCATTTACAAATATCTTTTCCCATTCAGTAGGTTTCCCTTTAGTTTTGTTGACAGCTTCCTTCACTGAGCAGAAGCTTTTTATCTTGATGAAGTCCGAGGAGTTCATTTTTTGCTTTTGTTTCCCCTGTCTCCAGAGGTATGTCTATAAGAACTTGGCTATAGCTGATGTCAAAGAGGTTGCTGCCTGTGTTCTCCTCTAGGATTTTGATGGCTTCCTGTCTCACATGTAGGTCTTTCATCCACTTTGTGTATGGTATAAGAAAGTAGTTCAGTTTCATTCTTCTGCATGTGGCTGTCCAGTTTTCCCAATACCATTTGCTGAAGAGACTGTCTTTTTTACATTGGATATTCTTTCCTGCTTTGTTGAAGATGAGCTGACCATACAGTTATGGGACCATTTCTGGGTTTTCTATTCTGTTCCACTGATCAAAGGTTAGGTGTCTGGGTTTTTTGTTTGTTTGTTTGTTTTGCTTTTTTTTTTTTTTTTGTGGCCAGTACCATACTGTTTTGATCACTATAGCTTTGTAAACAGCTTGAAGTCCCACATTCTGAAGCTTTAGCTTTGCTTTTCTTTCTCAAGACTGCTTTGGCTATTCTAGGGTCTTCTGCAGTTCCATACAAATTTTAGGATGGTCTGTTTTAGCTCTGTGAAAAATGCTGGTGGTATTTTGACAGGGATTTATTAAATGTGTAGACTGCTTTGGGTAGTATAGACATTTTTATAATATTTGTTCTTCCAATACATGGGCATGAAATGTTTTTTCCATTTCTTTGTGTCCTCTTAAATTTCTTTAAGTGTTCTATAGTTTTCAGAGTACAGATCTTTTACCTCTTTGGTTATGCTAATTCCTAGGTATCTTGTGGTTTTTGGTGCAACTATAAATGGGATCAATTCCTTGATTTCTTTTTCTGCTGCTTCATTATTGGTATATAGAAATGCCATGGACATTGATTTCGTATCCTCTGACTTTGCTGAATTTGTGTGTCAGTTCTAGCAATTTTTTGGTTGAGTCTTTTAGGTTTTCTACAATACAGTATCATTTCATCTGCAAATAGTGAAAGTCTGACTTCCTCCTTGCCAATTTGGATGCCTTTTATTTCTTTTTGTTATCTGATTGCTAAGGCTAGGACTTCCAGTACTATATTAAATAACAGTGGTGGGCGCCTGGGTGGCTCAGTGGGTTAAAGCCTCTGCTTTCGGCTCAGGTCATGATCTCAGGGTCCTGGGATCGAGGCCCGCATCGGGCTCTCTGCTCAGCGGGGAGCCTGCTTCCTCCTCTCTCTCTGCCGACTTGTGATCTGATCTCTCTCTGTGTGTCAAATAAATAAATAAAATCTTTAAAAAAAAAAAAAAAAAATAAATAACAGTGGTGACAGTGGACATCCCTGTCACGTTCCTGACCTTAGGGGAAAAGCTCTCGGTTTATCCCCATTCAGGATGGTATGAGCTGTGGGTCTTTCGTATATGTCTTTTATGATGTTAAGATATGCTCCATCTAGAACTACTTTGTTGAGGGTTTTTATCAAGAATGGATGCGGTATTTTGTCAAATGCCTTTTCTGCATTTATTGAAAGGATCATATGGTTCTTATCCTTTTTATTAATAATATGGTACATCAGGTTGATTTGATTTGCAAATATTAAACCACCCTTGCAGCCCGGGAATAAATCCCACTTGATTGTGGTGGGTAATACTTTTAATGTATTGTTGGATCCTATTATCTAGTATCTTGTTGAGAATTTTTGCATCCATGTTCATCAGGGATATTGATCTGTAATTCCATTTATTGGGGTCTTTGTTTTTGGAATCAAGGTACAGATGGACTCAGAGAATGAATCTGAGAGTTTTCCTTCCATTTGTATTTTTTGGAATAGTTTTAGAAAAACAGGTATGAACTCTTCTTTAAATATTTGGTAGAATTTCCCTGGGAAGCCATCTGGCCCTGGACATTTGTTTGTTGGGAGATTTTTGATTACTGACTCAATTTCTTTCTGTTCAAATTTTCTATTTCTTCCTGTTTCAGTGTTGGTAGTTTGTATGTTTGTAGGAATTTATCCATTTCTTTCAGATTGCCCAAGTTGCTGGCACATAACTTTTCATAATTTCTTTTATAATTGTTTGGATTTCTGTGATGTTGATTGTGAGCTCTTTCATTCATGATTCTATTTATCTGGGTTTTCTCTCTTTTCTTTTGAGAAGTCTGGCTAGGGGTTTATCAAGTTTATTAATTCTTTCAAGGAACCAGCTCCTAGTTTCACTGATCTGTTTTACTGTTTGTTTTTTATTGTTGTTGTTTTTTGTTTCTGTATCATTTATTTCTGCTCTAATCTTTATTATTTCCCTTCTACTAGCTTTAGACTTTATTTGATGTTCCTTTTCCAGCTCCTTTAGGTTTAAGATTAAGTTGTGTATTTGAGACCTTTTTTTTTTCTTTCTTGAGGTGGGCCTGTATTGCTATGAACTTTCCTCTTATGACTGCTTTTGCTGCATCCCAAAAGTTTTGGACTGTTGTATTTTCCTTTTCATTTGCTTCCATGTATCTTTTTTTTTTTTAATTTCTTCTTTAATTTCCTGGTTAACCCATTCGTTCTTTTTAGGATGTTCTTTAACATCCTGAATTTGTGGTCTTTCCAAATTTTTTCTTGTGGTTGATTTTAAGTTTCACATGGGTTGTGGTCAGAAAATATGCATCTTTTTTTATTTGTCGAGGCCTGATTTGTGACCTAGTCTGTGATCTATTCTGGAGAATGTTCCATGTGTACTTGAAAAGAATGTGTATTCTGCTGCTTTAGGATGAAATGTTCTGAATGTATCTGTTAAGTCTATCTGGTCCAGTGTGTCATTCAAAGCCATTGTTTCCTTGTTGATTTTCTGCTTAGATGATCTGTCCATTGCAGGAAGTGGGGTGTTAAAGTTCCCTACTGTTACTGTATAATTATCAATGAGTTTATGTTTATTATTAATTGATTTATATCTCCCAAGTTAGGGGCATAAATATTTACACTTGTTAGATGTTCTTGTTGGATAGACCCTTTTATTATGATATAGTGCCCTTCACCTCTTGTTACAACCTTTGGTTTAAAATCTAGTTTGTCTGACATAAGGATGGCTATTCCAGCTTTCTTTTGATGTCCATTAGCATAAGTGGTTCTCCATCCCTTCACTTTCAGTCTGTAGGTGTCTTTAGGGCTAGAGTGAGTCTCTCTTTTTTTTTTTTAAAGATTTTATTTATTTGACAGAGAGAGAGAGAGGGGGGGGGGAGATCACAAGTAGGCAGAGAGGCAGGCAGAGAGAGAGGAGGAAGCAGGCTCCCTGACGAGCAGAGAGCCCGATGCGGGCCTCGATCCCAGGACCCTGAGATCATGACCTGAGCCGAAGGCAGAGGCTTTAACCCACTGAGCCACCCAGGTGCCCAAGAGTGAGTCTCTTATAGGCAGCATATAGATGGGTCTTGTTTTTTTTTTAATTCATTCTATCACCATACATCTTTTGATTGAAGCATTTAGTCCATTTACATTCAGAGTGATTATTGATAGATGTGAATTTAGTGCCACTGTATTACCTCTAAAGTGGTTTCTGGAGATTTTCTCTGTTCCTTTCTAGTCTTTGTTGTTTTTGGTCTTTCTTTCCCACTCAAAGAGTCCCCTTTAATATTTCTTGCAGGGCTGGTTTAGTGGTCACAAACTCTTTTAGTTTTTGTTTGTCTGGGAAAACTCTCTCTTATTTTGAATGACAGGCTTGCTGGATAAAATATTCTTGGCTGCCTATTTTTCTCATTCAACATGTTGAATATATCATGTCAGTCCCTTGCTGGCCTCCCAAGTTTTGTTCTGTTTTTTAAAAAGATTTTATTTATTTGAAAGAGAAAGAGAGAGAGAGAGAGAGAGAGAGAGAGAGAGAGAGAGAGAGAGAACGCATGTGAGTGCACAAATGGGAGGCAGGGGCAGAGGGAGCAGGAGAAGCAGACTCCTCACTGAGCAGGGAGCCTGACGTGGGGTTTGATCCCAGGACCCTGGGATTATGACCTGAGCCAAAGGCAAATGCTGACTGACTGAGCTACCCAGGCACCCACAGCCTGTCAAGTTTATGTGGATAAGTTTGCTGCTAACCTTATCTGTCTTGCTTAGTAAATTAGAGATTTCTTTTCCCTTGCTGCTCTCAGGATGCTTTCCTTATCTCTGTATTTTATACATTTTACTAAGATATGTCTTGGTGTTGGCTTGCTTTTGTCGATTTTGATGGGGGTGCTCTGTGCCTCCTGGATTTGGATGTCTGTTTCCTTCCCCAGATTAGGGAAATTTTTATCTATAAATTCCTCAAATAAACCTCTGCCCCTCTTTCCTTCTTCTGGGACTCCTGTGATACAAATATTATTATGCTTTACGAAATTGTGGAGTTCCCTAAGTCTACATTTGTGATCCACTATTTTTCTTTCCTTCTTCTTTTCAGCTTCATTATTTTCCATAATTTTATCTTCTATATTACTTATTCATTTTTCTGCTTCTTCCATTCTTGTGGTCATTATATTCAGCTGGTTTCATATCTCAGTTACAGTATTTTTTACTTTGACCTGACTAGTTTTTAGGTCTTTTATCTCTGTAGTAGGGGACTCCCTGGTGTCATCTATGCTTTTATCAAGCCTAGTTAGTATCCTTATGATTGTTGTTTTAAATTCTGGTTCAGGCATCTTACTTAGATCTGTTTTAATTAGATTTCCGGCCGTGACCTTTTCTTTTTCTTTCTTATGGGATGAATTCCTCCATCTTGGCATTTTGTTTAGGTCTTCTGTGTGTTAGAAAAGCCTGTTATGTTCCCTGCTCCTGAGAGTAATGGCTATATTAAGAAGAGGTCATATATTGTCCAGGGCCTGGCACTTCAGGAAGTGTCTCTAGTGTATGCTGTGTGCACTTTGCTCTTGTGTTTTGGCTGCTTGGAAATTTCTCTCAGGTCAGTCCTATGCAGAGTTTCTCCTTGCTGCTGTGGGGAGTGTTTAGACTTTGTCTAGTGTGTAGCAAGTTTTAAGTAGGTGTGTTTTGGTCTGCTTGTTAAAAGAGGCCAGATCCTATTTCCAATAGAGCTGAAGGTTTGCAGTGCTCTATGGTCAGCAGACTTGGCGCGTGTGTGGGGGGGTCTGTACTGGTCTTCTGGCGGAGGGAGCCCACTGCTACTCTGGCTCTCAAGGAACACTTTCCTTAGTGAAAAAGCACCTGAAGAGTGCAGGGTGGTGGGGCTTGGTGTAAGCAGCTCAAGCCTTCACTGTGGGCACTGTGTTACTCACTGAAGTCAGACTGTGCTGATGGGCAGGGGAAAAAAAGGATGTCAGCTGGCTCTCTCCTCCCTGGGGAGGCGAGTCTGTGCCCACCACTATTCAGGAAGCCCTCAAAGAAAAGCTATCAATCTCCTCTTGTGTGTCCCAGACATCCCTCAGATCCCTGCCTTCACCCTTTCTGTGTCTGAGCCGCCTGCCCATCTGGCTGCACAGTGCTCCTGTGTTGTATCTTAAAAGACTATCTGGGTTTTAAAACTCCAAATTTTAGGGACCAGGTATGGCGTGGACCCTCACTGATCCTCTGGGGAAGGGTCTTGCTGCACTGTGGCTGGTGTGGATTTGTTGTCCCAGAAGGGCAGTCACATGAACACACTAGGGGCTTTGAGTTTATGGTAAAGCATAACAAAAAGTATCCAGGTTAGCTGCCCTGAGTAGGTGCCTCTGCTCCTACGCTAATAAATGGGCTAGCTCAATGGCACCTGTAGTGCTGCCTTTCCCAAACTCTAAGAAGGGGAACTGTCTCTCCCAGTGTGACCCAGGGGATCCTCAGACCATGCTGCCCGGTCCTGGGCCTCTACCCTCTTTCTTCACAGGAGCACCAATATGCCCGCCAGGCTCAATGGACTTCTAAAACTCCAGTCCTTGAGCTCTGCTGCTTATAAAAACTTATAATAATGAGCTCCTCTCATTTTCCCAGTCATTGGTGCTGGGGAAGCATTTTTCTTACGCACTCCCCTACACGATTCCTGTTTGCTCTTGTGTGCGCTCGCTCTCTCTTCCACCTCTCTCCATGATCAGGGCTCCCTCCCCTCTGCAGCACTTGAGATTCTTCTTTCCCCCAAATCATGTCTCTGCACTTCCTACCTTCCATGATGTGGCTGCTTTTCTCCCTCTAGTTTGTGCAGTTTGTTCTCAGTCCTCAGATCGATTTCTTGGGTATTCGGAGTGATTTGGTATTTATCTAGCTGTGTTCATGGGACAAAGCAAGTATAGGGTCCTACTACTACTCTGGCATCTCAACTCTTCTTCTGCTAAATGCTCTTTGTAAATTGCTTTTACTACCTGTATATGACTTTGGGCAGGTTACTTAACCCCTTTGTGCCTCAGTTAACCCAGGTATAAAATGGGGGTATGAATTGAAGGTAGCTTCCTCAAAGGAATGTTGTGAGGATTAAATGCAGTAATACATGTTAAGAGGCTCAGTATAGTATCTGATATATAGGAAGCCTTCAGTAAGTATCTGTAGCTATTAAAATTGTTACTGATCATGTGCATTTGTTTTGGAAGTACTTACAGCACAGCACTGGTGAGGTCACTCCCCTGGGTGAGTCCCTGACTGACCACTCCTTTTCGAGCCTCGTAAAGGGCCCCTCTCTCTTTTTCTGTACGTTCTTTAAACTGAGCTGTTTTATTTCAGGGCCTCTTCTCTCCTAAGTGCTTTTGCATGGTTGCACCTGCGATTATGGCTTCAGGTGCCATTTAGATGGCTGAAAAAAATTTTTTTTAAAAAGATTTTATTTATTTATTTGAGAGAGAGCACGAGCAGGGGCAGAGAGAGTGGGAGAGCAGACTCCCCTGCTGAGCATGGAGCCTGACATGGGGCTTGATTCCAGGACCCTGGGATCATGACCTGAGCCAAAGGCAGAAGCCCAACTGACTGAGACACCCAGGCGTCCCTAGATGGCTGAATATTCTTAAATCTGAATTCGGTGTGTCCTAAACTGGACCCATTCCTTGCCCTTCCCTCCCCACACTTCGTCCTTTCTCTATGATCCATGTGTCTTCATGAATGGCACAATCATTCACCTTACTGATCAAACCAGAAACGTGGGCACCATACACGATTCCCTTTTCTTTCTCCCCTCTCATATCAGTCATTAAGTCCTACCAATTGTATCACCAAATCAAATCTATACTTTTCTCTCCATTTCTACTACCTCTTCTCCAGCATATAACCCCTTGCTGTTAATGCAAAACGTCCTAGTTGTTTCTTTTGCTTCCTCCTCAATCCATTCACCACGCAGCCATTAGAGTGACTATTTTAATCTGATCTGTCACTTTCTTACTTTTCAATGGCAATCCACTCTTCTTAGGATAAGGTCTAAACTCTTTAATATGTCCTGTAAAGGGATATATAATTTAGGCTCTGTGTACCTCTCTGGCTTATGTCCTACCATCCTCAGCAGCCTCATTTCTCTTTCCAAAATAGTAGTATCTTTGTTTATACATCTGCTGGCTGGTCTATGCTTCATCTTTCCGACTCAACCAATCCCCTACTCCTCTACCTCTACCCATGCTTTCTTACCGTGCTCTCTGAAATTCTCTTTCCACAGTACACATCTTTAACCTACTCACTGTATGTGAAGTCGTGCCTTATCCAAAATGTGGATCTCTCTACTAAGGGTACTGGTACCTTCGCAAACTTCTAAAATGGAGATTATTCATTTTTTTCTACATCAATGCTAACTCTAGAACTTTTCTCTTCTAACCTCTTATAAAAATCTTTGTGTCTTTGAGGCTAATGTCAAAAAGACAATCCCTTCTCTCACATTTTCTCTCCCATTCGTACTTCCTTTCTCTTATATTTTATTATGTAACATATTATTTATTATATTATATCTCTCTCCCTCTCATCGATAAGAAATGTGCTCAAGTCTCTTCATCTAACATTAACCAACATTCCTTGGCCTTCTGTCTCCATGCTCAGCTACTGACCTTTAAGTCTCTTTGCTCATACCCATGTCTCTCAAGTGGCCTGAACTTAATTTTCTTTTTCTCCCGATTCTTCTCCACTTCTCTGATTACTCTGCTCTAGTCTCTTTCATGAGCACTACTTCCTCTTCTACTCCCTTAAATGCTGGTGTTCCTTTGGATCTCTCTGAGGCCTTCTCTTTCCACATTCCTCTTCTCCAGGCTTTAATTAAAATTGATGTTTTAATAATTAAGCTGCAATCTCCCAGAGGGTTTGAGAAAATTATTTCTTAATGACTATTTTATTATGACTTAAAAACATCTATCAAAGAACATGGCATTACAACATTTTCTACATTGGTTCTCTACCATATATTCTCTACCATACAGCTGCAGACCTCACAACAACCCCTTAACAATACCCTGGTTAGATAAAACAAGTAGAAATTTAACAAATTAAAATTACCTTTATCACCAAGGTCTCTAAAAAAGGTTGATCCACAACGAGCTGGTTGGATTCCCGCCAGTATATCCTCGATATCCTTTGAATACACATTAAAAATCTTTAAATTTAACTTATAAAAGTTCATTTTCTATGTCATCAAAAAACAAAAAGAAAGGAAGAACTCTTGCCCACACATATTGCTTACCTTTTTTGTCAGCTTCTTCACTGAAGTTTTACCTACAGTAAAGAAGAAACACTATTTAGTACCCATATTCCTTGGTAAAATTCAACTTCCACAGAGAAAGAAAATCGTTTAAAAGACAAAACAAACAATTAGGGAGCCTGGGTGGCTCAGGTCATGATCCCAGGGTCCTGGGTTTGAGCCCCACATCCAGCTCCCTGCTCAGTGGGAAGCCTACTTCTCCCTCTCTCACTCCTCCTGCTTGTGTTTCCTCTCTCGCTGTGTCTCTCTCAAATAAATAAAAATTTAAAAAAACAACTAAATATTTGTAAGAAAATAAAACTCTGGCAATTTAGTTAATATCTTTAAACCAAAGTTAAAAGCCAGAGAATTCTAAGTCTAAACACAAAGACACTATGGATTTTTATAAGACCTACTTTTCAATTTCACTCACCCTATTTCAGACATATAAAATCTTATCACCATTTTTGACTTTCCTTAGTTGTCTGCATCATAAATTCTTATCAAATATGATTTAAAAATCTTTTTGCTTTCGCTGATTAAAAAAATACACATTCACCTTTTAGAAAGCTACCTTTCTGAACCCTGAAAAGCTCTTTTAAGTTTACGGCCCTCTAATAAATTTAAGTCTAGCCAATATGACTATCCATTCTAAAGTTATTTTTAATAATTTCCTATTGTATAACAGAGATTTACAATTCTTTCAGGTGTTTAGCAATCGTCTTTATTTAAAGTTTACATCATTTTCCTCTTATCCACTATAAAAAGTATTCAGCTGCTTCTTTTGTTGAGACTTTTTCTGATGATAGACTCAAGTCATTTACACATCTAGAATACTGAAAAATGTTTTATGTTGTTTCTTACATAAGCCACATGCATCACAAACTTCCCTTTCTGGTCTCAAGATTATCTTATCTATAAAGTTCCTTCAGTACAATGACACAGTCTCTGAAAGTTCAGGGGACAGGTTAAAAAAAATGAATACTTTTAGGTGTGCCTTTTCTGTACTTTAGAATGCTTAATTTGGACTATAAATCTACTGGGGACAAATTCTATCATTTGCTGTTAATAAACTGTCAAGATTTTAGTTTTGCATTATTAATGAAAACTGTAGTTGCGAACATGACTATATCATTTTCAAAAACATCTATGACCATGTTTATAAACTTAAGTGTTACTATTTTGGGATAAATTTAAACTATGTGTCACCCAACGATAACCCTAGATTCTAATGTTAGGTGCTAATATACTCTCAGATCATCAAATAGACAGAAATTATTATTTAAATTACAACCTAAGGGTTTTTGTGGATGTATAAATAGAAATATGTGGTAATACAATGTTAATAACAAACCCCAGAAAACTACATAGATACATTTTATCTACCTTTGTATATTCTATCAAAAAAGAAATTGATCATGATTCACATTCCTTATATTGCTTTTCTTCAAGTCATGTTCAAATTATTCATTACCAGAGGCACTTTTATTTTTAGACAATTAAGGTTACTCCCCAAAGAGATTAATCCTTGTGCCCAAATGAAAAAAGTCTTCTAGGAAGTAATAATTGACATCTTAAAGGTGACAATATGGATGGTTTCTAAGTAATAAGTAATAAAAAATTATTTCTAAGGGGCTTTATATTTGCTTCATACCTAGACTTCTTTTTAGTCTTTTAAAAATCTTTGTGCTTAAAAAATATCCTTCTATTTTAAACTGTGTGAGGAAAGAAGGTAGCATTTGCTTCCTTGCACCCAGAAGTCTTGATGCCAAATACCTAAGCCAGTAAAATTCAATACTATTTAAATACAATATAACAATAAGGCAACGAATTGACAATGTAACACCAGAATCACATGTAAGAATGAAACTGTAAAGCCCTATTGAGGCAGATTCCATATCTGTCCTTCCTTTTATATAGCCCAGTGATCGGGATTTAAATATCTATTGAATAACTGAATACAAATCAGAAAAGATTCCAGAATGTCTTCTTATTCAGATCCCAGCCTTTAAATGGTTAATAATTTATTATCCTCATTTTATAAATAAAACAAATTGACTGATGGGCAAGAAGAATTAGGTCACAATATGGGCACTGGAGGATTTTTCTTCTCATCCAGATTTTTCAAAAACAGGTATTAGATGCCTTTAGTTCCACTAAAGTAGTAATTGGGAACCACTCTCAACACTTCAGGAAACTTCACAGAACTAAATGATTAGGCATGAGATGATTAGAGAGATAACACTGGTTATTTCATGCTGATTACAAGTTCTGCTTGGTACCTGAATATATATTTAATTATCAAAAGTGAAGAAACTGTGTGCCTAGTGAGCTTCTCTTATAAAACATATTTTTTCAGAATGGAATCGATAATTAGAAAATGACAAAGGAATTATTTTAGTTGACAGAAAGAGGTCATTCTCTTCTATAAAGTTCATTTTTAGATTAAAAAAATTAGTTAAGAGTTACTGGGGTAAACATCTAATTTCTCTTGTTTCCTCTTTCTCATAAGTCGATAAACTTTTCCTTGAGTAAGAGAAGGGGTTGTAATGTTTCAAACCTAGAACACTTGGGTAGGGAGTGTCTCACCCAGGTGCACCTACTTGTATACCACTTGTTCATGCACTGAACCAAGGAGACCACAGATTTTCAAAGTAAGAGGTCCATGGTCTGATCTGTGGTATGATGAGCCACGACCTTTGTTCTGACAGCAATTATAACTAATAATAACTAATAACTAATAATAATAACTAATTCTGACAGCAATTATAAATAATCAGGACATATTAAATATACCCAAATAGTTTTGGCCACATTTTTCTATAAGAATGAAACCCATCTGTACATAATCTAAAATTTTTGTGTGTGTTTGTTTGGTCTGTCCAGTTTTTTTTGGAGGGAGGGGGAAACTCCTGCTTTCCTTTCTTTGGTTATTTCTACTTTCACACACACAAAAAACCCAGTCTTTTTATATGCATAGCAATTTCATATATATTCATGTAGTCATATATGGAAATAACAGAATGGGGGAAAAACAGCAATAAGCAGAGCTAGTGTTGAGGCTGTAATGTTTATTATATGAGCATGAAGAATGGAAAATACATTGTGGCTTTCTTGGCAGGGGAAGGCTCAGATCTTGAAGATCTATGAAGCACTACAATGGAATCCTGGCTCAGGAAGTAGAATTTTTTTTTTTTTTTTAAAGATTTTATCCATTGATTTGACAGAGAGAGACACAGCGAGAGACAGGGAACACAAGCAGGGGGAGTGGGAGAGGAGAAGCAGGCTTCCTGCTGAGCAAGGAGCCAGATGCAGGGCTTGATCCCAGGACCCTGGGATCATGACCCGAGCTGAAGGCAGCTGCTTAACAAACTGAACCACCCAGGTACCCCAGGAAGTAGAATGTTTTTAAATTTCTCCACCTTTTGTAGTGATTCCACCATGTGGCTTTCACTGTTTACAGAGGATTTCTGAAGTAAAAATCAGAAATAAGCACATCTTGTTATAGAGGCAAACATCCATTTTAATACTCAAAGTAAGTAAAACTACATTAATACATATAAGGTATTGTTACGGTCAAATAAATCTTTACCTCTAGCCAAAGTAAAGTTATTTGATTTTAACTATAAAAACATTATTAATGGTATCTAATTCAATTTCATTTTACTGGAGGTAAGTGGACTTTTAATACATAACAATTAGACAACAGAGACACTGCCATCATTTTATATCTTTTGCACGAGTATATGAACAACTTGGCATCAATGTTAAGATTAGTATAAGACAGACGAGTTACTCCAATACTTGCTTGAATTCAGTCACAGCTATTATGGAAACTGAGGGAGAAAAGGACACATCAGCAAAACAAACTTTCTCACTAATAAAAGTGATAACTGGAGGGAAAAAAAAGAAGGGCAAATTAAGTCGTGCTATTTTCCTTTAACAAAGCATGTGGCTTGCTTATTTCTGCTGTAATATTTAAATAGTGAGGGCAAGAGCTATCCTCTGGCTGGTATTTCTTCTAGAGGGAAACAGTTATCTCATAAGATGACTGAAAGTGGCCTACTTGTCAACTTTGCTAAACGCTCTTCAAATACATTTAAATTATTTTTAAAGGGCAAAAAAGTGACTTGTTTTTGCAACCTCAAGTACCGTGAAATAATAAGAACATTATACACAACAAATTAATTACAGTTTAAGAGCTGATACAAAGGGGGAAATACAGCAGCTAAGAAAATAAATAATGGGGAGAGAAGATAGGGAAAGCTTCTCCAAGTGAGAGAAGCTTAAGTGAACATCTAAAGGACTAGCATGAATTAGCTCAGAGAAGTGGGGTTAAAAGCATTCTGGGAACAGCATGTGCAGTACCGAGACAGGGAGAGTTGGAACACTCTGGAAACAGAGAGTAGGGCTTGTCAGTCACTTCTCTTGTAATGTGGAGGAAGAGGGCGAGTGGCAGTTTTGGTGGTAGGAAGCTGAGGTAATTGCTATCCAAAGACTTCTATTTTTTCTTTGAGTAGGTGATCAGGTAGTTTGCTAGAATATGTACGAGAAAGTTTAAGAAAACTTAGCATGACGCATCAGAGATTGCTAGTATTAAAGAAAAACAACTGATTTTCATGTAAAGATGCGATAACCTGACCCTGATAACTCACTTATTTTAGTAGTTTTATTATTGTAGATGCTTTGGGATTTTCTACATAGATAACCTGTCTCTGACCAAATATACCTTTAGCTCTTCCTTTCAAATCTACAGACTTTTTTTTTTCTTGCCTTTTGGCACTGGCTAGGACTTCCAGTACGGTACTGAATATAAGTGGTAAGAGTGGAGAGCCTTGCCTAGCTCTTGATCTTGGGGTCAGAGCAGTCAATCTTTCACCATTAAAAACGGTATTAGCAACTGGCTTTATGTCCATATGGCCTTTTAGGACCTAGCCTCACAAGCGCCATACTGTCATTTCCATGTGTATCCTATGAATTGAAGCAGTTATAAAGTTTCAAGGGGAGGGGACATAGGCTCCAAATCTTGCTGGCAAAATAGTGAAAGAGCATATAGGGCCAGATAGTATTGCAACCATTTTTGGAAATACATTCTGCCACAGCACCTTAACTGATTTATCACCTCATGTGCAACACGATCTTGGGTTCTTCACCAAAGGAAACTCTATCTATTCTTCTCATACCTTCTGTTAAGTCTGGATTACTCCAGCCCTTACTGACCTCTCCACTGAAACTTTACCACACTGAAGACTATCTATTACCCACTCTTATACTAGATTATAAATTCTATTAATACAATAATATCTGTTTTATTCACCACTATATCCCAATGCCCAACACAGTGCTTGTGGGTTTTAAACCTGTTCTTCTCACACAGGAAAATGCATACTCCCCAGTTTGGGGGTGGGTGGGTGATGAGCCAGGGGATCTGAAGTCTTAAGATATCTGCCATGATACAGTTTGACAACTAAGAGTATCCTTATTGGGCTCCATCTTAGATATGTGTGTGTTTCTAAGAAAGCTCAGGGTAGATATATTTAAGGGTATAGAATGACCCACTGGAAAATCTGATACTTTTGTATAGAGTTCAAATGCTGTGAAAGCAGTACAGCCCTGGTCTACTCAGGTACTGACTTCATGTATGACTGGAGGAACGGGAATAAGACTTCTTATTGAGTCTCTGAAGGCCTAACATAGCAACTGTTTTTATGTAAAATGAGTTTATCATCAACCTGTGCTCTTAAAACTTTTAATTATATTTAAAAAAGCTACCTCCTATAAATTAGTTCACTTTTCTATTAGAATTACAGTAGATGAATGTTTTGGTTTACATACCTGCTTAGACCCACGAGAAGTTCTCTCAAATTAGAAAAGCATATCATCATGTTTTTATTATTTTAGCATCTCCATTTATGTTTCCTAAAGTATAATAATTTCAAAACTATTATTTTTAATTAGGTATAAGAGCTGGTATTTTTTATACATGCATTTTGTGTAGGTTTACTATATTTTTATATATTTCACATACCATAAAAGCCATCCATTAAGCTGTATAGTTCATTTGTATATTCGTAACCTTTTCGTATATTCAGAATTGTACAATCACCACCACAATCTAATTTCAGAACATGCAATCACCTCAGAAGAATGAAAACCCATTAGCAGTCACTCTTTCTCCCCTACTGCTAGGGAACCGCTAATCTACTTTCTGTCTCTATAAATCTGCCTATTCTGGACATTTCATATAAATGGAATCATAGTTATATTTAGCATAATGTTCTTAAGGTTCATGCATGTTGTAGCATGTATCAGTACTTCATTATTTAAAAGAGCTGGAAAATATTTCACTGTGTGAATCTACCATATTTTGTTGATCCATTCATCTATTTGTGGACATTTAGGTTGTTTCTGTTTTTTGGTTATTGTAAATAACGTTACTACATGTGCAAGTTCTTGTGTACAGGTATGTTTTTACTTCTCTTGGATGGTACACCTAGGAGTGGAAATGCTGGGTCATATGGTAATTCTATGTTTAGTGTTTTGAGGAAATGGTGAATTGTTTCCCAAAGTGGTTGAACGAGTTTACATTCCTGTAAGTAACGTGTGAAGATTCCAATTTCACCACATCCTTGTCAAAGACTGGTATTTCAATACAAGAAATTTGAAACATAAACTTAAAATTAAAGGAAATCTAGAGTATCTTGAAATCACAATGGGCTACGTGAGACAGGGCACTGTCTCAGAGGTGCCCCAACAATGAATGTACACAGGTTTGAACTGCATGGGTCCAATTATATGTGGGTTTTTTCAATAAATACATAGTACTATAAATGTATTTTCTTTTCCTTATGATTTCTTTTAAAGATTTTATTTATTTATTTGACACACAGAGAGAGATTACAAGTAGGCAGAGAGGCAGGCAGAGAGAGAGGAGGAAGCAGGCTCCCTGCTGAGCAGAGAGCCCGATGTGGGCCTCGATCCCAGGACGCTGAGATCATGACTTGAGCCGAAAGCAGAGGCTTTAACCCACTGAGCCACCCAGGCGCCCTCCTTATGATTTTCTTAATAACATTTTTTTCTCTGGCTTACTTTATCATAAGAATACAGTGTAAAATATGTATAACATACAAAATACGTGTCATTCGACTATGTTATCAGTAAGGCTATTAGTAATGGAGTTACTGGGGAGTCAAAAGTTATATATGGATTTTTGACTACATGCAGGGTTGGCACCCCTAACCTCTGCACTGTTCAACTGTACTAGTGAAGAATCTACTTCAAAGCAACCAGTAAACTGAAACTAAGCATAAGCTCTAGTCAATTTAAAAAGCGTAAGACAGACGAAGAAGTTTATTTAAAATGTAAGTTTTGGGGGCACCTGGTTGGCTCAGTCAGTTAAGCGGCTGCCTTTGGCTTGGGTCATGATCTTAGGCTCCCGGGATCAAGCCTTATGTTGGGCTCCCTGATTAGCAGGGAGTCTGCTTCTCCCTTCCCCCTCCCTCTGTATTCTCCCCCCTCCCCTTGGCCCCAAATAAACAAACAAACAAACAAACAAACAAACAAACAAACAAACAAATAAATAAAATCATTAAAAAAAAAAAACCAAACATAAGTTTTGGGGCGTTTGGCTAGCTTAGTCAGAAGTGTGTGCAACTCTTGATCTTAGGGTCATGAGTTCAAGCCCCAGATGGGTGTAGAGATTACTTAAAAATGAATAAATAAATTAAAAAAAAAACTTAAAAAAGTAAAATGTAGGTTTTATTACTGGGGAGATGTAATTGAGCCTACACCCTGTTGTCTCTTTAAGAAAACCTATAGGAACAACTATACAGAACTCTTCTTAGTCACACAACAGCATTTAAAAAACAATGATGAAATATTTCAGTAAAATCATCCCCAATTTTTTCACTGAAAAAGAAAGAAGTTAGTGTAAAGACTTCTTTAGGGAAACAGTCTTTTCAACAAATGGTACTGGGACAACTTTGGATGGATATCCAAATACAAAAGAATGAATTTGGACCCCTACTTCTTACCATATACAAAAATTACCTCGAAACTGATCATAGATCTAAATACAAGAACTAAAACTATAAAACTTTTAAAACAGGTGAAAATCTTCATGAACTTACAGTAAGGTTACAGTTTCCTTGATATGACACCATAGCACAAGCAACCAAAGGAAAAAATGGACAAATTGGACTTCATCAAAATTAAAAACTTTTGTGTTAAAGGAGACTATCAAAAACCGGAAAAGAAAACATACAAAATAGGAGAACATTTCTGCAAGTCATTTATCTGATAATGGTCTAGTATTCAGAATTTATAAAGAACTCAATATTAAAAAGCTAAATAAGCCAAGTAAAAGTGGGTAAAAGGTATGAAGACATTTTCCCAAAGAAAACATTCACGTGACCAACATGTATACAAATAGATGCTCATTATCATTCATTAGGAAAATGCAAATGAAAACCACAAGATAACACTTTACACTCACTAGGATGGCTATAATGAAAAATAAAAATTGGAAAATACCAAGTTTAGAGGAGGATATAGAGAAACTAGGACCCTCATACCCTCACATAAAAATAGTGCAGCCTCTGTGGAAAATAGTCTGTGGAAAACAATTCTTCGAAAAGTTACACAGAACTACCATGTGACCTAGTATTCCACTCCTAGGTATACACCCAAGAAAAGTGAAAACATTACGTACACACACAAAAAAACTATACACGAATGTTCAGGGAAGTGTTTGTTACCTACAATAACCAAAAAGTAGAAGTAACCATCAAATGATGGATGAAAAAAGAATGTCATACCCATAAAATAGAATATATTCAGCCATTAAAAAAATGAAGTAATATATGCTATAACATAATGAACCTTGAGAACATTATGCTAACTGAAAGAAGTCAGACACAAAAGGACAAATACTATATGATTCCACTCATGCAGTATCTAGAATAGGCAAATTCAGAGAGACAGAAAGTAGATTAGGAATACAACCAAGATAGGAAGAGAGAGGGAGAGGGTGTTATTGATTGATCCGAGGGTCCTATTTCAAACCTTTGGAACCAACATCATCAGGGGAAGCAGGAACAGACTCAGATTTTTAACAAGTGCTCCAGGTGAATTTACTATCAAGCAAGTTTAGAAAATTCTTTGTTATCACATTTGATTAGAAATAATCAAATTATACCTAATTTTACATAGCTGGAAACAATCTCAGAGAGAACTGGAGACTAGCCCCAAATCAACAGCTATAATAGTGGCAAAGATAAGAGTTATGTATTTTGACTGCAACCATTTTAAAATTTAAGATACATTTGTGGAATTCCAAAACTCCAAGATAAATCCACAAAGACATATGCAACTTTGGCACATGCACCATAATAAACTCTATGGCCATCCTAATTACAACCCTTTTCAGAGTAAACTGTCAATGCCAACAGGTTAAACTGAATTTGACTTATTTATTTATCTGCAATAAAATCTATGTTGTAAGTATAAATATAGGCATGCAACATACAGAGGTAAGGATCAGCATGGGGCAAAATTCCTGTGGTATCTCTCCACTGGCCTTATTCCTCTCTTCAGACACTCCCTGGCATCTCTTCTGTGATCCGTTTTTTGCCTGCACTTGGCATTTAGTAATAGAAGATTAAGCTGTGACTTCATTCTTAAGGGGATTTATATTATAAAAGAGCTCCTGGTTATGGGAAAAAACTTTTCAAGAGTTAAGCTAAAATCAAAGTCCAACAAGTCGTGGAATAGATATTTTTTTAATGGGGTAATGGCAGCATGGAGTTTTCCCTCAAATATTATTACCGATGGTGATTATAAAGTGTAGCCACATAAACAAGAGCTACAAACATCTGCTTTCTGTCTTAAGAAAGAGTTTATCTTAAGTTAAAAATCACGTTATTACCTCAGCCCCGACACCAGGTTTTCCAAAGCTACATAAATTCATTAATGTTTGGTTTTCAGTTTTCAACCAATGAAACTTAAGCTGAGATACAACTAAAAAAAACTTATTGTGGGGGGGCAATTTTGGGAATAATGCTTATTGTAAAATCTTTAAAAGATAGAAGAATGAAAGAATTAAAATCACTCACAATTCGAGAATTCAGATACATCTGCCAACATTTTTGCATTTTCCCTAAGAATAACAACAATTTTATGAAGTAGCTAAAATTTCAGAGCTCCCTATATGCCAGGTACTCAGTGCCCTACCTGTATGACATTACTGAATCTTTATACTTTGAGGTAGGTATTAATAGCATTCCCATTTCACTGACGAGGAAATCTAGGCTTGAAGAGCTTAAATAACTGCCCACAGTCACACTACTACTAAGTGGCAGAGTCAGTGTCTACACTCAGTTTCTGTGCTATTCCAGGACCTGTACTATCAACTGTGCTACATAATAATACCACTGTTCTTTTTTTCCTCATCTTTGTATGCCGACTCCAACCATGACTTCATCCTCCTGGGTCCTACAATCTATTTGATACCACCATCTTTTTATTATTCCTTGCCTGCTTATGTTTTAACTTCCCACCTGGCTGAGCTTCAGTGGGCAACTATTATAATCATTCCTTTGCTTCTATTTCCCTTTGTCATATGATCTTGGCTGACCCCAACCCTTGTTAGATCCAACTCTCTGCCTTCTCCATCCCAACACTGTACAGTTGAACATGGAGAAAAGTAACCATAACAGTTGATTAGATTCATTTTATACTCATAAATAATGACCTCAGCTGGGATTATAATAAGGCTATTGGTGATCATATTACATTTTGTAATCCTTACAATCAAACCTTCCTGTTTTAGAACACTACTTGGCAAAACTCCAATACCCGGGTTAGGGGTATTCTTCACTCTCACCTGATGACCTGGATTCTTAATTGACTGAGAAATAGAAACGTAACTTCTACAAGCTCCCACCAAGTAGTATGCCTTTTCAAATGCCAAGTTTCCACTGTGCTATTAGTCTCTTTCCTCTCATGGCTTCTCAAGGACTTTGTCCTAGAAATTATTTTCCTTTCCTTCCTTTCCTTTCCTTCCTGCTCTGTCAAGTTTTCCTCTCATCTGTCAACACATACATAACTGTTTCTCTTAAGAAAAATCCTCTCCTGATTTCACTTCCACTTCCATCTACTGCTTCAACTTTCTCCTTTTCTTTCCCACAAACCCCGCAGTGTCTATTTTTGTTTCTTCCATTTTCTCTTTTCCCATTTCCATTAAAAATGACTCTAGTTAGGCTTTCATTTTCACACTACACCATCAAAACTGTTCTTATGAAAGTTGCTAATAAACACTCATGTTGCCAAATCCAGTGGTCAATCCATTCATTTACTTATTTGCTTTTTAACTGAAGTATAGTTGGCAAACAATATTATATTAGTGTCAGGTGTACAACACAGTGATTCAACATTTAACATACATTATGAAATGCTCACCACAAGTGTAGCTACCATCTAGTTGTTACAATACTAATATTATTACATAGTTATTACAATATTATTGATTATATTCCCTACACTGTGCTTTACATTCCCCTGACCTATTTTTTTGATAACTGGAAGTGTGTACCTCTTAGTTTCTCCTCATCTATTTACCCACCTCATAACCTACCTCCTCTTTGGCAACCACCACCTGGTTTTTTGCATTTATGAGTCTGTTTCTGTTTTGTTTGTTTGTCTGTTTTGGTTTTTGGATTTCACATATAAGTGAAATCATACTGTACTTGTCTTTCTCTGACTTTTTCCACGTAGTGTAATACCCTCTAGGTCCATTAATGTTGTTGTAAATGACAAGATTTCATTTTTTTAAATAGCTGAGTAATATTCCATTGTGTTATAAAGATATAACACATCTTTTCTCCCCCTTCTTTTTTCTATGAGTATAGCTGACGCACAGTGTAACATTAGTTTCGGGTGTACATCACAGTGATTTGACAAGTTTATACATTATGCGATGTTCATAAGTATAGCTACCATTTTGTCACTAGATATACTGCATCTTTATCTATTTATCCACTGATGGGACATTTGGGTTGTTTCCATATCTTGGCAATTGTAAATGATGCTGCAACAAACACAGGGGTGCAGATACCTTTTCAAATCAATGTTTTCATTTTCTTCAGGTAAATACCCAGAAGTAAAATCACCGGATCATATATTATTTCTAATTTTTTGAGGAATCACCATACTGTTTTCCATAGTAGTTGAACTAATTTACATTCCTACCAATAGTGCACAAGGGTTCCCTCTTTTCCACATCCTTGCCAATACTTACATTTCTTATCTTTTCTATACTAGCCATTCTGACAGGTGTACAGTGATGTCATTGTGGTTTTGATTTGTGTTTCTCTGGTGATTAGTGATGTTCAGCATCTTGACATGTACCTGATGGCCATGCATTTGTTTTTTTGAAAAATGTCTATTCAGGCCCTCAATCCATTTTTAAATCAGATTGGATATTACCCCCTTATCAGATATATTATTTGCAACTATCTTTCCCATTCAGTAAACTGTCTTTTCATTTTGTTGATAGTTTCCTTGCTGTGCAAAAGCTTTTTAGTTTGCTATAGTCCCAATTTTTTATTATTACTTTTGTGGTCCTTGCCCGAGGAGACAGATTCAAAACAACATTGCTAAGACTGATGTCCAACAAACCATAAAAGACTCTTAATCTCAGGAAACAAACTGAAGGTTGCTGGGGGTGGGAGGGGTAAGGATACAGTGGCTGGGTTATGGACATTGGGGAGGGTATGTGCTATGGTGAGTGCTGTGAATTGTGTAAGACTGATGATTCACAGACCTGTACCCCAGAAGCAAATAATACATTATATGTTAATAAAAAAAATAAAAAGAACATCCCTCAAATCACTCTAAAAAAAAAAAAAGAAAAAAGAAAAAAGACCAATGTTCAAAAGTTTATCACCTATTTTTTTTTTTTAAGAATTTTATGGTTTCAGGTCTCACATTTAGGTCTTCATTTCATTGTATTTTTGTATGTGGCATAAGATATGATCTGGTTTCATTCTTTTGCATATAGCTGTCCAGATTTCCTAACAACATCTATTAAAGAAACTGTCTTTTCCCAATTCTGTAAACTTGTCTCCTTTGTTATAGATTAATTGACCATATAAATGTGGGTTTATTTCTGGGTTCTCTATTCTGTTCCATTGATCTATGTGTCTATTTCTTGTGCTAGTACCATACTGTTTCAATTACTATGACTCTGCAGTATAGTTTCAAATCTGAGAGTATGATATCTCCAGCTCTGCTGTTCTCTCAAGATTGTTTTGGCTATTATGGACTTTTTGTGATTCCATAAAAATTTTTAGATCATTTGTTCTAGTTCTATGAAAAAAGGCTATTGGAATTTTGATAGGGATTGCGTTGAATCTGTAGATTGCTTTGGGAAGTATGGACATTTTAACCATATTAATTTTTCTAATGTATGAGCATGATATACCTTTCCATTTATTTGTGTCATCTTCAGTATCTTTCATCAATGTCTTACAGTTTTCAGAGTACAGGTCTTTCACCTCCTTGGTTAAATTTATTTCTAGTTATCTTATTCTTTTTGGTGCAACTGTAAACGAGACTGTTTTCTTGGTTTCTCTTTCTGCTAGTTTGTAATTAGGGAAGAGAAATGCAACAGATTTCTGTATATTAATTTTATATCCTGTGACTTTACTGAACTCAGTCATTAGTTCTAATAGTGTTTTGGTGGAGTCCTTATGGTTTCTATATACACTACCATGTCATCTACAAATAGGGACAGTTTTACTTCTTTTCCAATTTGGATGCCTTTTTTTTTTTTTTTTTTGGTTTAATGGCTATGGCTAGCACTCCTAGTATTATGTTGAAAAAAAGTGGTGAGAGTTAGTAGTAGGAAAGAAATGATAAAGATGATAAAGATCAGACAAATAAATGAAATAGAAACTTAAGAAAAGATCAGTACAACTAAGAGCTGGTTCTCTGAAAAGATAAACTCAAACTATTCCAAAAAACTGAAGAAGTCTCAGGGAGTTAGGCTCTGCTGATTTTCAAAACCAGATGTTACGGGGGCTTGCCTTCATGGTGCAGATCCCCAGGGAGGGGGTGCCCAATGTGGGGCTTGATCCCCTCTCTCCCCAGGGTGAATCTCTGTGCCTTTGATATCCCTTTGGCTTGTGATTTTCTAAGCTGGGGATTTGATTCCCCACCTAATCATGTCTCTGCTCCTCCCACTTGTCTTGATTTGGCTTTTCCTTCATGTCTTTAGCTGTGGAAGAGCTAGCTATTCTGCTAGTCTTCAGGTTGTTCTCAGAGTTGCTCTACATGTAGCTGCAGCTTCGGTCTGTTTATGGGAAGAGGCGAACTCATCAGTATCCTACTTTGCCATCTCCCCACACCACCCTCAATAGTCAATTCTTACTTCCTGACTTACTTGACTTGTCATTGACATTTTTCATGGTTGATTATTCCTTCCTCCTTGAAACACTTTCCTGTACTTTGCAACACTACTTCATTGGTCTTCCTCTTTTTTAACTGCCCCTACTCGGTTTCTTTTACTGCTTTCTCCCTCATCTCTCCAACTCTAAGTGCCAGAACATCTCAGAGTGCATTCCTTTTACTGCTTATTTTTCCATCTAAACTCATTTTTGCAGTCTCATAAAGTCTCTTAGTTTTGAATAGCATGAATTTACTGAAAAGTCTTAAACTTGCACTTTTGGTTCCATTCACTTTTTCACTTGTATATCTAACTGCTTACTCATTATCTCGGAAGTCTAGTAGAAACTCTCGTTAATGAATACCTACTATGTGTCAAGGACTTTTCTGGGCATTCAGTCTATGGCACTGAGCACAAGAGACAAAAATCCCTGCTGTCATGAAACAGGCATTCTAGGGGTGCAACACAACGATAAACTTAGAAAATAAGTATATTAGATAGAGTATACATTAGATTGTGATAAGTGCTTTGAGAAAAATCTGAACAAGGTAAGAGGGATTAAAAGGGAGGCAAAATGAATGGATGGGGGTGTGTGTGGTGTGAGATTACATTTCTTCATTGAGAAGTCAAGTGAAGCAAACAGGGAAGGATTAGCCAAGAGATATCTGGAAAATGTGTTTCAGGCAAAGGAACACCTAGTGCAAAGACCCTAGGGTGGGAGCCTATTTGCTGTGTGAGGTAAAGCAAGGTGGCCATGCAGCCGGAATAGAGCTAAAAAGAGAGTAATAATAAGCATTTTGGTTAGAAAGGTTATAGTGATAGACAAATAACTTTATACTTTATAAAATATTTTAATGTTAAAATTTTTAAAATTCAGCCTCAAGTATCTATCTAACTTGGATTTATGAGAAACAGAACGGTAGTAGATAGCAGGCTCACGTCTAATATTTGGAGAGAGGGCTAGAAATTTATGTTGTAGCTCTTGAGGATTTGGGCAGTCCCGTCCTTCGCTGCTGTTTGGGCTGGCTTTTTAGTGATCTTTCTTGTATTTCCATTGCAATGCCTGCAAACGAGACAATCTTAGCATATCCTTCATCCGGTTCTGTGTCTCCTGCCTTGGTTTGCCCAGCAAAATAAAAATGCAGCTCTGTATGACAAAATGAATTGAAATAAAGTGCTCTAAACAAAATTTATAAGGTAGACAGACACTGTACAACCCTCTATGCTATTAGAACAGCATTTGTTCTAAGGCATTATGTAATATGTTAAGGCATTATATAATATGTATACATACACATTGTATTATAACAGAACAATACCTTTAATTAAGCACAGTGGCAGAAAGAAAAGTGTGCTTGACCAAAAAATTTTAATTTTCTAAGATAATGTTAGAATACATGTCTTAGAATATATGTTAGAATATAATGTCTTTATAAGGTTCTAGCAGTATAAAGACATTTTATGGTACTCCTAAACACATTTTCAGCAACCTTTTAATTCTGAAGATGACAAAATTAGTTCACTAATATTACAATGTACAAGGAATACAACATCATATTCTACTTAAATAAGCACCCTGCTAAAATTACCATGAGAAAAAGTCATAAGAAATTTGACCATTTTTAAGATTTTTAAATTTAAATTCAAATTAACACATACGGTATTATTAATTTTAGAGGCAGAATTCAGTGATTCATCAGTTGCATACAGCACCCAGTGCTCATTACTTCAAGTGCCCTCCTTAATGCCCATCACCCAGTTACCCCATCCCTCCACCCAACTCCCCCTAGCAACCCTCAGTTTATTCCCTATAGTTAAGAGTCTCTTATGGTTTCCCTCCCTTTCTATTTTTTTATTTTTCTTTCCCTTTCCCTATGTTGATCTGTTTTGTTTCTAAAATCCCACATATAAAATCATACGGTATTTGTCTTTCTCTGACTTATTTTGCTTAGCATAATACACTCTAGTTCCATCCGTGCTATTGCAAATGGCAAGATTTCACTCTTCTTGATGGTTGAATAATATTCCATTGTATACATACACCACATAATTATCCATTCATCTGTTGACAGACATCTGGATTCTTTTCATAATTTGGCTATTGTGGACATTGTGGCTATAAAAATTGGGGTGCATGTGCCCTTAGAATTACTGTTTGTATCCTTTAGATAAATACCTAGTAGTGTAATTGCTGGGTCATAGGGTAGGTCTACTTTTAACTTTTTGAGGAACCTCCATACTGTTTTCCAGAGTGGTTGCACCAGTTGTCATTCCCACCAACAGTGTAAGAGGGTTCCCCTTTCTCTGTGTCACCAACATCTGTTTTCTTGAGCATGCTTTTATGGTATTTAGAGTATGCAACGGCAAATAAGGATGACACCGATCTTCCCCAAACCCAGGAAAAAATGAAGAATAAGCATCCAGCATCCACTTGGATGATTTACATGTCCATCAATCGCTATTATCAAAGTATATTATTTACAAAAAGTTCTGAAGATCGATACCAGGCAAAAATGAGTTTAAGATCTAATAAATCTCATATCGTTTTGTTTATCCATGAAGATCATGGATCATTGGGTTGGCTCTCGTTTTCCTTGTTTTTGCTGTTCAGTATGATCCTTAGGAATGTACCAGGATTATTATTCTTCTTACCCATGATGAAAAATAAAGGTGAAGTACAGCATATGCATAAAGGATGTATTATTTGGTCTGCAAATTACTGAATTCTTGATTTAGCTAAATGCCTTCTGATAGAGTTAAACTGCATTCCAATGCAATTAATAAAAGTGGAAAAGTTTTAAGAACCTAAACTGGTTAAATCAAGGGTTGCATAAAAACAACAATGAAACAAAGAAAAAAGCTACATAAACTTTGAACCTGATTACAAGAACAGCATAGGTCTGTGGCTAAAATAAGGCAAAGCAAAAACTAGATTCAACTGAAAAACGGAGGGATTCTTTGATGACTTTAAGCACAAGAGTAATAGTTCATAAAGAAGAAAATACAAGTTTAATGAAAATCAAAGGAACAAACCACTTAATTAGGTGAAGAGAAAACAAACAGTAATACATATTATTTACAAGTATACAATGCATTAACATTTTGAGGATGATGATCAATTTTTATAATCTCTACTTGAAACACTTATATGAAAAATAATGAGCATAAATTATACTATAGGACACAGCACTGACATTTCTGACAACCAAGAGCTGTTTGGCTATAAATATTTCTAAAGAATTCTTCCATTATCCTTCGTTTTCTCCTATACTATCATTCTCTGTTTTGTCCCCTTTATAACCACAATTTTTAGAAAAAGCAATCTATACCTGTTGTTCTCAGTCCTTCTAATTCTCTTTAAGGTCCTAATGACTCATGCTAGTGACCAAATCCAACAACCTTTTTCCAGTTATCATTCTACTGGACCTTTCCAGAACACCCATACTACTGACCAAACTTTTCCTATATATATGTTTTTTAAAGATTTTATTTATTTATCTGACAGAGAGAGACAGAGAGGGAGCAAGTATAAGCAAGGGAAGTGGCGGGCAAGAGGGAGAAGAAGAAGCAGGTTCCCTGATGAAGGCAGACACTTAACCAACTGAGCCACCAGGGCACCTCCTAACTTATATGATACCACATTCTCATCATTGGTGAACAGTCTTTTTTTAAAAAATCTAACTGCTTCTTCTTGCTTCACTTACTTTTTAAATGTAGATTTAAGAAGCATTTAAAACTTTTTTCCAAAGCAATAATATATTTTGCAGATGAATTAGAAAATTGCAAGAACAAAAAGAAAATATAAAAACTGATAATGCCAAAAGCCAAAAAGCATACTATCAGCAATTTGGTGACACCCTTGCAGACTATTTTATTTATATACATATATAAACAAGAAAAAAATATACTCCTACTCTTTATACTTTAAAAAAAACCTTGCTTAATTGACAGAATTGAAGGAAGACTTCAATATTCTACTTTCAACAATGAACAGAACCACCACCAAGAAGATTAATAAGGAACTAGATAACTCGAATAACACTATATATCAATTAGACCTAATAGATATACAGAACTGTTCACTTAAGAATATCAGGATATATATACTTTCCAAGCGCACATGGAAGATTCCAGGATAGACCATAGTTTAAAAAACAAGTCTTAATAAATTTAAAGGCTGAAATCATATAAAATATTTTTTTCTAATAACAGTGGAATGAAACTAGAAATGAGCAGCAGAAGGAAAACTAGAAAATTCACAAATACTGTGGACATTAACACACTCCTCAAATAACCAGTGGGTCAAAGAAGCAATCGCAAGGGAAATTAGAAAATATCTTCAGAAGAACAGGAATAAAATCACAACATATTAAAACTTACGGGACATAGTAAAAACACTGCCTACAGGGAAATTTATTGCTATAAATGTGTACATAAAGAAGAAAGATCTCAAATCAATTGTGTACATTAAGTACCTAGAGAAAAGAGCAAACTAAACTGAAAGCTGGCATAAGGGAGAAAATAATAAAGATATAAATGGAGATAAACAGAATAGAGTAACAATAAAGAAAATCAATAAAACCGAAAGTTAGGGCACCTGGGTGGCTCAGTGGGTTAAAGCCTTTGCCTTCGGCTCAGGTCATGATCTCAGGGTCCTGGGATGGAGTCCCGCATCGGGCTCCCTGCTCAGTGGGGAGTCTCCCTCCTCTTCTCTCTGCCTGCCTCTGCCTACTTGTGATCTCTCTGTCAAGTAAATAAATAATAATAAAAAAAAATCTTAAAACAAACAAACACCAAAAGTTAGTTCTTTGAAGAGATCAACTAAATATAAACCTTTAGTTTGTTTGACTATAAAAAAAGAACAAAAGCTTAAGTAACTAAAATCAGAAATGAAAATGGGGACATTATTAATGATATTGCAGAAATAAAGAATTTTGGAGAATACTATGAATAATTATATATCCAATAAAAATTGGATAACCTGGATGAAATGGATGAATAATTAGAAACAAACTAGCAAAATGAACCCAAGAAAAAACAGAAAATGTGAATATATAGAAACAAGTATGGAGATTAAATCAGTGATAAAAAAAAAGTGTCCAACAAACAAAAGCCCAGGCCTCACTAGAGAATTCTACCATTTAAGTAAGAATTAACACCAGTACTCTTCAAACTCTTCCAAAAATTGAAGAGAAGGAAACAAAAGTCTGAACTCACTCTAAGAGACCAGTATTACACTGATGCCAAAGCCAGATAAAGGCACTAGACAAAATCTGTAAGCCAATAAGCCTTGTTAATATTGGTGTAAAAATTCTCAACAAAATACTAGCAAACAGAATTCAATAGCACGTTAAAAGGATTATATACCATGGCCAAAGGAGATCTATTCCTGGAATGCAAGGGTGGTTCAAGATATGAAAACCAATCCACATATTACATCACATTAATAGAATCAAAGAAAAAGCCCCACATGATCATTTCAGTGAGTCCAAAAGAGGCACCTGACAAAATCCAACACCCTTTCATGATAAAAAACACTCAATAAATTAGGTACAGAAGGTATCTTCTATAAAGGGTATATATGAAAAATGAAAGAAAACTATATACTCAATGACAAGGACTGAAAGCTTTAACAGTAAGATTAGGAACAAGGTAAAGATGCATGCCATTTTCACCAATTCTGTTCAGCATGTGCCTGGAAGTTCTAGACAGAGCAAGAAAAAGAAATAAAGGTCACCCAATTAGGAAAGGAGAAAGTACAATTATTTCTATTCATGGGATACATGATCTTATATGTAGAAAATCTTTTTTTAAAAAGATTTTATTTATTTATTTGACACAGAGAGAGAGATCACAAGTAGTCAGAGAAGCAGGCAGAGGGAGAGGAGGAAGCAGGCTCCCTGCTAAGCAGCGAGCCTGATGCGGGGCTCGATCCCAAGACCCTGAGATCATGACCTGAGCCAAAGGCAGAGGCTTTAACCCACTGAACCACCCAAGCGCCCCCCCCCACTTTTTTTTTTAAGACTTTATTTATGTATTTGACACACAGAGAGAGACAGAGCGAGAGAGGGAACATAAGCAGGGGGAGTGGGAGAGGGAGAAGCAGGCCTCCGGCTGAGTGGGGAGCCCGATATGGGGGTTGATCCCAGGACCCTGGGATCACGACCTGAGCTGAAGACAGATGCTTAATGACTGAGCCACCCAGGTGCCCCTTATATGTAGAAAATCTTAAGAAAATACTAAAACTGTTAGAATAAATGAATTTATCAAGGTTACAGGACAAAAAAAATCAACACACAAAACTTATTTCTATATACTAGCAATGAATAATTGAAAAAGGAAATTAGAAAACAATTCCATTTGCAATAGCATCAAAAGGAATAAAATACTTAGAAGCCACTCCAGATTTCTTGTGGTGGTTGTTTACATACCTTTTCCCATCTTTTTACTTTCACTTTTTATTTGATTCTACATCTAAACTATCTCCTGTTAACAGCAAATAGTTGGATCTTGTTTTTAATCTAGTCTGACCACATGAAAAGATGTTCATTATCACTTACTATCAGGGAAATGCAAATCAAAACTACAATGAGCTATCACCTCACACTTGTCAGAGTGGCTAAAATCCAAAACACAAGAAACAACAGTGTAGGTGAGGATATGGAGAAAAAGGAACCCTCTTGCACTGTTGGTGGGAATGCAAACTAGTTGGTGGAGCCACTGTGGAACACAGTATGTAGGTTTTGCAAACTGTACTACTGAGTATTTATCCAAAGAATACAAAAACACTAATTCAAAGGGATACATGCACCCCTACGTTTATAGCAGCATTACTGACAATAGCCAAGATATGGAAGAAGCCCAGTGTCCACTGACTGCTGAATGGATAAAGACGGATGTACACACACACATACACACACACGGATATTATTCAGCCATAAAAAAGAATGAAATCTTGCCATTTGCAACGAGATGGATGGAGTTAGAGAGTGTAATGCTAAGTGAAATGAGAAAGACAAATACCATATGATTTCACTCACATGTGGAATTTAAGAAACAAAACAAAGGTGCAAAGGGGAAAAAAGAGACAAATGAAGAAATAGACTCTTAATTACAGGGAATAAACTGATGGTCACCAGAGGGAGGGGTTAAATAGGTGATAGGGATTAAGGAGGGCACTTGTGATGAGCACCGAGTAATGGATAGAATTGCTGATTAACTATATTGTACACCTGAAACTAATATAACACTGTATGTTAAATAACTGAAATTAAAACAAAAACCTAAAAAAAACGTAGTCTGACAACTTCTGCCTTTTAATTGGACTGATACATTCACATTTTATGGTGGTACTGATATAGCTGAATTTATATTTACCATTTTACATTTTGTTTTCTATGTGTGTTAAGCCTGTGATGTTGCTCCTCAGGGAGGCACAGCGTTAGGTATGCCCACAATTAATGGGATGACAATAGTTCTGGCAATCCTCCTGGTCTCTTTTCCTGACCACATCAAGGTGTTACGCTCCACTAACTGTCAGCTGACTGCTTTATTGTTTCCAAGAATTCTTGAGACATAGATTGCTCTGGACAATAATACCATCAAATTTGGGTTCCCTGAAGGAATAGTTCCCATGATCAGTGTTTAATATTTGTTATGAACCCAGCAGTCCTCCCTCCAGCTGTCTTTCCTTCATTCTCTTATGCAAACTAGCCAGCCTAGAGTTAAGCCTGTTATCTTCATTGAACCTATCAATAATCTCCCAATTACCTTTTACCACAACCTCCACTTGTTTTTCAGAGCACCCTTAGGCTTGAGCTTCTCCATACTGTTTAAAATGAAGTCAGTTTCTTTGCAAAGACATTAGGAGCTATTTGTTTTACCATGTGCTTCTTCCCCTGGACAAAATCTCTTACCCAGGGCTCCAGAGCTGGGAGTAGGGCTCTGAGTGACATCCCTATTCTAAGAGGTGGGTGGTAGTAATCTCTGATCTCAGAGTGGAAGCAAAGCCTTACGAGCTGGGAGGAGAGAAAACAAGGTTCCAGTATTCTCAGTGGTACAGGGCCCAAGCAAAGCCTCCATTCTATAATGTGAGGTCTGGGGAACAGGTAGGGAGCTCCCAACTCTCAACTGCACTTGCAAAGAACTTAGCCTCTGCAAGTAAATGAGGGTAGGATGAGAAATGCTGGTGTCCTGCTCCCCCTGGGAAGTAAGCCTTCTGATTAGGAGCTGGGGGTAGAGAGAATGCTGTGTTCTTGGCTGCACCAATCTGGAAGGGAATTTCGGTTTCACTGAACTGGAAGGAGGGAGGGATCAGTTTTAGTTCAAACACCACATACTCCTTATCCAATTTTAGTGGACTTCTTGAACATATGGTTCTTCATTTGCTATATGACCTTAGGAATATTTCCAGAGACTTTAAATGGTATTTTAAAATATTTAATCAGTTTCAGTCGGATGTAGGTCCATGGAGCTCCTCATGCTAATGTGATAGGAGTTATCTCACTTGGCAGTTTGTTCACTTCTAGTACTAAATAAAATTCCATTGTATGAATATGGTACAATTTATTCATCCATTCTCTGAATGATGGACATTTGGGTTGTTCTAGCTTTTTTTGCTAATTATTGCTGCTATATATACATCCTACTGCATGTGTATGGGCAAGTGTTTCTGTTGGTTGTACAGTATGTATTCACAGAGGAATCGGATTTTTAGATCAAAAATTATGCAAATGTTTTAACTTTAACAAGTCAGTGCCCAAGTGTTTTCTAAAATAGCTATTTCAATTGATACTTATAACCAATAGGGTATAAAAGTCCATATTGATCTAGATCCTCAAACTTTGTTATTAACAGACTTAACTGTTGCCAATCTAAAAGGTATAAACTTGTAATTTAATGTTGTCACTAATAAAGGTAAATTTGTTTGTTTACTATTCTTGTATGTTTCTTCTGTGATGCTATTTATTTCTTCTGCCCATTTTTTGATTGAACTGTCTTTTTCTTACTAATTTGTAGATTTGTATATATTCTAAACACTAATTATTTGTCAGTCATATGTATTGTACATAAATGTCGCCAGGTTGTGGCTTGTCTTTTCAATTTCTCTAAGGCAACTTTTGATAAACAGAAGTTCTAATTTTAACATGGCTGAATTTGTCAATCTTTTATGTTAATGCTTTCAGTGTCTTAAAAATTATTTACTTATTTATTAGAAGATTTTATTTATTTGAGAGTGAGAGAGAGGGACTGCATGCACACATGAGCACCAGGGAAGGGGCAGAGGGAGAAATAGCTTCCTCACTGAGCAGGGAGCCCAATGCAGGGCTCTATCCCAGGACTACAGGATCCTAGTGATCATGATGTGAGCCGAAGGCAGATGCTTAACTGACTGAGCCACCAAGGTACCCCTATTTTTGGTGTCTTAAGAAATATTTCTCTAACCCAAATAGACAGATTTTTAAGATTATCTTTGAAAAATTTTAGATACATGTCTTTTAATTGGTATATTTAGACCTTTCATATCTAAAGTGATTATTGATACAGTTGGATTAGTGTCTATCATATTTGTAACTGTTTCCTGTTCATTCTTGTTTTTTGCTTCATTTTTTGGTCTTTTTCTGCCTTCTCTGATTTTAATTGAGCATTTTTGTACAATTTGATTCTCTCCTCTCCCAGCATGTTAATTATGTTTCTTTAAATATTTTTTCAGTGGTTTCCCCAAGGTTTGCAATATACATTTATCATGAAACTAAATCTACTTCCAAGTAACACTATACTGCTCCATGGGCAGTGCAGGTGCCTTATAGCACATATCCCCAATTCCTTAATCCTGTTCCTTAGAATATTGCTGTCATGCATTTCACTTATTCATAAACTATAATCATCCAATATGTTGCTGACATTGTTATTTTGAATAAACTGTCAGATCTGATAAATAAGAAAAATATATGATTTTCTTGTATCTTCATCTATTCCATTTCTCTTATTTTTTTCTTCATTGTAGACCTAAGTTTTTTTTTTTTTTTTAAAGATTTTATTTATTTATTTGACAGAGAGATCACAAGTAGGCAGAGAGGCAGGCAGAGAGAGAGGAGGAAGCAGGCTCCCTGCTGAGCAGAGAGCCCTATGTGGGCCTTGATCCCAGGACCCTGAGATCATGACCTGAGCCGAAGGCAGAGGCTTTAACCCACTGAGCCACCCAGGTGCCCTAGACCTAAGTTTTTGACCTATATCATTTTCCTTCTTTCAGAAGAACTTAATATTTCTTTAGAGCAGGTCTACTGGTGACAAATTCCCTCAGTTTTTGTTTGAGAAATTCTTTACTTCTTCACTTTTGAAAGATAACTTCACTGGATACAGAATTCTAGGTTGGTGGACTTTTCTTTCAAAATTTTATCCATTCTGATACCCTATGTCTTTTGATTGGAGCATTTAGTCCATTTACATTCAGAGAATTATTGACAGATATGAATTTAGTGCCACTATATTACCTGTAAATTTGCTGTTCCTGTAGATTGTTTCTATTCCTTCTAGTCTTTGTTGTGTTTGGTCTCTCTTTCCTGCTCAAAAGTTCCTCTTTAGTATTTCTTGCAGAGCTGGTTTAGTGTTCACAAAGTCCTTTAGTTTTTGCTTGTCTTGAAAACTCTATCTCAATATGAATGACAGCTTTGCTGGATATAGTATTCCTGGCTGCATATTTTTCCCATTGAATATATCATGGCACTTCCATCTGACCCACCAGGTCTCTGTGGACAGGTTTGCTGCTAACCTTATGTGTCTACCCTTGTTGGTTAAGGACCTTTTGTCCCTAGCTGCTTTCAGAATTATCACTTTACCTTTGTACTTTCCAAGTTTCACTATGATATGTCTTGGCGTTGACTTGTTTTTGTTGATGTTGAGGGGAGTTCTCTGTGCCTCTTGGATGTTGAATGCCTGTTTCCTTCCCCAGATTAGGGAAGTTCTCATTTATAATTTGTTCGAATAGACCTTCTGTCCCCTTTTCTCTTCTTGTAGGACTCCTATGATATGGCTATCATTGCACTTTGTGGAACTGTTGAATTCCCTAAGTTTACATTCATGATCTAATAGTTTTCTTTCCCTCTTTACAGCTTCATTATTTTCTATGATTTTATCTTCTATATCACCTATTCATTCCTCTGCCTCTTCCATCCTTGTTGTGATTACATCCAGTTGATTTTGCATCTCAGTTATAACATTTTTTATTTCAGCCTGACTAGTTTTTAGGTCTTTTATCTTAGCAGTCAGGGTTTCTCTAGTGTCTTCTATGCTTCTTTCAAGCCCAGCTAGTATTCTTATGACTGTTGTTCTTAATTATTTTTCAGATATATTACTTATACCTGTTTTGAGCAAATCCCTGGCTGTGGTTTCTTCTTGATCTTTCTTCTGGGGAGAATTTGTCTATCTTGTCATTATGTCTAGGTTTCTGTCTTTTGGATGTTATGTTTCCTGTTTCTGAGATTAATACTATATTAAGAAGGGGGCTTATACTGTCTAGGCCCTGGCACGTCAGGAAGTGTGTCTGGTACATGCTGAGTGCATCTGCTATTGTGTTTTGGCTGCTCTTTCCCACAGGCCAGTCTTCTGCAGAGTTCCTTACTGGTTGCAGTGGGAGATGTTTAGACCTTTAAATTGTTGTACTTGGATCTGTTTGTTAAGATAGGCCTGATGAAAGAAAGAAAAGGAAGAAAAGAAAGAAAGAAAGAAAGAAAGCCCAATCCAAGAAAAAGGAAAAGGAACAAATAACGAACAAATTAAAAAGTATATGCCCGATTCCAAAGAAAAAGAAATTGGGGGGTGGGGAAGGAAGCCAATCCAAAAAACTAGAAAAAGAAACAAACGAGCCAACAAATGAACAAAAAAACTGTAAGCCTGACGCCAAAGAGAAAAAATATATATTAAAAAAGTTAAAAAAAAATAATGCGGGGTGGAGCTGAACTGAAGCTGACGCTTTGGAACACTCTACAATCAGTAGCCTTGATGCATGGGAGGGCCTGTGTTGGTCTTCTGAGGGAGAGACCTGCTGCACTGGCTCACAATCAGACCTGCCCTTGTAAAGATTCCCCTGCCAGTGCATGGGGAGTGGGGAGGGGGCAGTGCAGAATTTGTGTAAGCAACTCCAGGGGTTGTGTTTCCGTGTTAAGTCTGACTGTACTGGTGGGCATTGGGGGACAGGGAAGGGAGAGATGGTGTCAACCCGCCCTCTTGAGATGGGGAGGGAAACTCAAGGCTGCTGCTGTTCAGGAGGCCTTCATAGAAAAGTGAACGATCTCCTATTCTGTGTCCCAGGCTTTCATCAGAATCCTGCCTTCAGCCTATCTGTGCCTGGCCGTTGGCCTGCCCCAGGCTAATTCTCCAATCTTTCATCTCTGGATGGCACCTGGGATTCAAAACAAATCTTAAAGTACCTGATGGCACATGGACCTGCTCCCTTCCACTGAAAGAGTGTCTCACAGTGCTGCGTCTGGCACCTTTCTGTCCCAGAAAAGCAGCTGCACGCCTGCATGAGTGCCCACAGTCTATGCTGAAACACAGCAAAAAGCTGCAAACAGGTTATCTGCCATCTGCGGGTGCCTCTGTCCCCTGCTGCTGAATGGCGGTTCAATACTACCTGGCGCGCTTTTGTCCTTGGAAAGGCAAAATATCCTCTTCCAAATCCATTCCAGAGAGAGGAACATTCTCTTCTCCAGCAACCCAGGATATTCCCACACCACTGAGCCTTGCTCCAACCCTCCACACCACTTTTCCACTCTAAGGACCCCCCACCCCGCAGTACCGTGGCTTTTCTTTCTCCCAATTCACTCTCTGAAACTCACATCTGTCACGTTCTCTCCTTCAAATTGTGCAGATTGTTTTCTTTCCTCAGATCGATTTCCTAGCTGTCAATGTTTTTTTTATTTTTTAAGATTTTATTTATTTATTTGACACAGAGAGAGAGATCACAAGTAGGCTGGGAGGCAGGCAGAGAGAGAGGAGGGAGCCTGATGCAGGCCTCAATCCCAGGACCCTGAGATCATGACCTGAGCTGAAGGCAGAGGCTTTAACCCACTGAGCTACCCAGGCGACCCCTAGTTGTCAATGTTGATGTAGCTGTGTCCCAAGGTCCCCCTACTACTCTGCCAAATTAACTCCTCCCCCTATCCCATAGTTTCAGAAGAGATGTATGATATAATTCTTAACCTTGTTTCCCTTTAGGCCTTTTCCCCCTCTGACTTCTGTTAAGATTTTCCCTCTGTCTTTGATTGTCTGTAGTTTGAATGATATGTCTAGGTAGAGGGTTTTTTTTTTTTACAAAAAATATTTATCCTGCTTAGAATTCTGGGAGCTTCCTGAATTTGTGGTTGGGTGTTTATTAATAATTTTGGAAATTTCTCAGCTGTTAATAACTGAATATTTCTTCTTTCTTCGTCTGGTATCGCCACTAACAATTTTTGAATTGTACCACACTTTTTGGACATTGTTTTTTCCAGTTTTCCTTCTTTGCTGTTTGAGAAATCTCAATTAACATGTCTTTAAGCTCACTGATTATTTCCTTGGCCTATGGCATTATTTTAATGAGCCCATCAAAGGCATTCTTCATTTCTATTATAGTGTTTTTTATTTCTAGCATTTCTTTTTGATTCTAAGAGTTTCCCCATCTCTTCTTACGTTACCTGTTATTATATGTACTTTTTCTATTAGAGCACTTAGTTATATTAATCATGGTTATTTTAAATTCTGGTCTGCTAATTCCAATATCTTTGCTATATTTGGATCTGGTTCTGATGCTCACTTGATCTCTTCAGATTGCCTTTTGCTTTTTAGCATGTCAACTGAGTTTTCTGAGAGCCAGATAAGATCTATTAAGTAAATGTTACTTGAGGTGGTTTTAACTGTGAGGTTCTATGTTCTATGATAACATTAGGATGAGTTTACTGTCTGCTATAGTTGTAGGTGTCAGAGGCTTTTAAACATTTCCTCTGGTGTCCTTGTTTTTGTCTCCTCTGTTATTTTCATTTCTCTAGAGACTCCTTCATATATAAGGTCTGAGATGTGCAGTTCTTTCTGTCATTTCCCCTTTAGACAGGACCGTTCCTGATGTGTGGTGAGGTGCAGGGGGAGGAGAAGTATCTTATAATCTTATGATTAGTTCTCAGTCTGTTAGTAAGCCTGTGTCCCAGGGTTGTGATCCTCACAAGTACTTTCAGTTTTTTGTTTTTCCTCCATAAGTGAGGCAGGAAGGCCAAAATTGGGTATTTCCATTCCCCCAGGTTGGTTAGACTTTGGTAAAAGTTTCCTGTCTGTGCAGGCCTTTATAAGGAGAACAGAATGCTCTAGAAGTATTTCAAAATGATTACTTTTCCCGTCCCATTGAGGGAAGGTTTTTCTCAGATCTTCACTCTTGATGGGGCTCCGCTAGGTAAAACTCCCAAAAGTACATAAGACCATCAGGACTAGGTCTTCACAAGTTTTTCTCTCTCAAGCTAGTCCATGCTCAGATTCTAGCAATCAGCCAAATCACTCTTTAAATACCCCCACCAGATGCTGGCTACAGTGGTGGTTTCTAAGTAGTTTCTGTTCTGGGTAAACTCTGTGTCTCTGTATCTGCCCATCTCCAGTTTTCATGTTCCTATGCCTTATGGTCTCAATTCTCTGATGGATATAAGAGGAGTTGCTGACTTTCAGTTTTTCAGCTTTTTTCTTGCTGTGAGGACGGGAGTGATGATGTTCAAGCTCTTTACATGTTGGAAAGTAAACTACCTTAAAAAATCTTTTTGATCTCTCTCGTTATTTACTTAGACTAATTAGTTTTCTAGAAATGAACTTATTGAACAAAGTAAGTACATGTTTCAAGGTTTTGTTTTGTTTTTTTTTTTAAAGATTTCATTTATTTATTTGACAGAGAGAGAGACACAGTGAGAGAGGAAACACAAGCAGGGGGAGTGGGAGAGGGAAAAGCAGGCTTCCCGTGGAGCAGAGAGCCGATATGGGGCTCGATCCCAGAAGCCTGGGATCATGACCTGAGCCGAAGGTAGACACTTAACGACTGAGCCACCCAGGCAGCCCTGCTTTAAGGGTTTTGATATATACTGCCAAACTTGCCTCCAAAGAGGAGGTACCAAAATAACCTGTATTTATTTTTCTGCTCATAAACCTTCACCGCTCCCTCACCGGTCAAAGATGATGTCCACTCCTCTCTACCAAATATACAAGTCTCTGATGGTTGCACAGGGTTACTGAAATGCTCTGTACAATATGACCCTAATCTGTTTTACAATTTGATCTGTCACTACTCCCTAACACAATTCTTCTGTTTCAGTGATTGGTGAACTTATTGTGTAGAGTATGCTATAATCATTCATTTTGTTTTTACTCAAGTCATCTCTCAATATTGAAAATGCCTTCCCAAATCTTCGTAGTCTTTTTCAACTTAACTTACACTTGTTACTGCTCACTTTGGCCTAGCCCCTATCACCTGTCCCACATAGAGCTATCTACAGAGCAGTATTTCCAGCACCCTGACAGGTGTCAGGAAGTCAAGAAGTTTTCAGAGAACACTTTTACAATAGAGGGCAGAGGATAGGGCCATACTTACTCTCTGCAAAGTAAAAAGAACTAGTTTAGGTAATATAACTAAGAATTTCTAACATCATTTGGAACAAATAAAAGTTGATGGTTTATGAAATAAAATTACATTATTACAGCTTTTGGATTTTCGTACCTCATTGTATTTTTGTTCCCCCCCAATTGCTCTTTGTCCAATTTAAAACATCAAAACTACCAAAAACTAGTATCATAGATAAATTAATTATTCTAGTAACATGTTTAGTGACATTAAAAACTTACCTGTTTTTCCTTTGGCTGTTTAGAAAAACCCATAAACAAAACATGTATTTCTTAGATAAATACATAAAAAGTTTAACTACACTTGTGTCATGAAGAATGTAAAGTCTAAATAATAAGCAAATGCATGGTACAAAGAATTATTATAATTAAAATGAAGAAAAGCTGTTACCAATTCTGAAAAATAGAAGTTTTTCAGCCTTAATGATTTCTAAAAAAAACTTTAAAAAATCCAAAAAACAACTTACGTTCCATTCGGTCAAACATTACTGAAAAGAGGAAGTCTCGTGGTGTCATATAATAGTCTCCTTCGTGTTCCAGTGAAGAAAACTGCATGAAGCGCTGTTTACGAAGAGACAATTTTTCTCCCATCTCTCCAGAGTCAACATTTTCCTAAAAAAAAAAACCAAAACACAAATCTGCAATTTAAAACTTTTTTCAAAAAAAAAAAATTAAGACTTTTAAAAATATGATTCCCCAACTTAGCTACTTTTAGAATAATCTTTACAGAGTACTTTAGTGTTTAGGTCCAATAATTTCCAAATTTTTCAATCATTGATTTAATAAATATTTACTTGACTGTCTACTTGCCACTCTTTCAGGCATGAAGACAAAACAGTTAATAATATTAACTTGAACGAACTTCCATTCCAGAGTGGAAAAATGACAATTAATGAATACATGTAGAAAATAAGGTGAGATAATGAGAAGTACCACAAAGAAATATGAAACAGGATAAAAACATCATAAGGAGTAGTACTTTAGATAGGATATTCAGAGGAAGACTTTCTAAAGAGGGGACATTTATAGAGACTAAATGAGGTGTAGTTAGTGAGCCATGGGGCTCTCTGGAGGAAGAGTATCCTAAGCAAGAGGTAAGGTAAGATCAAAGACTATGAGATTCCTGTGTCTGTGTGTGTTCCTAGGTAAGCCTGGTGTGTTTAAGGAACAGTGTGGCAGAAGATAAAATCAGAGAGAAAGTTAGAGGCAAGAGATCAAGTAAAGTTGTGCTTTTTCACAAAGATAAAATATATTATGTCTAACAAATAGTTCTGCTTTCAGAAATATACTTACATCATGGATGTAGAGTACTAAAAGGATAAGAACTGGTAAAATATTGTCAGTGTAAGAGTCTGGATATCTCAGGCAATGGCACCTAGACCTTGACTCAATGCTGATAGAGACAATAATGAAATTTTTACTGCTAACCTTTTATTGAGCACTCACTATGTGCTAGGGACTATACTAACAAAGCACTCCACATGAATTATTTGGTTAGTCCTCACAATAGCTGAACAACAGATACTAGAGTAGATACAGCAACTGAAGGAAATGGCACAGCCAGGATAAAATACATGGGCTGTCCAACTTGAAGTGTTTCAATCCCTTAACTACCACACTAACCTCCTATCCATGGCTGAGCCCTGTATCCTAAGCAAATGGAACAAGACAACACAGCAGTTAACATAAACACCAATGTCAATATAGCAATCTTGACATAGAATGCGAGTATTATCTGTGAAATCCAAAAGCATACTCTCACCTTGGATTGCTTTCCTTAAAGCACTGCTCTGACCTGGGCCACAATATCCTTCCTGGACACATTACTTCCTTTTCACACTTACTGCTACTGCACCTATTATTTACCCTGACACACGGTGATGTTCACGGACTACAACTGAGATGGGGGAAAAATGTGAATTCCATTTGCTTTAAACCTCTGTAAATTCAAAGCCAACAAAATTCAAAGTTAACCGCTCCTTTCTGGCTGATCTCAGTTTTCTAACTAGTATTAATTCTCTTTCCTTCTTTTGACAATTGCTTTCCTTGAGCAGCTAGTTTTTTACCTCTTTTGTGTTCTACACAGCGCATACCAGAATACTGGGCATATATAGAAAACTGGATGGTCTGAACCCCTATCTTCTTCAGAACTTGTCTATTCATGTCTTTCCTTTTCTTTCCCCTTAAATTACTACTACAAAAATGGCTCAAGAGGCATGTTTTAATTACATGAGTCCATACTCTTATCATAATAATCAGAAAATTAGAGTTTATTAATACTCTCTGGGGTGCCCGGGGGTGGCTCAGTCGTTAAGCCTTTGGCTCAGGTCATGATCCCAGGGTTGTGGGGTTGAGGCCCACATCAGGCTCCCTGCTCAGCAGGAAGCCTGCTTCTTCCTCTCTCACATCCCCTGCTTGCGTTCCCCCTCTCTCTATGTCTCTCTCTGTCAAATAAATAAAATCTTAAAAAAAAATTCTGAGCATTTTTATATATGAGGCAGGTACAGTAACAGATATGTTATTATTTTAACAAACTGACACTGAGTATATGTAGGAAAATAGTGATAACCAAGACACACATTAATTTCTACCAGAACACACTAAGTGCTTTGGCAGGGAAATTACAGAAAGTATACAAATGAGACAGGAAAGGGAGGGTGGGTGAGTCTTCTCAGTAAATGTCACAGCACTGTCAAAATCCTAGATATGACAGAGAAGAACTGAAAGAAGCTGAGTAAGGGCATATACATTATTAGCTTAGAGAGCAATTCTATTATACTAAAATTAATAAGTACTTTATTAAGAGAGTAACAAAAGTAACTAATCCACATGGAAATATGGTATATTTCCAAATCCTTAAACAAATGCTGCCTTTCTTTATACTTCCTAATATCTAAGCGATTCCTGACTAATTAAGAGTACTTTTTTACCTAACTCAATTCTTTTTTTGTGTAAATAAACAAACTTCACATTTCAATCAATTAAAAGGAGTCAATTACTCATTTATTCTCCTCCTCAAATGGTCTCATAACAGGACGGACTGCTGTTAACTCTGCCTCTCTTGTTGTCCTCCGTTTTGCAGCACACCTACTCTTTCCTGGTATATTGAAAATGACCAAGAAGTAAAAACACAAACCTCCCTCTCTCCTAGAGCAAGACATGAAAACTATTTTCAAAGAAATCCTATTTTTTTCTTCTAGGAGATTTAGACCCTAAAAAACCCCCCTATCTCATTGTTACCATATTCCATATGCCGGTATGTCTGTAACTTGCACAAGCATGACACTTCTGAAGAGTCCCGAGAAGAATCAATTATTCTGGGAAGTGCCATTTTAAATAATAGTTGCTTGGGTTGTCATCCCTTCTAATTTTGGTTAAATATCCTCTCCAGTGAACAAGAAAAAGTAGAGGAGGTAAAACTAAAACTCCCTTTCATGGGCTGATTTCTGAGCTTCAAGTTGTCATTTGAATTACAGGCCATGAATTTAGAAGGTCTCTTAATAAACAAATGACCTCCAAAACAAATCTGTCCTACCACTATGACACTATTAGTAGATGGTATGATATACAACCATCTAACAACCCCTACCAACTTCTTCACAATTCAATCTGGTATTGTGGCCTTTAATTCCTGCTATTTCGTGGTATAAACAGACCTATTCTCCAACCCCCAAATCTTTAAATCCCATGCCAATACTAATAATGTCTCTCTTCTTTCTAATCTTTTCTATTACCTCTCACATTTTGCTTATTGAGTACCCAGCTATCACCTGGAGGTCACCACCACTGTAGATTCTAATCCTACCACTTCTCTTATGGAATATAAAGTGGAAGCCCCCAAGTTACAATCTCTTACTATTGGTTTTTCCCTGCATCTTCATCCACTCTTCAAGTAAATACTTAATTGAGCATCTACTAACTTGATGACACTCTAGGAAGAGACAGAACACATATGAATTAAGGCGGCAACAGTATAGTTAATCCTAACAGTAACAGTTAATGTTAATGAGACATGTAGTATATGCAAGGCAAGGTGCTAATATCTTTACATACATGGTCTCACTCAACCTTCATAATAACCCAAAGGAGACAACATCTTTATCAACCTCGTAATACAAAAATAAATAAATAAATAAATAAAATCAAGGCTTGTCAAGTTTTACCAGCTTGCCTAGATTAACAAAGCAAGTAAGCTGACAGCATAGGCAGTATGACAACCCCAGTCTCAACCACTGTCCTATACTAGCTACTCTAAGAATTATATAGAGTAGGAAAAAAGGAAAGTATTGTGGGTAATGATGGCTGAGGAAGCTCCTGAAAACTGGGATTTAAGCTAGACACTAGAGAATAAAAATGATTACAATAAGAATTAGCCACCTTTTAGGCCTGGACTAACTGTTGCCCATTTCCTAAATGATATGTATTACCGCTCTTGTTCAATCAAACTGAAAGTAAGTAGGACGTTTAATATGTTTCTTTGCTATAATAAAACTTACGTAGACAGAAAGAATATTGTTTTAAAGCTAGAGCTAGAGCTAATTGCTAGAGCTTTTAAATTCCAAGCTGATGAACCAACAAATCAGTTTTATTCATGTCACCTTTATCATACAGTAGTTGAATTTTAAGTTTATTTCTTTCTTTAGTGATCTTTATACCCAACATGGGGCTTGAACTCATGACTCCGAGATCAAGAGTCACACACTCTTCTAACTAAGCCAACCAGGTGCCCCAGTAGTTGAATTTTTAAAGTACATTTTAAAAGACCACTAGTATAATTGATGTCCATTATATATGTATGCTTACTTCCTTAGATGATTAATTTACCATTTTTATTGAAGTATAAATATATGACACGTTACATTTAATTTGCTATTTTTAATATTTTATTTACCTATAAAGCTCATTCCTGCCTTACTTCATTTGTATAACCATTCTGATCAAATCTCAGACTTACTGGACAGATTTAATGGCCAGGAATTAATAATTCTTCCTTCCTCCCCAACCCTTTCTTTCATCTCTGTGCTTTTCCTACTCACATGCTTGCATGCTCTCTCTTTTCCCACCTCCCCTTCCTTTCTTTCCTTCCCTTGCATGTTTTAGGTGGCTTTATTTTAATTATTTTTAAAGATTTTAACTTAAGCAATCTCTACACCCAATGTGGGGCTCAAACTTACAACCCTGAGATCAAGAGTCGCATGCTCTACCAACTGAACCAGCCAGATGCCCCAAAATCAGGAGTTTTCAGGGGGCTTTTTAAAAATTGTTAGCTGCTACCCTATGACCCTGCAATTACATTACTGGGTATTTACCCCAAAGATACAGATGTAGTGAAAAGAAGGGCCATATGTACCCCAATGTTCATAGCAGCAATGTCCACTATTGCCAAACAGTGGAAAGAGCCAAGATGCCCTTCAACAGATGAATGGATAAAGAAGATGTGGTCCATATATACAATGGAATATTACTCATCCATCAGAAAGGATTAACACCCAACTTTTGTATCGACATGGACAGGTCTGGAGGAGATTATGCTGAGTGAAATAAGTCAAGCAGAGAAAGTCAATTATCATATGGTTTCACTTACTTGTGGAACATAAGGAATAAAATGGAGGACTCTAGGAGAAGGAAAGGAAAAGTGTATTGGGGTAAATCAGAAGGGGAGGCGAACCATGAGAGACTGTGGACTCTGAGAAACAAACTGAGGGTTATGGAGGGGATAAGGGAGCGGGGATGGATGAACTAGGTGGTAGGTATTTAGGAGGGCACGTATTGCATGGAGCACTGGGTGTGGTGCATAAGCAATGAATCTTGGATCACTGAAAAAATAAAATAAAAAAATTAAAAAAAATTGTTAGCTGCTGTTTTCATATTCCTTGAACTATTATTGTTATTGATATTATTGCAGGTACTCATTTCCTTTAGTCTCTTTCTCACTTTGGCATGTATGTGGCCTATATATGGTAATTTGGGCTTGACAAACCGAACTAAGGCAAAGACAGTGGCCTGTAGATTTTAGTAAGTATAGTTAAAATATCAGTTTGGATGGAGATGATGAGGAATAATAAAGGTCAAAATATTAAAGTTATACCTGAGGGTGACAATATACAAGCAAACCCTAACTTATTAGTATTGCTACATATTAGGCAGTGAAAAGTTCATTAATTCATTCTCAAACGTTGTAGAATCTTTTTTAAAATTTTATTTCAAGTTAGTTAACATATAGTGTATTATTAGTCTCAGAGGTAGAATTCAGTGATTCGTCAGTTGCATATAACATCCAATGTTCATTACATCAAGTGCCCTCCTTTTTTAAGAACCCCTTATGTGTCACATTCTATAGATATACAATGGATACTATGAGGTCTTCCTTTAAGGAATTTACAAAGGGGAGTGTTGGACAGCAAATAAATAATTAGCAACACTGTCTCTGAGGTCAAACTGCCTGGCATTCAGATTTTGCCACTTACTAGATATGTGACCTTGGATCAGTTACCACTCTGTGCTTCATCTGACAGGTATGAAAAATGTGGAAACTGGAATCAAACTGCCTGGATTTAAATCCCAGCTCTACCACTTGGCCAAGTTATATTACCCTTCTCTTTCACTTAACCCTATTTTGGACAATGGAGAAAATAGTAATAGCTACTTCAAAGGATCTTTTTATTTATTTTTTATTCATTAAAAAAAGTATAATTAACATACAATGTTATATTAGTTTCAGGTGTACAGCATACTGATTCAACATTTCTATACATTAATCAATGCTTACCACGATAAATGTAGTCACTATACAATGTTGTCACCATACAAGTTATTACAGTATGACTGACTATATTCCCCATGCTGTACCTTTTCATCTCTGTAAATTATTCAAAAGGTCTTTTAAAGAATGAGTAGTCAATGAAATAATACACATAAAGCCCTTAACTTAACACCCGGCACATACTATGTGCTTTAGAAGGTTAGCTATAGTGACTATGATATCATAATTTTAACAAATGCTCTAACAGAAATATATTAAAAAAAACCTGTGAAAAGGCAGAGAGAGGACCAATTAACTGCCTTATTACTTGGAACACTTAAGAAAGGCATCACAGAGCAGAAGATAGTTGAACCAGATCATAACAGAGGAGTACAAAGAACTACAGTACAGAAATTATACTAAAGTCAGTTTTGAGCTTTGGTGTAGGTCTCTGGGGTACGTGAAAAAATGGATCAAAGAGGAAATAGCAGACATACTATACTGGAAAGATCATCTTGGCTACTGACATTTTCTTTTGTTAATTCATACAATAGTCACCACATATATGTAAGACACTGGAACCTACATGGCTGACTCTACAGGATTATCTCATACCATGATTCAGCACTTACTTTTAACTTCTACATCAATCTAATAAACTTGGGTTTTTAAGTTTCAAAATCCTACCACATTAAAAACATTGAGTTATACATGTTAGAGTCATGTATACTGATGGCAGAAGGGAGATCTAAGTAGCCTGACAGTGACAGAAGAGAGAAAAATAATATAAAACAGATATAGCTGCAATAGTCTGGACCAATCACTGTTAAACAACCAATCAGTGGCCTCTAGGTCTATTTATGGTGATGATCTTCAGGCACCGAGAAACTGCTAATTATGTAGAGAATGTTCTGTTAAAAATGTATGAAAATATGTAACATAATTTAACTGCTTTAAATGCACATCTTGCATAAAAAGGATATTTAATTACTTACAAGGGTAATTTTAGTCATCTGGAAGATTCACTCACATGCACACTCCCAATGATGCTATATAAATTCAGCATCACTGTCTGACTCTACTATATATCCAAAGTACTTTGTAGAGTACCTGTTATATATAAAAATACCAGGGCTATGTTTATATAAACTGAAAATGATTAGAATCAGGACTGAAAACAGAATGTCTTTCAGAAAAATATAAGTAGACATAGTTTGGGCTTGTCATAAATACTATTACGTGTCAAATAAAATTAGACAACATGATACAAATCTTTTTATCTTTCCAATATTGTTAATATACACCTTTAAAAGAACTTACCACTAGTGTATTCTTAGTCATAATGAGGTATCAGTTAAAGGAAAAGCATCTACAAATGGCATTTCAGTAGGCTGACACAGAGGTTTGGAGGATTTCAGAATGTCCAGAGAAATAGGACTGCTTTTTTTCTAGGGCTAAATCAATTCCTTTCAAAGACAGAAAGTATTATGAAGCAAACCATAATTTTAAACTATTTGGGATATAAATGTCAGCATATATATCAATAATCATGTCTAAAATCCTTGTAAGTACTGAGGGCTGTTTCAAGGCTCTGGAGAGAATATCAGCACCAAAGGAAGTTGGACTCTCCAGGTTATTAAAGATCTACTACATAAACAAGTTTTCCCTTTCTTCCTTTGGATTTTTGGTTTTTATCTCAATCAATATAATAACCCACTTGAAAATAAAATCTGAGAAGATCCTTTCTACTATACTAGTTTCCTTTAAAAAGGGGGTATAAGTTACCTTCTAGAGAGAGTTAACTCTTAATAAAATCAGAGGGTCATTAAAAAAACAGAACAAAACCAAAAACAAAACCCAAAAAACTGATGAGAAAGTGGTAAGTAAAAGTTCTTAAAACCTCCCTCCCACAACATGACAAAAAACCAAAAAAGCAGCAAGTACAGCCACAGCCATACTGTTGTTAGCTCCTAATCTACTTTACACCGGTCCTAGAAGGATCTTCTGATAATTTGCATTAAACTGTAAGACAACACTGGGACTAAAAATTAGCTTCTTCTTCCAGAGAAAAGAGTGCAATGTAGGGGAAAGAGAGGTTGAAATCCTGAAATTCCTCTCACTGATTAGGGCCACTCTATGTAGAGCTGTGTGCACTGCACAACTCTAAGGGGCACAGTTCACTGGAATCACCATGCAGTTACCCAGCAAACGGCAGCAAAGTGCACTGAGGAAGGGGTATGTTTTTCTAATCTGTACAAAGTTACCATATGGGATGGGGTAGTGCTGTCACTGACCTTTCCCAGTTTGAAGGGACAGCACGGGACAGAGAAAAAAGTAGATCCTGTCACTCCCTGCATTCACTATAGGCCCAAACAGTTGCCCTTTTTTCCCTCCTGTGTTCTGTCAAAGGTGGGCCAGCATCAGCAAGTTATGACTTGGTTGGACAGAGGGAATTCTGTATTCATGACCACAGATCCCTCAGGCAGCTAAACAACTGAACAGTTGATATAACTTTGAACATCCTGTTCTTTGGCTAATATTCTAATGCAAAGATAAAAGAGTGCTTAGATCAGGATGGAAAGGAGTCAAAGATAAACATTCACATTGTTTTAGGCAAACAACATTATTTGGTTGGAACGTCTGTTTAAAACCTAGTGTTGGGCCTATGCAAATTCTGTGGGGGGAAAATGAAGACGAGCAATAAGAAACAATGAACAATGAAAATCACATTCTGAAAGAAAACATGAAAAAGTTATAGGAAATGAAGGTGGCAACTTTAGAATATCAGAGAGCAAAGATAAGATGAAAGACAATAGAAATACCTGAAAAGAGAGCTGGTCTAAATAAATAAGAGGAAGACACCATTATAAACCTTAAAATACTTTAAGAAACAGAAAAGATTAGAATCAACCTTGTAGAAAATATATGGACTATGTGATAGGAAAAAAAAATCACACCGAAGGCAAAGAAAATCACAAAGAAAAGCAATCAGGGAAAAGAATATCCACACTTATGACAGATACGAAGGACTCAATATATGAATAACTGCTGTGCTCCAGGATGAGAAAGAGCAAAAATAAACATCAACTTCCAAAATACAGTGGGAAAAAAACTTTACTGAAATTAAGACTTGAATTTGCTACTCTGTTTGCCCCTGCCCTATGTGTATGTACTTTGGGTCTGCATAATCCTACAAGACCTCTGATCAGTTTTAGCGTCTTTCAGAAAACCTAAATAAGGTAGAGGTCAGAAAACCTAAATCAGGTTAAAATCACGATGCCCTTATTGCTAGATATCTTACAAACTGTTTTCTAAGGAGTTAATATACAAAAAAGGCACAATACAAGATGTCATTTATTTCCAAGGTTATTCTTAGAAAACACGCATGTATCACTATTACATGATATGTGGGGAAATGAAAGCAGTGCCCAGGCAATAGCACATTGAAGCTACTCAACCTGAAAGGCTGGAAAGAACTTTTTTGCCCCTCCTCATCTCAACTTATTTACTGAAGTTCGAGAGCACTGTTCACCAGGAATGGACTAAACAATATTAATTTTAACCTTTATCTGAATAATGAGATTTCATAAGAAACTTCTAGAAATCTACTCTGTTGGCCAATGTATACTGTTACACATAAATAACCAATGGACTGGCATGAGGGAAGCAGCTGCCAGAGGAACTAGCTCCCCAGAAAGAAGAGTACAGAATGCAGTGGCGGAGATCAAAGAGCTGCGGAGGGCCTGCTGGTGGCTCTCTGTTATCTGAAACCCACCAGAGACCGAATTTAGAGTCTTGGTAGGTGGAAAGTGATGGCAGTGGGGATGAATTCCTATTACCACAACTATTTGCTTCTCAAACCTGCATATAAAGCTAAATACACGGGAAAGGAGGGGCAGCAGAAATGCTGGGATTTGGTGCTATACCGAACACGTGAGAACCATCCACATGGTTCTGGTTATATATAAAATGCTCTGTGGATTTCAAGGATTACTTGTAATGCAGGAAAAAATGTGACAAAGGAATTAAGAGCAATGAGTGATGTGAGCTGGATAAAAGAGATCTTTGAAAGCTGATGACTTCTGTTAAAACATTTCCCTAGTTTATTGCCTTTAAAGCAACAGGTGCTTCACCATTCTGTCTCTACTTTTTATCCATGAAGTGACAAATCTGAAAAAGTTAGTTCTCTGTTCTTTGTTGGACATTCTTTGGTTTCTGCATTCTCAGGAAGAAAGTGAGAAAAGAAAGGGCCTTCCTTGCAATGCTTTTAATATATCCAATATACCCTACAATGCATTAGATAAAATGTAGTAAAACCAGGTTCATTTGGGACCTTTATTTTGGAATTTGTAACAATCTGGATACAATGTAATTGCTTTGTTTTCTTTGAATTTTCTGTGGCTAACTGAAAAACTATCTTCTCTTCTTAAGAAAACTTTACAATTGGAAAATTTCAGTCATTAAAACTTTTCCATTTTGTTCTGAATTGGGGAGATTTTATTGTACATGAAACAAAGTAGTGCCAGACTAAATTAGAAATATTCACTGCACAAGCTGTACTTCACAATAAACTCTACAAAATGACAGAGTATTAGCCAAGGAGACAAAAGTCCCTCCTGGGAGACCTGGAAGCTCTGGGAACTACACTGGGTGGCTTCTGAACATTGTCTGATCTAGTGATGGCCTAGTCTAGACTTCTTCCCAGAGACAGAAAGAAAGCTAGTGTGATTTTTCTTAAAGACTGTAATGAAATGGCACAAGCTTACATATATTAATAAAAAAAACCCCCACAGAATTCTGTGTAGAGAAGTGCCCACTGTCAGGAGATGCTGATAAGTAAAAAAATAAGCATCTTCTAGTAATTGGTTTCTCTTTCCTGATGAGATCACTGAGCAGAATACTCACTTTCCCTTCCTCCATAATTACGTTGCAGGAGGTACGTAACTACATAAATTTTTGTTAATGCTCTTAACGGAAAGTTTAAATTAGGCTTCGCGTGATTAAAAATACCCTCCTAAAGTTTCATCAATATCACTCATTGAAACCCTAACTAAACAACGTTTTCTTAGGAAATGATGGAGTTACTTCAGCTTATTACTGCCCCCCCTCCACTGCCCCAACCTCCACACAGAAGGTAAATATTACTTTGTGAACTCTTTCTTCAAATATTCAACATGAACTTATTTAATAAATATCATCTATCTCCTACGATCAGGCATTGTAGAGAGGTAAAATGAAGAGACATTCACTTTCTAGTGGGGGAAGAGCAATGGAATGGAAGGCGGGAAGTGCTAGACAGGAGCAACTAGCATTTAGCAGATGTGTATGTCTCACAAGGATAAATTTCAAACTATGATAACTTTCTGTGTTATCTCAATGTTATTTATCAACCATGATATTTTGACTTCTTACTTTTCAAAATGAGATATGCACCAGACTATTATTTTTCAAGATGATACAATTAAATTTAAGTGAAAACTAGTAACAGGTCTACTATCAATAAATTTATCTAGATTGTGAACTCTCTTCTTTGGGCAGCAGAGCAATAAGAAGAAACCTTTTGTAATGGAAGATGGATCTAATTTCTGGAACCTTATATATCCATGCAAAAAGGTCTCCTCAAGGGCGCCTGGGTGTCTCAGTGGGTTAAAGCCTCTGCTTTCGGATCAGGTCATGATCTCAGCGTCCTGGGATCGAGGCCCGCATCGGGCTCTCTGCTCAGCGGGGAGCCTGCTTCCTCCTCTCCCTGTCTCTCTGCCTGCCTCTCTGCCTCCTTGTAATCTCTCTCTGTGTCAAATGAATAAATAAAAAAAAATCTTAAAAAAAAAAAAAGGTCTCCTCAAAACCGAGAATTTCAAGTAAGCCTGGGTAAAGTGCTGTTATTAGAGAAATGAGTCATAAACAGAGGGAGGATACCAGCAGAGATAACAACATTTAGGATATTGTATCCTACAACACATGACACAATATGGAGCAAAGAAGAGAAGGATTAAAGGATCCCTCTCTCCTCCCTCCCACCCTTTTGTGGGAACAGCTGCAGTCTGTAGCTCTAAGTATTTTATAGTTTGGGACTGCCAAAAAAAAGTAATTCATTCCTATAGTATTTTGAACTGTTTTTTCCCCCCAGGCTCCCACACTCTGTCATCTACTCAGACTTCCATATCCCCAATCCCCAGCAAATGACTGTCCGTACCCTCAGTTAACAGGAAACTCACTGTGAGGATGGCTGTGTAAAGCCTGTGGCTGAATACTGATAGCAATTTGCCTATCGCCAAGCCCCTTAAGCCCAACACTCTAACCCTACCCAAAATTTGGTCAAAGACTGGAATTATTTTTTGAAAACAGCAATATGTTGCTTGCATACAAACAGAAATTGTACCCAAAATAAAAAATAAAACAAATTTAAAAAAATCCTTCAGGTAAATGGAAACGTAATGAAAACCTGAATGAAGGGGCAGATTTGCAATCTCTTATTAAAAACAAAATTACATTTATATTTAAAAATTCCATTGGTACTATTATTTTTTTAATGAACTGGGTCTTTGTGCAAAATAAATATTGTACTAACTTAAAATGTCAACCTTAATTTTGTTTATTGCTAATATGATTTTCCTAAAACTGACTGCCTTGCTGGTGTTCTTAGCTTGAGTACTGACCTGGCTACCCTTCAATGAGCTTCAGTAAACCTTTACTGCATACCTTTCCAGGAGACAGATTAAATAACCACTTACTGCTTCTAACTGTAATTAAAACACTTCACAAAGCTAAGCATGTAATATAGTCAGTTGTTTCTTAACCCTTTTTTCATTTGGCTATGATATTTGTTAAGAATTCTGGTAGTTACTGCTATAGAAGTCCTTTTCTCGAGTACCCATTGTGGGTTAGGTAGCCTCTCAGTAGAAGCACAGAAAACCCTGAGTAAATTTTTATTAAGTCCTAATGACTGTACTAGAATTAGAACTGTCTGTGGTCCAATACAAAGAATTCTTTAAGAACAGAAAACATCTTTTTCCCCCCCACTCTGTATCACCACTGCCTACTACGTGGTTACTATTGCTAAATGGTTAAAAAAAAAAAAAGTATGGCAGGAATGCATGAATCTTTAGAAATGGGAATCAATTCCCAACTCAGAGTGTGACATTAAAAAAATAACTTAAAAGATTTTGGTTTCTGAATATGCAAAAGTTTGTTTTTTTTGTGTTCACATATGTTAAACCCTATTAATTTACTGACATATCTTTAGATAGCTATGTATGTACTCTGTCATGTGCAACTGCACTAAAGAAGTTTGCACACAAATGGAGATAAAGGCCCTTTGTTTACTTTTATTATAACCACAAATTACTGCATCCTGTTAAGTACTTCGGATTTAAAAAATGCCTTCAATGAACAAGAGGAAAGAGGTAAAGCCACTGACAGGTGGTGGCAGTGTTAACCGTACCAAAGAACATTGCTTTATTTTTTGCCTATCATAAAAATCATGGAATCTCAGAAACAGAATGTTCTGAAACTGGATTATACTAGCTGCTTCACACTCTCCTGTAAATATGAATGAATGATCTAATGGGGTTTTGGGCCTTATAGCATGTTTGGTTTAGGTTTTAATGGATTTTTTAAAGTTTTGGCTTGGATTTCACTGACATAACTTAATACAGTATATTTATGATACAATTTTGCTGTTAGAATATACTTGTAGGAAATTAGCAGGGTATGAGCCAGACATTTTACCAAGCATTGGCAAAACAGGTAGAGTCTGTACTAGCAAAGGTACTAAGATGCATGCCATTTGTATTTCTGTTGAGGTTTATAAATTATATTACCAGTAAATAAAGTAATACACTATACAACAAAAAGACAACTAATACACACATATATAAGACTATATATTTTGGCAAATTAATTTATTATTCAAGCAAATCACTTAAGACCTGGCAAAGATTTGCCAAAATTTCCCTTTCTGCTTTTACCTTATTCTTTGGATAAATTTCATGAGAAGATATCCATGCCCTCATTCAGTAATTTCTGAAAATAGTGCAACAGTGAAGATTTAAAAATATTCCATAATAGAATTTGTTATATACTGACTGGAAAACCAAAAGGATTGTTTGATTTTTTTTTCTTTAAGGTAGTACCAAGCATAACTAAAGTAAACAACTCCTAAATAAATGAATGGAAAAGAATTTTCATTTACTAAGTTAGCAGAATTCTTAGCATTTGCCTAGGCAACAGTGTGGTGTGTACTAAATATGAAGTTCTCTGGGTACATGTTAAAGAAAAATCTTTATCTTGGCATGCCCTCACTGGGTTGGTCATCTGCCTTCAGCTCAAGTCATGATCTCAGACTCCTGGGACCAAGTCCTGTATTGGGCTCCTTGTTCAGCAGGGAGTCTGCTTCTCCCTCTCCTCTGTGCTCTCTCAACAGATAAAGTCTTAAAGAGAGAGAGAGAGAGAGAGAGAAAGAGAGAGAAAGATATCCCTACAACTATATGCTGAAAAGAGACTGAGTCTGATATTCATCTCAGTTATTTAAAATTAGTTAACTATATACACTATTCTAATATGGGCAGTACTTAAAATTGGAGCATTTTATTTACTAATCATTGTATTTTACCATATTATCACTTTTGCTGATTTGTCAATCTTTGAATAGATTGTGAGTCCATTAAGAATGTGATAAAAGGTACATAATTTGCTCTAAAAGTATATATACAATTTTCACATGAAATTTTAGGGAGTTATGAACACCAAGATATATGTAGAATTTACAGCCTCTCCTTTGATTTTTTAGAATACATCTCTTTTCCCTTTTGGCTTCTTTTTTTTTTTAATTTTTTAAAAAGATTTATTTATTTATTTTACAGAGAGAGAGAGAGAGAGAGAGAGAGAGAGAGATATCACAAGTAGACAGAGAGGCAGGCAGAGAGAGGAGGAAGCAGGCTTCCTGCTGAGCAGAGAGCCCGATACAGGCCTCGATCCCAGGACCCCGAGATCATGACCTGAGCCAAAGGCAGAGGCTTTAACCCACTGAGCCACCCAGGGGCCCCTCCCTTCTGGCTTCTTAATATTTGTTTTTCTTCGTATTGTGAAATGTTATATCTAAAGTTATCTTCTAGTTCACTTCCTTTATCATGTCTCACTGCATTACTCCTAGCTTTTCAATGATTTTACCCTCAAATCAGATAATTTAAGGTATTTACCTTTACTTTTTGATATTTGCTCTGCCCTCTCACCAGTTCTTCACTTCTGTTCTGACTCTGTACATCCTCTTTTCTAACCCAGTTTATGTTCCATTAGCCTTATAGTACTAGCTTATCCTTTGTATAGCTTTATAAATGGTACACCATCTTTGTCAATTACCATATCCCTCTCCTTTAAATATTAAAGGCCTGTTGTCTGAGGGAGCATCTTCAAGTTTATTCTCTTTACCCTCTAGCCTGTGAGTGGGTCCAGTTATTCAAATTCTCGGAGCCTAAGGAGTCTACTTATAAGTCCACTGGAATATTATTAACATTGGTAATATATAGTACATATGTAAAGTATTTTTTTTAAAGATCTCTTTATGTTAGGGGGAGAGAGAGGGGTGGGGAGGGGCATAGAGAGAGGGAGAGAGAGTCCCAAGCAGACTGTGTGCCAAGGCAGGAGCCCCGCACGACTCCAGGACCATAACCCAAGCTGAAACCAAGATGTCTAACCAACTTAGTCATCTAGGCACCCCCATGTATGTTTTTTTAAAGTCTGTAAGTTAAAAGTATCTAAATTATAGCCATAAATATTTAGAAACTAATTTTACACTAAAAGTGACAGAATCCATCCAAGTCTTTAAATATTCAGTTACTCTTTGGGACTTCCCTAACAATTCAAGTTTGAAGATTTGGGTTCCCTTAATCATTTCAGCACTTTAGGCTCTGTTTATTCTAGCCTACAAATTTATCTGTTCCTTCTTCCCCCCATGCCCCCCCAGATTGAACTAGTTATTCTCTTAGTTATAAAGAGTACAGGAGTAAATTATCACCAAACAAATTTTAACAAGATTACCCAAGTGCTAGTTCTGTCCATGCCTACCCTTAAAGTACATAGTGTATATGTAGCAAGTTGTCATCAACTACAAGTTTTCACTGGTTTTGTTTTCTTATGTACCATTCTAAAGTTCTTAGGGGTCAAAATAAAGATTTTTCATTTTTTTTTTCTTTTAAGATTTAATTTATTTATTTGAGAGAGAGCACAGAGGAGAGTAAGAGGGAGAAGCAGACTCCCATTTGAGCAGGGAGCCTGATGCACGTCTTGATCCTAGGACCCTGAATCATGACCTGAGCTGAAGGCAGACGGTTAACTGACTGAGCCACCCAGGGACCCCTGTAGGGGTCTCCTAAAATTTAAAAGGCAAAAATAGCTTCTGAAACAGAAGTATAAAATGAGAAATCTATTAATTCCAGGTCCTTTAAAAATGTCTTACATTGGGGCGCCTGGGTGGCTCAGTGGGTTAAAGCCTCTGCCTTCAGCTCAGGTCATGGTCTCAGGGTCCTGGGATGGAGCCCCGCATCGGGCTCCCTGCTCAGCGGGGAGCCTGCTTCCTCCTCTCTGCCTGCCTCTCTGCCTACTTGTGTTCTCTCTCTCTCTGCAAATAAATAAATAAAATCTTAAAGAAAAAAAAAAGTCTGGGAGGAGCGGCAAGATGGCGGAGGAATAGGAGACTGATTATCATCAGGTCCCAGGAATTCACCCAGACAGCTATCAAACTATTCTGAACACCTACAAATTCTACCGGAGATCGAAGAGAAGAAGAGCAGCAATTCTAGGAACAGAAAATTGACCACCTTCTGGAAGGTAGGACGTGCGGAGAAGTGAATCTGAGGCGACGGGAAGATAGACCCCGGGGGGAGGGGCCGGCTGCCGGCAAGGGAGTGAGCAGCGGAGCACAGACTCGGAACTGTTAGAAGTCGGCTCCACTGAGGGACGTCACCCCAGAGACCAAGCGGGGGGTGAAAGCCCTGCCAGGGACAGTGTGGCCTCAGGACCCACGGGGACACAAAAAGACCAGGGGTGTCTGAGCGCGACCGAGCTTCCAGGTCTCAGAGAGAAGCCGGCGGGAGAGACGGAGCTGAGCTGAGGTGTCTCTCAGCTCGGGGTTACCTTGGGCTGTGATCTGAAGCACAGCCGGGCCACTGATCTGTGAGCGGGGAACCCATGGGCGGCAGACCCGGAGAGACTCACCTTCCTCCTCCGGGAGGAGCGGTGCGGGAACGGCTGCAGGAATCTGCCGGGTTGGGAGATTCTAAACAGGGCCGCGCCAGAGATAGAGACGCTCGGTCACAGGCCGGGTGAGTTTGGAGACCAGGAGACGGGAGGGACTCCTTTTCTCTGAGGCGCACTGAGGACTGAGGCCCTAAGCTCTTGGCTGCTCCTGGTCGGAGACTGGGAGCCGCCATTTTCAGTCCCGTCCTCCAACGAGGTATGGAAAGCGTTCAGGGAACAAAAGCTCCCAAGAGCAAACACGAGCTGATTACTTAGCCTGGCCCCTGGCGAGGGTGGTGGGAATCTGCCTCAGGCAGAGACACTTGAGAATCACGGCAACNGCAACAGGCCCCTCCCCCAGAAGACCAAGGAAAAAAAAACCATCCAAAGTCAAGTTCAAGATTGCTGAGCATTGTGGAACTCCAGAACTATGGAGAAGCAACGGAGAGAATTCATGGCTTTTTCCCCATGATTCTTTAGTCGTTCAAAGTTAAATTCACTGAATTTTTTTTCTTTGAATTTTTTTCTTACTTTTTTCTTTTAAATTTCTTCCCTTTTCCTATTTTAACGTTCTTAACTATTATATCTTATCA